>CM046960.1:49167896-49643162 GCA_025698475.1 Gossypium anomalum | reverse complement strand
TATTTTAAATCTTTGAATAATGAGGAAAATTGAAAATTAGCTAAAAACACATTTATTTGTTTTAAAATAGGGTAGAATATTTAATGTATTTCAAAGAAACATTTGTAAAAAAATGAATAAACATATCGATAATATGCATACCTAAAGTACAATAAACCACAATTAATAAATCTAACAATTAAGTACAACTATTCTAAGAAAAATATGATCAAATTTTTTAAGCATGGATGGAAAACAATTAATATAACCAATAAAACAATGAATAAATAATATACAACAACAATAAATATGGCACAATATAAATCAATCAACAAATCATATAATGTAACAAAATGGAATTTAGAAGTCAATGTGGTATAAGACAATTTCAAAATAGATGAATAAGCACATAATATATATGATATATGAGTGGGTGAATTGATGAATTTGAAATAATTTAGGTAAAAAAAAACTAAGGATATATATAATCATTGAAATAAATATTATAGAATAAATTATTTGAATCAAATAGTATGCGAAATATTTTCAACATAAATTCATTTAAAAAAATGACAATATACACAACAACTTAAAAATAGGAAAGAATGGTAGAATACATGATAAGATATACGTACTAAACACATATATATATAAATATATTTAGGAATACTTATTTGTAAAAAATAGCATGAAATGAATAATGCATATAAAATTAATCATAAATTATATACGTACCAGTATACTTAAAAACATTTAAAAGAGATGCTAAATAAAATACTAAGATAATATAATATAGAGAAACATTTAAAAATAATAATTTTATAAACACAAAAATGAAGTTCCCAAGAAGATAGTGTCATATATACATAAATAATGTTAAGTGAATCATAAATCAAGAAGTATTTTAAATAGAAAACTCTATTAAAATAATTTATGTATCAATATATATATAAATATTTAAACAAAACTTTATAATAAGGTATTAAAATAATTTAATGTAATATTGTTAACTTCAAAATAATTGTTATTATAAATTAAAATTTTAATAAGAATGATGTGTATGCAAATATGTATAAAATATTTAAAGAAATAGGATGCACAATGCAAAAATAATAAGATGAAAAAAAATCAAAATAATTGAACAAATATAAACAAACAAAATTATTAACATGGATTAATACATATAAAAATATTCAACGATTTTTAAATTAGCAAACTATACACATGAAAGACCAAATTAAAATTGAAGCCAAAATAACAGGGATAATTTACAAATAAAAATAATCACAAACAAGATCAACAAGCAATCCGCACAAATGTATGAGGACTAGAATTGGAAATATCCCCAAGACCAAAATGCAACATTGTCACATGAGACTAAAATGAAAACACACACGAATTAAAGAGCCAAATTAAAAAGACCAAGTAAAACAAATGTGGCGCGATTGAATGCTTGCATGAAGAGAAGGATCTAACGCGCAAATTTCCCATTTCGAATGAAAAGGTGCATCCGACTTTTGAATCAAAGTTTACACGCGGACCTTCCTTCTTCAAATGGCACCGTTTCCACCTTTGTTAATTCCCTTTTATTTCCTTCTTAAAACATGCTCCATCATTAAAATCAAAGCTATTAACCCCATTTCTTAGGGTTTCATTTGGCAAGATGTCTGCCAACCACCATTTTATTTGGTGACCTATGCAGCTTTATAGGCAATGGCCAATTTGGTACACGCCTACCTTAAAATCCTGTAAGCATTTTTTCTTTTTCTTCTTTATGAAAACTTTTGATCCAATTTTATTCTCTTTTTTAAAAACGAAATAAAAAATGAACACAAATTCAATACCATTTGACCCTAGCCTACATCTACATATTTCTAAGATGTTTGGGCTTTCATCGGTTGTTGCTCAACCACCCTCCAACAACACGATTGAGGATGACGCCTTTGGATCCCCTTCCAACTTCGATCTCAACGAAGTGAACAAAGATCAATGGTCAACCGGAAAGGTAAGACTTGCCTTTCCTCTTCTTTGTTTTAAAATACAGATGATGAAAACAATGAAAAGAAAATAGATAAAAATGACAGGAAAATTAAAAAAACTAAAGAAAATCACCTTTTAGAGATTGCTTTTGAATTTTTTTTTCTATTCAATATGCATGACATACGTATGTGTGTATGTGTAATTTTTACAGAGATGAAATCGACGGCTTTTTATAGCCAGATTTTTTAGAATAAATAAAAATAAAAATTACATTTATTTGCTGTATTCTATTAGTGGTTCTTCTAGTGTATTCTTGTGCAAATTTAGCCGCATTTTGAGAAGATGACCCGGTGACGTGGAGGCCGAGCGTAGGGATCTCTCGTGGGAGGCCGATCCTATAGGGCTATTCTAGCTTATTCCAGTTTTCTCGCATTCTCAGTCAGCTTGAGATTCCTTTTGGGTACATTGGGCCTAGGTTTTTGGGTTATTGGAATTGGGTCTAGGGTTTTGGGTTTATTTTAGTATTTTGAAAATTGTAAATGGACATTTTGGACTATTTAGTCTTGGACTTTATTTATTGATTTGCAAATAAATTAAATGGGCCCGGGCAAAATGGGTTAACTACAGTATTTTTATGTGATTCATATTTAGCCACTCAATAGGGTCCATATTGTATAAATAGGACTTGAAAACATTATATGTGATAGTATGTTACTATAAGTAATGTGGAAATAGTATGTGAAATATATATGTATGATCTGTATTCTGATAATTTTGATAGCATGTCTTATGTGAGAAGCATGCATGACATATGTGCATATGTGAATTGATAATATCTACATGAGCATTGGGGTGGGAATGTGAATTGACAGAGGAAGTGTTGGCAGTTTAATAATTTGTCTTATCTGGTGGTTTAAAACCACATATATCTGTTCTAGTGGCTCAGCCACATTTATTTGTTTCTGGCAGTTTACCACGTACTATATCTGGCAGCTTGACTATAACACCCTTTACTCGTATCCAAGGCAGGCGAATGGTATGAGGCATTACGAGACTTAACCATACACATAGATGAAAATCGGGCCATAAAATTACATTTAATTCAAAACTTTTCGAACACATGCATAGACTCATATTTAAAGACATATAACATGGCATAAATGAGCACTTACACATCCATAATCATGCAATAACATGTCATTCACTTTAAACATATTTGCTTACCATCCTGTATATAATTTACATTCTTACATTAACTAGAACTAGACATGCTAAGTCTTATTCTCATTTTATACCATCATAATGTAGTTACCAATTTGTCCATTAAACATCCATATTCAAGGCAACATTACTCATTTCCATTTAATTCATGATCCACAGTGCCCTGCATTTAACTTACCTGTTGTATTACCAATCATGCAAAACAAACAAAGCTAACTATATCATCAAATCAAAACATAGGACATGGCATGATTAATTAAACTTACAAACCATAATGGATAAGGACCACATCTCATGATCATATACGATAACTCAATGCAGACCAATATGTATGGCTAAAGTCATAATAATAATACATATCACAAACCAACTTCCTATACATGTCAGTCACTTGATATTTCTAGTATTTGAATTAATTCCCCCAAAAATGATAGCTTGATAGTGTGATTTTGCCTCTGACAATCTCCAACCCCGAGCCGACCTGCCAAAAAAGAAGAAGTAGAGAGGAGGGGTAAGTTTTATGCTTAGTAATTCCATATGAAATTTATAAGCAATTACCCACATGTTTTTTTTTTAAAGGTAAAACATCATAATTGTACAATTTACTCTTGTCCAGGTTAAGCTGTTTTACCGAGTTATAGTTACTAAATCATTTATATCTGGAGCTACGAGACTCTAAATTAAGTTTCGTTAATTTTTCTTGAAACTAGACTCATATACCTTTCTCCTATAAAATTTCTTGAATTTTTGGTTTATCCAATTAGTACAGTTTATTCATTAAAATTTCCCCTATTTCGCTGTCCAATAGTTCTGACCTCTCTTCACTAAAAATTATTTTTCTCATAGTACAAAATTTGGATGATGCTCTCATCTATCTTTCTAGAGAATAGAATCAATAAGGATTTTAATAATATAAATTAAATCCAATAATTATTTTTATAAAATTTTAATGATTTTCTCAAATCAGAAATAGTGGATCACGGTCATTCAGACTCTGTCTCACAACAATTTAAATATCTCATAATATAAATTTTGATTGCATATACTGTTTCTTCTATGTGAAATTAGACTCATTGGAATTTAACCTCATATTTTATTCAGCCCCTAATTCAATTTTCGCAATTTATGGTGAATTTCCAAAATTGCACCACTGCAGTAACCCAAAACTGCTAAGGCTAAATTTACTCATTCACTACTATTACTCACCAAATCCATACAATATCATTTCATTCATAATGGTAAGAACACATAATTATGCTTCATAAGCATAAATCCATAATTTCAATGTCATCAAGTATCAAGGAGTTATTCCAAATCATGTCATTTTATAGTATTCACCAAATACTATATAAATCATAGATCATCACATGTCAAGGCATCACACATAAGTTTAGTGTACATACTTGTACAACTTGTAACATAACTCAAAGACATACTCACCAATGGCTTATCTCATTGGGATCATCAACGAATACTTCGCCAAATTACCCGTTGAACACTCAAATATAATCGAATACACGGAATGCATGCACATAAGTGCCATACCCGCAACTAGACAAACTCAATAGCCTGCGGAAATTATGTAGCCAATCTACCATGTAACCCGCCCATAAGCGAACTCGGACTCAATTCAACGAGCTCGGGCATTCGCATCCATAAGTGAACTCGGACTCAACTCAACGAGTTTGGATGCCTAGTTACATCTCACGAACTCGGACTCAACTCAACGAGTTCGAACTCAAATATCCTAGTGGCATGTCACTTGTATCCTAATCTATTCCTAAGGTTCAAACGAGATTTTCCTCGATCATAAGTCTCACATCTTCCACGGGATACCCGAATCGATACTTGTAGCATTTCATAGTTATCAAGTAATTCACATAATTTTGCATATTATTCAACAAGAACTACAAAGCATAATATTTCATGATAATAATCATCATATTATATAAATAACATTAAATTACTTAAAATGACAATTATGTTACCACATTTACACATGAACTTACATCTCATTTAATATCAAGGCAATAACATTAAATTACATATTGCATTATTAAAAATCATATGAACTTACCTCTCAGATGCGAAAATGGCCATTTTTACCATTTTGTCCACAACTTGATACTTTTCATTTTAGCCCGAATTTTGATTTTCCTTACTCAATCTTTTCAAATATAGCCTAATTAGGACTCACATTATTCAAATTAACCTAAAATCATATTTTGGAAAAATTACAATTTTGCCCCTAAACTTTGTCAAAATTACATTTTTGCCCCTAGGCTCGTAAATTAAACTTCATCCTATTTCCTTATGTTTTATGACATGCTGATCATTTTTCCCTTCTATAGCAACATCAAATTCGCACTCTAACATGTACTTATGAACATTAGGTATTTTTACCGATTATGTATGCTTTTTCGTTTTCACGTAAAATCACCTAGAAAAAGTTGTTTAACACAATTTCAAGCTTCATATTCTACCATAAAACATCAAAATAAACACATTTCACTTATGGGTATTTTTCCAAATATAAACCCTAGGTTAAATTATTGCTAGAATAAGCTTAACCAAGTTACCGGGATTTCAAAAATGTAAAGAACTTTAAAAACGGGGCTAGGGAGCACTTACAATCGAGCTTGGGAGTTTGAAAAAACCCTAACAATGGCTTCTGCTGGTAGAAATGGTTGAATGAAGAAGATGATAGCTAATTTGGCTTATTTCCCTTTTTAATTCTTTTAATTATTAGTTTACCAAAATACCCTTAACTTTAAAATATTTTATTACACCCATGTCATGTCCATTTTTTTCCAACAATTAATAAATGGTCTAATTCCATTTAAGGACCTTTAATTTAAAAAATCATAACAATTTGACACTTCTAACATGTAGAACTCAACTTTTGCACTTTTTACGATTTAGTCCTTTGACTAAATTAAGTGCCCGAACGCCAAAATTTTCGAACGAAATTTTCACGAAATTATTCTGTGAAATCAGAGACTATAAAAATATAATAAAAACAAGATTTTTATCATCGATTTGTGGTCCCAAACCACTCGTTCGACTAGGCCCAAAATTAGGGTGTTACATTGATCGCACTATTCGAAAAAGTAACATACACTCACTTATAAGTGTGTGGGGTTGGATAGGCATTTAATACCCTATTTGGTGTGTAAGGATGGATAGATATGATGTATAGCGTAGTAGGGTAGGATCTGATTATGCATATGAATATGTATCTAATTATGCATTTGCATCTAATTATGAAAGTACATATGATTATGTATCCGATTATATATTAGAAAACGTATCTATAAATTTATGTGTATCTAATCAGTTGCTTGGGATGTATTACACACTGAGCTCGTAAGCTCACTTTCTGTTTGTTTTCCTCTTAGGTAACCAACAAACTTAGGACGGGCCGGCGTAGCAAGAGCTTAGGTTTTTTTTTTTTTAATTTGGTTAAGTCAAAGTTTATTCTTAATTGGACTATTTTGGACATTTTGGGGATTGTTAATTGTTTTGGATTTTATTTTTCGTTTTGAATTGCTTTATCGTACTTAGAATATTTTATTCCAAACTGCAATACGTTGAATTTCACAATCAAATCATGGTTCCAAAACTCTGTTTAACTTAAAGAATTCTCAACAAAAAATTAAGTGATCTTATAAGTTCTTTTCCGCAAATAAAAATAATTAACTTAATAAGGTGTTTTTCCCTAAGAACTAGAAATATCATTATCAAGTTTTGTACTTTGTTACGTTTCTGGATTTTAATTTTTGGTTTTAAAACGAACGCATGTGATTCCTTAGGATTCGGCCATAGTGTCTAGACCAGGTATGGGGTGTTACATAAAAATTAAGTGACTATTTTGTCATTGAGATCAAAATTGAGTGATTGTTGATGTATTTTACCTTAAAATATAATAAGAATTGATACATAAAACAAAAATAAAATTAAAAGTTTTATTATGTATCACAAAAGAAAAAAAAAACCTAAAAAAATCCTAGAAACATGCTTCAAAATATGTCTCAAAAGTATTCTCAAATTCAACTATTTATTCTTTCACGAGTTGCCAAAAAACCCTTCAAATCTAGACAAATGCCATTACTTATCCAACAAACCTAATCTAATTTATCCAATTCAAGCTTCAGTATTTTTCTACCCTTCGAAAGCTAAATTAAAATTTTAAACATCATATTTATGTTCATTTATGACAAATATAATGATCCAATTTTTAAAGAAAAATAATATAATTATAATTATAATTAAACTAAATTATATAAAATATAAAATAAGTTGAAACATCGGACAAAATATACCGAAAATAATTTAAACACCTCACGTAATGAAAAATAATATTAACATGATATAAATTCACAAATGTATTCAAGTTTACATAAAATAATTATTAACATGAAAATTTATATAGATTTATAAAATGCTTTAGAAAAAATCTTTGTGAGAAATTTATATATTTTTAGGTTAAATTATTCTGTTAATCACTCTAAATAGCGGTCATTCATATTTTGATCACTTCAAATTTTTTTTTGTTAATTTGATTACCTAAAAAAATTTATCACTCAGATTAAATGATAACGAAATGTTGGACTGTATAATATACACAACATATATACATCAACATACAAGTTAGATTTATGCATAACATGAATAAGATACCAACAAATAAACCTCTAAACTAAACCTCAATGACAAATTGTAGAAAACATGAGACAACATGAAAATAGTATAGTAAACACAACATATATACATCAAAATGTCAAATTTTATATAAAATAAATTATTCATGTGTAAAAATTATATAAAATTTTATAATATGTTCGACATGAAAAATGACATAATACAAATGTAATTTAAAAATAACATAAATACAATAATATATATATATATATATATATATATATATATATATAAATTACTTAATACAAATCATTATCGTAGAAAAGTGTGTATATGTACACATATATGCTTAGAAACAACTTTTTTTTATTTCTTTTTATTTCTTTCTAAAAGGAAATAGGCATAATGTTAAATTTAACCCTCAACATTTACATCTTTTGCCAATTTAGCCCTTATTCTTTTTTTTAAACTAAATTTGACCCTCTACCTTTTAAAAAAAAAGTTGAATTTGACCATTAATTTTTCAGAAAGAGTTAAATTATTTTTTTAATGAAAATACTGTCTATAACATAAAATTTTAAACTTGGCAACTCGAATGACAACCACATGTACTTCATGCTTTTTTTTAAAAAATTTATGAACTTTTTGTTATATATTTTTTAAATTTTAAATATTTTTAATATATTTAAATTATTTGTTGACATGGCATATAAGACAAATAGTGTAATGTCACCATGAAATCACATGTGAACTGCCATGCAAGTTGCCACACTAACGTCAAGCCAAATTTAGCTTAAAAAAAAAAACTAAATTGAAAAAAAAAACATTAAGGACTAAATTTAATATTATGCTAAAAAAAATCCCTATTTATCAAGTGTTCACCATCCTTAATAACTAAAATGATTTAAAGAAATTGAAAATGGAATTATTGAGTTGTCATTAAATCGATTGTTTAAATTGTCTAATTCTAGCATGAGATTTCTTCGGGATAACTTTAAAGGTATTTTATATATATATATATATATTTCATATTAATATCTATACCATATATTAAAAAGAATTAGATTAATTGAGTTTTTGTCACCCATCAATTATGTCTCAATTTGATTGTGAAATTATTTAAAAAAAATATTTTACAAAAAAAAACTATTTTGAGAATATTTTTACCTTTTTATATTTTTATATAAATTTTTAAAAGTACATACATACGAGGTTGGGATTTGAACCCAAAAAACAGTGATATTCATTCCCTCAAGTTTACCATTTTAACCAAAATCATATTTAATTTTTTATGTAATTTTTTTAAAAAAATTTTTACTTAATTATTTGTATCCACGTGAGTGTACCATAATATATTGGTGTTAAAAGCAGAGTGATTGTTGTACGATTGTCGAGACCTAAAAAATAAACTCAAGTAAAAGAATGACTTTACAGGATCACTTCGGTGATCAAATGTAACGCCTTTGACTTAACCAGAACTCCTTGGTTGGGTCGGGGGTGTTACATTAGGTGGTATCAGAGTTTAGGTTTTCTAAACAACGATTTTGAACTTTTTAAAGGAGTATGAATGCATAGGAATAAATTATTTTTGAAAACTAGTCCGAGGAATCCGATGCTAGGTATTGTAGAAAACTTTCTAAGCAGTAGAAAAACCTTAGAAAGAAACATGGTATAAACTAAAAACTTGAATTAAGTACTAATTGCTCTAAAGTGTAGATTTTCATAAAATATCATTATGAACACTCAAGGTAGACATGGTAGGGGTAAACCGCATAGGGTTGTACCCGTTGAACCACCCATGGTACAAGGAGAAAACTCGACCCAAGATTATGTAGAAAATTCTATCGCCAATGATGGCAGAGGTCATGAGAACAGAGATATAGGAATGAGAAATAAGAATGATGGAATCGTTGGAGGTGATGTTGTGACTCAGGCTATGCTGGAGCTCTTTAAAGGGTCGTCGACTCGAGTAATGGAAACAAAAAGACGGTCATTGAAAAACTCAAGTCTGATGGGACCGAATTGTTCAAAAGAATTGCCAGAACAACTCTCAATGTAGCGAAGTACCAGATGGAAACAACAGAAAGAATTCTGGAGGACCTAAACTGTATTTTGGAGAAAAAGTTAAAAGAAGTCGTGTCCTTGTTAAAAGACGAAGCCTATAGATGGTGGCAAGCTATTGTTAGGGGAATGCTTGTGGAACAAATAACTTGAAATTATTTCCAGAATGTTCCCAAAAAATGTATGTGGGTCCCTGATATGTTGAATTCCGCAGACGTGAATTCATCGAGTTGAAACAGGGAGATATGTCAGTTTCGGAGTTCGAAGCTAAATTTCTAAGACTGAGTCATTATAATCCTGGATTAGTAGCAACAAAACAAAATAAAAGCACATGGTTTGAAGAGGGGTTGAGATATGACCTGAAAGTACAAGTGACCCTCATCCAGTAAAGAAATTTTGAAAATTTGGTTGAAAATTCCAAAATCTTAGAAGAAATTAAACGCAAGGAGTGAGAGAGGCAAGATACACCAAACAAAAGAGATTTGAGTTCAAACAATTTAAACCACGTGCCTACAAAAAGGGCTAAGGCACAACCTGAGCCCACTAACGAACGTGCTCCAAAATGCCAATATTATAAGAAACACCACAATGGTGAATGTTGGAAAAAGATCGGTGCTTGTTTTAAGTGTGGGTCAATGGAACATCAAATAAGGGATTGTCCTCGTTGGTATAATTCCACTCAACTAAAAAGTTAGGGCCAAAACAGAACCCAAACACAAGAAAATCATGATCCCAACCAAAAAGATGGAAACTGTAACAGCCCATTTTTGGGTCAAGTCAGAATAGTGGCTTCAGGACCACAAATATGAAGTAGAAATCTCTGTTTTATTATTATTTTAAGGTTTACAATATGATTGAATGATTATGTGAAAATTTCGTTAAGAAATTTTTATCGATAGAGTGCTCAATTTGATTTATAGGACTAAATTGCAATAGGTGCAAAACTTGAGTTCTAGAAGCTAAAAGTAGTAAATAGCTAAGAAATTTTAATTAGATGTCCTTAAATGAAAATTAGACCATTTTGTATCTGGGTGGACAAAAATGGACATGGTTAGGTGAATTTTTAATGTTTTACATAAGGGGTATTTTAGTAAATTAGTAATAAAATGTTTTACAAAGCAAAATAAAGCCAAAATTTTGTCCATTTTCTTCCTCCATAACCGAAAATTAAAGAAAATCCATGGCTAGGGTTTTGGCCAAGCTTCCATGCCCGATTGTAAGTCCATTCTTGTCCGTTTTTAATGATTTCTATGTTTTTGAAATCGTTGCAACTTTGATCTAGCTATTTCAAGGACTAATTTGAAGAAAATTTAAAGTCTAAAATTTTACCCATGTTGAATATGCATGTATTTTGATGTTTTATGATCGAAAATGCATGTTTGTTGTTAGATAAACAACATTTGTTAAGTGATTTTTGATGAAAATGTCAAATAAGGACTTATTTGTAAAAGGTTGTAAAATATGTGGTAAAATGTGAATAAATGAAAATGTGGGCTGCTATAAGCATGAATATGGTTTGGCTAGGCTTGGGTTGTGATAGAATTTAAAGAAATTCATTTTACGAGCCTAGGGACTAAATTATAAAATGTTGAAATATTAGGGGCAAAAATGTAAATTTTGTCATAATGTGTTTTTGGGCTAAATTGAATAGCTTGATTATTAAATAAGTAAATTTTGATATTTTAGATCAAGAAAAACGAAATTTAGACTTAGATCTGAGAAAGAACAAGGTTGTGGACTAAATCGAATTAGTTAGCAGTTTTTGCATTCAAGGTAAGTTCGTATCTTAAATAAGCATTATAATTATAATTTTATTATTTTAAATGCTTTAATATTGCATGAGTTGAATGAATGACTCTATGGACACATCCGACGAGGATTCAGCAAGCAAGAAATCCCGATTGAACCTTAGGAATAGATAGGATACAAATGACATGTCATTAGGGGTTTATGTGAATATGTGATTCGGGTGCTGGTCCTGTACGTCCTACCGGTGGCTGAGTATACTGGCGTTTGTTGTGGTTACTTGACAGCTTGTGTGAGCAGCACCGCATAGCTACGTCTTGATTGACAGCTTGAGTGAGCAGGCCCGTTGATAACTCGAGAGCGAGCATATATGTGATATGTGATTGAGGTAGCATTGGCTACGTATGAGGCACTTAGTGTGCAAGTTTCCCGAGTATTTGATATTATTCCAAGTGGTTCAACGGGTATGTCAAAGATGAGAATAAGTATAAGATTGACACGAGAAAGCACAGGTATGCACGAAAATTCAATTGAATATTGAATCCATGAATTTGTGAATTCATAATCATCATGGGAATGATTTTTATGATAACCTTGTGATTAATGGTATATATTTATGATGAATTAATACATGGCAAATTTGACGATGATTATGTGGTAGGCTTTTGGGCCAAATTGAGTCTTGATATAGAATGTTTATTCATTCAAATTGTGGTTCATCGGATATGAGAAGAAGGAAAGATCAGCATAATTGTCGACTAAAATTTTATTGAAAACTTGGAAAGCTAAGAGTTTTAGATAAACGAAATGTGTTAAGCTATATGCTAGAAAGTGTGAATTCACATTAGTAATGTGCACATATATGATGTTGTTTTGAATTGATTGATTAACTATTGTAATGCTTTACAATTGAGAGGTTATGGTTGTTAGGCTTAGGCCAAGACATGTTGGTTTATGCTTATAGATAGAAGTGGTAAGCTTTATTTTTGAATTACGAACTTACTAAGCATTTCATTCTTACTCTGTGTTAATTTCTTTGTGTGCTTAGATGACAGAAGCTCGTTCGGGTTGGAAGTTGGCGGAGATTTCATCACACTATCTATTGGCTATTTTGTACCCATGGTTTGTTAATTTTGGTTATAAGGGCATGTATAGGCCATTTTGGCTAATGATAGCCTACTTGTAATGTTATATTTGTAGCCATTCGATTTGGCTTGTAATTAAGGTATATGGTGCATGTATATTTGTGTAAATGGCTTTATTTTATGCGGCGTATGGTCACCTTGTAAATGTTGTGTCGTGAATTGATGTTTTGAGTATCAAATGGTTGAATTTGATAAGTAGCATACATGCTAAGTTTCAGGCATAATAAGGTATAGTTGTAATTGATCATTTAAGTATGTTTGGAGATGCAAATTTGGCATGTTTATAAGTGGTCAATGAATGTGATTATGGATACCATGGTGTATGTGTGAATATTACATGTTATAAACTTGATATTGGTATAGCCTAGATGTTAAACGGTTGAGATTTGGCTTATGGTAAGTTAGTGAACCTAGGCAAAACTATGCACAATAAAAGTAGTCATATTGATACTTGTGAATGTGAACTTGGTATGATTGGACTTGGCAAAGTATGATGATATAAGCATGTTAGATGTTGGTATTGCAATGACATGTTTTAGACTTGATTGTGGATGTTATGGTTGCCTAAATATACTATGATTTATGCCATTGAAGTTGTGTATGTGTGTGTGCAAATGAGGGTGGCAAATGGCTTGGTAAATAACATTATTTTGTCCACATGGGTAGACACACGGGTGTGTGTCTAGACACAGGCCTGCCCCATGGGCATGTGTTTTGGCCGTGTGTCCCCTGCCCCTTAATTTTGGGAAACAAAATACTCAGTATTGAGCACACGGGTGTTTGTCTCAGTCGTATGAGGGATATGGCCTTGAACACAGGTGTGTGTCCCGGCCATGTGAAGTCTGCACCTATTTTATGAAATTATGAAAAATATTAAATCGACCACATGGCCTAGCACACAGGCGTGTGGCTTGGACGTGTGCACAAGTCAGAGAGCACCATAAGATAGAACACGGCTTGGCACAAGGGTGTGTGGCCTGGCCGTGTGGCTTCAAATTGTTCATGCCTTGCAAGTCAGAGAGTTACACGGGTTAGGGACACGGGCGTGTGTGACCACACGGCCTGACCACATGGGCGTGTCCCAGAACCACACGGGTGTGTGACCCCTATATGTTGAAAAAAAATTTATGTTTTGTAAAAGTTTCCTGAGTTCTCAGTTTAGTCCTAAACCTCTTCCAAAGTATGTTTTGGGCCTCATAGGCTCGTGTTAGGGACGATATGATTAAATGCAAATGATTTTTAACTTGGTCAAAAATTTATGACTCGAATTATATGTATGCTTGTGTTATAAGTCTAGTAATGCCTAAATAACCTGTTTCGGCATTGAATACAGGTAAAGGATGTTACATTTAGTGGTATCAAAGCTATAGTTTAGTCGATTCTCGAACTAACGTAGTGTATGTGAGTTTAACTGTACATGTCATTTTATAACCTGTGATAGTGTGATGTCTCCCGACTCTCACGAGATTTATTTTGTTTAGGCAGAGATGTCTTCCAACCATGTAACACTCCTAATCCGTATCCATTGCCAGAATAGGGTTTCGGAGCATTACTACCATTTGCAGATCACTAAAAAATTTTTTTACTTAAATATTTACCAATTCAATGCATCAATAAATATATTACCATTCAATCAATGGCTTGGCACTTGCCCAAGCATCAACAATCAACACTTGTTAGTGTACTTACACATATTTCATATAAATTCTTATTTTCTCAATATGTCATATTTGAATTTAATACTCGTCTTAACTTACATATTTTCCTTATGTTAACATATAAAAGATAATTTCATATGTACATGTCATGATACATATCATTCTCTTACCGTTTCTTTAATAACATATATCATTTATTTTATTATATCATCATTTTATGCACCATCATTTCCTTATATCTTAGTTATATTTATTTCGGTAATAGTTCAGTATTAAACTTAACATAATTTAAACTCCATGTACCTATACTTATTTCATTTATCTATCTTATTAATTATTTCATACAACTATTTTGTACATTTATTTCCATATGACCAATTCCTCGTAAACATTTCACATTACCATTTTGTATAACCATTTCATTTAACCATTTGTTACATTACCCAGAATATTAGTTGTTCAACAGATATCTTGGCGCTTTCTCTTCCACGATCTTATTTATCTTCGACATGATGCCATAGTGTCTTTCAACTATGGTCTTACTCATTTTCTGTCATGTTGCCATGGTATCTTTCAACCATGGTCTTATTCGCTTCCCGCCATGTTGCCATGGTATCTTTCACCATGGTCTTACACATTTCATGTCACGTTGCCATGGTATCTTTCAACCATGGTCTTACACATTTCATCTCAGTTTGCCATGGTATCTTTCAACCATGGTCTTACACGTTTCATGTCACGCTGCCATGGTATCTTTCAACCATGGTCTTACACATTTCATCTCAGTTTGCCATGGTATCTTTCAACCATGGTCTTACACATTTCATATCACGCTGCCATGGTATCTTTCAACCATGGTCTTACACGTTTCATATCAGGTTGCCATGGTATCTTTCAACCATGGTCTTACACATTTCATATCGAGAGAGCACACTCGCGAACCTCATCCTTACAAAGGGGGATTACCACCCGAGCTAAATCCTCGTAATATAAACTCATAGAGTATTGTCGGGATTACCACCCGAGCTAAATCCCTGCAACGACAATTACTCTAATGAGCTTGGATCCAATTACCAGTCGAGCTAAATTCAGACCCTAATTCGGATTACCCTTCCGGGCTAAATCCATTTTCCACATATTCTTCTGGAGGGCTATATCAGATAGGATCACCCGTCCGGCTAGATCCTTTTACCGTCAATTCCTTTTCGTGAGATCCATCGAATTTTCCTTTTATTCAACCGGGATTTCTTCCCTTTATATCAAATATATCAATGTTTTATCAATTTTCATACAATGAACATTCAAATCATATTCACATCAATAACATACATTTCAAGTATTTAAGAATATAATTCAAGTTACATGAACTTACCTCATTGCTTGTTTGTGTTTATAATTTCATTGATCCGATATCTTTTCTTTTCACGATCGAGTCTCATATTTGAGTCGCCTGATCTCTTTTAAATAAATTGATCATCATTTTCATTCATTTCATATTCTAATGCATTTAATTAATGCTCTAAGCAAAATTACCATTTTGCCTCTAACCTTTAATTAATGACGATTTCATTCTTAGGGTCGAAAAAATAAAATTCTTATGATTTAATCCTTATTTCCAACTATTATTCTTATATATATTGATAACAGTCCATGAATTCTATAAAATATCAAAAATTTCCATAATTTCAACACTTTTCAATTTAATCCCTAAAACATGTTTTCCCCCGATCTTGAACTAAATTGATAATTTCGTTAAATTTTACTAATTGAAATAATAAAATAATCTATTTCATGCAATTTAGTCATTTCTGACATTTTTACAAAATTGCCCATAAAGTTTTACTTCTATTCAATTTAGTCCCTGAGCCTAAAACATGCAAATTAGCCATGCTAGATGAATATTCATACATATTTTCCTCCTCCTCCTCTCCATTCCACATCCTTAATTTATATAACATGCAACAAGTAACATTATCAATAATTTCACTATTTACTTATATGTACATTCAAAACAGTCCATTTGCGTTATAGTCACTAAATTATTTATATATTAAGCTACAGAACTCGAAATTAAGATCAGTTAATTTTCCCTGAAACTAGACTCATATAAATTCTTACCATAAAAATTTCATAATTTTTGGTTGGGCCAATTAATACATTTTATTCATTAAAGTCTCCCCTGTTCTGTTGTCTGACAGTTCCGACCCTTCTTCACTAAAAATTAATTATCTTCTTGTACAGGATTCGAATGATGTCCTCGTTTGTTTCTCTTGAAAATAGACTCATTCAGGATTCTAAAAATATAAATTTAAGCCCCTAATTATTTTTATCCAATTTTTTATGATTTTCCAAAGTCAGAACAGGGGAACTCGAAATCATTCTGACCTTGTCTCACAAAAGTTATTATATCTCATGATTTACAATTCCATTGCTTACATAATTTCTTTTATAAGAAACTAGACTCAATAAGCTTTAATTTCATATTTTATTCATCCTCTAATTCGATTTATATAATTTTTGGTGATTTTTAAAAGTTAGACTACTGCTGCTGTCTAAAACAGTTTTAGTGCAAAATGTTGATTTCCATTTTGCCCCAAATTTCACAATTCATACAATTCAGTCCTTGCTCAATTAACCCCTCAATTAAGATAATTTTCTCAATTAATACTTTTCTAGACATTATAAGTTATTTCATAACTATTGAAATTCAGGATTTCCATATGGAACTCTAACTTCAAACTCTTTTACAATTAGGTCCCAAACATTCACTTTCTATTCAATTCTTTCAATAAAATCAGCATATAAATAATTTAAATCTCTAATCCCATGCCAAATCATCATATACTTCCAGAACATATTCATATCAACTTTCAATTTCTTTCATAGAATCAAAAACTAATGAATTCAACAAGTGGACCTAGTTGTAAAAGTCACAAAAACATAAAAATTTCAAGGAGAAAGAAAGAATTAAACTTACATGAAGCTAGATTATGAAAACCAGCTTGAACCCTCCTCCATGGCTATTTTCCAGCTGATGAATATGAACAGAAATGAAGAGAATTCTAGATATTCCAATTTAGTCCCATTTTTATTTAGCCAATTTTGGCAATTTTCCAATTTTGCCCTTATTTCATCCATTTCCTGATTTTTCTCAGCTATTGCCGCCCAAAATATCTCCTTTAGGATTATTTTCACTTTAGGTCCTTCCTCATTTGACAATTGAGCTATTTAATCCTCTAGCAACTTTTACACCCTTTTCAATTTAGTCCTTTTATTTAATTAACCACCCAAACGTCAAAATTTTCTCGTCTAAATTTTAATACTACCTCACCAACACTCCATAAATATTTCTAAAAATATTTATGGCTCGATTTATGAAGTCGAGGTCTCGATACCTCACTCTCGACCCAATTTACCTAATTAATTCTTTCAAATCACCAAATTCACTAATTCAAAAATGCTTTTATATTCACATTTGACTCATAGGTATTAATTTATTAAATTTTTAACTCACCCGTTGAATTTGGTGATCTCAAATCTCTATTCCCGATACCACTAAAAATTAGGTCATTAAATATCTCAGTAGCATCATTATTACTTTCTAGATTTCTCTCTCTTCCAATTAACCATTTTGCCCTTCATTATCTTTTAAAATTCCATCCTTGAGTCATCATTTAATTTGGTAAACTTGCAATTTAGTCCCTTATAGTTTTTCCATCTATTCAATTTGGTCCTAATTTATCCATTTTCCTTAGTTTCTAGATCATTCCACTCCTAAAATATTTACACTGTTGGTCCTTCAACCTTTTCATATTTACACTTTAATCCTTTAAATTTTGAGTATTTACTCTTGGGCCACAAAACTTTTCTCACTTTTACAATTTAGTCATTTCTTGAATTAATATATCATAATATACTTCTCAATATTGACATAACTCAAAATTTCTCTTTTTGTCACTTTATTTCCTTATTTTACTATATTACTGATAATATTTTACTGTAAAAATTTCGGGATATTACAAACCAAGCTATTTCGATAAGGTTGAAAGTGATACTAAAGTATCTGAGTAAAAATGTGTTTACAATACTCATAAAGGTATGAATAAGAAAATTTATAATATTATGTTGTTGATAAATGTTATGTTTTATGTATGTATAAATGAGAGTCAGATTTTGAGGCTTTTTGACCTTCACCCCCTACCTATAAAGTGTTATTCAACGAAATTCACCATATTTAGATTGAATACGCTCATAAGTGTAGAATTAAAAAGTTCAGTGGTGGAATAATTAATAATGCAGTCAGAAATGAGATTGGCTTATCAAGTAAAGACAGTTCTAGAAGTGATATCAGGTTGTTCTAAAAATCATTTGGATTACGCAATGCCACGGTTAAATAAGAAGTTAATCTCTACTAATCGACTCATTCAGGTATGGTATCAAAAGAATGTTTCAACCGAAATTTCTTCTGAGTTGTTTTTCATTAGTGAATGGAATGATACGGGATTAATGATGACAGAATAAGTTAGAAGAACAATGTTTAAATTGTAAAAGATAACTGAGTGCGTAGTTATAGTTGAATAGATTACAACAATCTCGTCTGGGTATCCTATGTGCTTATTTATCCTCAGAGGTATATACGACTGACTATTTTCAGAAGTGATTCTCAGAATATAGAGATATACTAGCCAATCGTAACATTAGACAAAGGTATTGTGGGTTGGTTGATTTATGATCGGCATTTCTCTATCTTTCTTTGGTATTCTATTCTGTTACATTTGGAATAAAAGTCGACGACAAGAGTCATATAAGGCTATTATCCTGTTTCTTCTAGTTGTTGCTTTACTTATTATATATGGAAAGTATATTGTCTATGTCACAATAAATCCCAATGCATATGAGCGGTGTTGTCTTCTGTAAATTTTTCTCTCGAGGAATCATTAATATCTTTATTATCTCAATATGAGTTTTGTTCATGAAAATTCAGTATAAATTCACATCTTGGATTTCGTTGTCCCGGTTTCCTTGTTATTCTTATCGTTTAATCTGTTAGACATGGTTTATTTGTAAATGATATTCATTGGCCAAAGATGATTATGCCTATTACGGTTATAATTTTAGTTTGAACATAGGAGCATAGTGATATTGAATCTCAGGTTTTTCTTGTTTTCGTGAAAGGTTTGACATTGGCAAATGTATTGATGGTGGTAATGCAAGTTCAAATGGTATATTAGTTTTCATTTCCTCAAGTAATTTTAAGTAATGTTAACGAGTTAAAACAAGCTGTTACGTTTTCGTTTGAGCTAATGCAATATGTAAAGATTCTTGACTAGCATTTTAAGGGAATTAGTAAATATAGTAAGTTTGAGTTGTCCGTACAAAATGAAAAAGGAATTACTTTGGAATGTTATTATTTGATAGTTGAGATCGACTCAGCTGTCTTATCAGAGTGGATTATTTAGTTGAAAAGTAATTTGAATTTTATGCAATTAAGTTTAACCTCAGACTTGGAAACAAAGTTTGTGTATCCACGGATAAATAGACGTACAGTCAAAAGGAAGAATTCATGTTCTAGAAAACATGATACAGAAATATATCTATTGGATTAGTTCTAATCGGAAGACGTTATTATAAGTTAAAGTTGTTCTAATTGATGAGGTTATCGCATTTGTGAAGTTTGATGGGTTGTTACATGTTAGCAAAGTTTAAAACAATTGAAAGCATTGTTAACCGAAACATTAGTTTTGGGTTTCAGCCTGAATTGAATAAAGAATTTGTGATTTTCAATAATGCATTATTGAATGGACTGGGATATGTTTTAGTACAAGAATGTAAGGTGATAGTTTATGTTTTCAGACAGTAAAGCTACATTAAAGGAATTATCCGACACGTGACTTAGAATGGGTTGCTATTTTGTTTGAGTTGAAAATTGGTGACACCAACTATTTGGTGAAGAATGTCCCATATTTACTGATCAAAGGAGTCCAAACTATTTAATGACTCAGAAGAATTTGAATTTGCAACAATGGAGAGGGCTCGAGTTATTGAAAGATTATGAGTTAGTTATTGATTAACCTTTGGGAAAAGCAATTATAGATACAAAGGCTTGAGTAGAAAGTCTTTGTTTTTATTGCGAGCGATGGTTACACGATTGACCTTGCCTAAAAACGATTCGGTCTTAATCGAGTTAAAAGTTAAAACGATGTTTATTGCAAATTGAGAAGCTCAGAAATGTGTTAGTGAATTGCAAGCTAAACGTGTATAGGATGAGTTGATTTTTTATTTTGAATTTCAGGTCGGATCTAAGGACAATTTATTTTTTTTGAGGTAGGGTTTGTATACTAAAGAATCCAGAGCTTATATAGAAAATTTTGCACGAAACTCACAGAATTAGTGTACTGGTGGTCGGGTATGAAACACTACATATCTGATTTTATGTTTAGGTGTTTGAATTACCAATAGGTCAAAGCTGAAAATCAAGTGTTTTCAGGACTAGTACAGCCAGTGATAATACTGGAGTGGAAATAAGATAAAGTTATTATAGATTTCACATCGGGATCACCCCTATTACCCTAAAAGAGATATGCTATTTGGGTTGTTGTTGAACGTTTGATGGAATCTGCATAATTATTTTGATACGTACAGAATTCTCACTTGGCAGATTAGTTGTGTTATATGTTTCTGAGGTTGTCAGATTTCATAGAGTGCCAGTCTTCATTAATCGGATAGAGATCCGAGGTTTTAACACTACATTTCACCTTTAACCTGATGGTCAGTCTGATAGAGTGATTCAGACTCATAATGTGCTTCATGTATCATTTTTATGACGATATCGCTCGGACCCTCCACATATAATTTCTCCGATAGAGATTTGAGGTTCAGCCAGACATGTAGTATAATGAAAAACTGATCAAGATTTTTGGCACGAAAGGTCAAAGAGTTGAGAAATAAAAGTATAGCCTTAGTGAAGGTTGTATGGCAACGTCATGGGATTGAGAAGGCTACTTGGGGACTCGAGAAAGCAATGAGAAAATGACACCCAAACTTAGCCTGTGGTAAGATTTTCGGGGACAAAAATCCATAAGGGGGAGAGTTGTAATAGACTATTTTTGGGTCAAGTCGAAACAATGGTTTCGGGACCACAAATCTGAAGTAGAAATATCTGTTCTATTATTATTTTGAGGTTTACAGTATGATTGAATAATTGTGTGAAAATTTAATTAAGAAATTTTATCGATAGAGTGCTCAATTTGATATATAGGACTAAATTGCAATAGGTGCAAAATTTGAGTTCTAGAAGCTAAAGGTAGTAAATAGCTACAAAATTTTAATTAGAGGTCCTTAAATGGCAATTAGACCATTTTGTATTTGGGTGGACAAAAATGGACATGGTTAGCTTAATTTTTAATGTTTTACATAAGGGGTATTTTAGTAAATTAGTAATTAAATGTTTTAAAAAGCAAAATAAAGCCAAAATTTTGTCCATTTTCTTCCTCCACAACCGAAAATTGAATAGAAACCATGGCTAGGGTTTCGGCCAAGCTTCCATGCCCGATTGTAAGTCTGTTCTTGTCTCGTTTTTAATGATTTCTATGTTTTTGAAATCGTTGTAACCTGATCTAGCTATTTCAAGGACTAATTTGAAGAAAATTTAAAGTCTAAAATTTTAACCATGCTGAATATGCTTGTATTTTGATGTTTTATGATGGAAAATGCATGTTTATTGTTAGATAAACAACATTTGTTAAGTGATTTTTGATGAAAATGTCAAATATGGACTTATTTGTAAAAGGTTGTAAAATGTGTGGTAAAATGTGAATAAATGAAAAAAGTGGGTTGCTATAAACATGAATAAGGTTTAGCTAGTTTGGGTTGTGATAAAATTTAAAGAAATTCATTTTACAAGCCTAGGGACTAAATTGTAAAATGTTGAAATATTAAGGGCAAAAATGTAAATTTTTCCATAATGTGTTTTGGGGCTAAATTGAATAGCTTGCTGATTAAATAAGTTAAATTTGATATTTTAGATCAAGAAAAATGACATTCGGACTTAGATCGGGGAAAGAACAAGGTTATGGACTAAATCGAATCAGTTAGTCGTTTTTGCGTTCGAGGTAAGTTCGTATGTTAAACAAGCATTATAATTAAAATTGTATTGTTTTAGATGCTTTAATATTGCATGAGTTGTATGAATGAATCTATAGACACGTCCGAGGAGAATTTAGCAAGCAAGAAATCTCGATTGAACCTTAGGAATAGATAGGATACAAATGCCATGTCATTAGGGGTTTATGGGAATATGTGATCCGGGTGCTGGTCTTGTACGTCTTACCGGTGGCTGAGTATACCGGCATTTGTTGCGGTTGCTTCACAGCTTGTGTGAGCAGCACCACATAGCTACGTCTTGACTAACAGCTTGTGTGAGCAGGCCTGTTGATAGCTCGAGAGCAAGCATATATGTGATTGAGGTAGCATTGGCTACGTATGAGGCACTTAGTGTGCAAGTTTCCTGAGTATTCGATATTATTTCAAGTGGTTCAACGCGTATGTCAAAGATGAGAATAAGTATGAAATTGACATAAGAAAGCACAAGTATGTACGGAAATTCAATTGAATATTGAATCCATGAATTTTTGAATCCATGATCATCGTGGGAATGATTTTTATGATAACCTTGTGATTAATGGTATATATTTATGACGAATTAATACATGGCAAATTTGACTGATGATTATGTGATAGGCTTTTGGGCCAAATTGAGTCGTGATATAGAATGTTTATTCATTCAAATTGTGGTTCATCGGATATGAGAAGAAGGAAAGATTGGCACAATTGTCGACTAAAATTTTATTGAAAACTTGGAAAGGTAAAAGTTTTAGATAGACGAAATGTGTTAAGCTACATGCTTGAAAGTGTGAATTCACATTCGTAATGTGTACATATATGATGTTGTTTTGAATTGATTGACGAACTGTTGTAATGCTTTACAATTGAGAGGTTATGGTTGTTAGGCTTAGGCCAAGACATGTTGGTTTATGCTTATAGATAGAAGTGGTAAGCTTTATTTTTGAATTACGAACTTACTAAGCATTTCTTTCTTACTCTGTGTTAATTTCTTTGTGTGCTTAGATGACGGAAGCTCGTTCGGGTTGGAAGTTGGCGGAGATTTTATCACACTATCTATTGGCTATTTTGTACCCATGGTTTGTTAATTTTGGTTAAAATGGCATGTATAGGCCATTTTGGCTAATGATAGCCTACTTGTAATGTTATATTTGTAGCCATTAGATTTGGCTTGTAATTGAGGTATATGGTGCATGTATATTTGTGTAAATGGCTTTATTTTATGCGGCGTATGGTCACCTTGTAAATGTTGTGTCGTGAATTGATGTTTTGAGTATCAAATGGTTGAATTTGATAAGTGGCATACATGCTAAGTTTCAGGCATAATGAGGTATAGTTGTAATTGATCATTTAAGTATGTTTGGAGATGCATAATTGGCTTGTTTATAAGTGGTCAATGAATGTGATTATGGATACCATGGTGTATGTGTGAATATTACATGTTATAAACTTGATATTGGTATAGTCTAGATGTTAAACGGTTGAGATTTGGCTTATGGTAAGTTAGTGAACCTAAGCAAAACTATGCACAATGAAAGTTGTCATATTGATACTTGTGAATGTGAACTTGTATGATTGGACTTGGCAAAGTATGATGATATAAGCATGTTAGATGATGGTATTGCAATGACATGTTTTAGACTTGATTGTGGATGTTATGGTTGCCTAAATATACTATGATTTATGCCATTGAAGTTGTGTATGTGTGTGTGCAAATGAGGGTGGCAAATGGCTTGGTAAATAGCCTTATTTTGTCCACACGGGTAGATACACGGACGTGTGTCTAGGCCGTGTGTGACATAGGGCCTGCCCCATGGGCATGTGTTTTGGCTGTGTGTCCCTTGCACCTTAATTTTGAGAAACAGAATGCTCAGTATTGAGCACATGGGTAAAGACACGGGCGTCTGTCTCAGCCATGTGAGGGACACGGCCTTAAACACGGGCATCTCTCCCAGCCGTGTGAAGTCTGTACCTATTTTATGAAATTATGAAAAATATTAAATCGACCACATGGCCTAGCACACGGGCGTGTGACTTGGCCTTGTGCACAAGTCAAAGTGCACTATAAGATAGAACACAGCCTGGCACACGGGCATGTGGCCTGGCCGTGTGGCTTCAATTTGTTCATGCCTTACAAGTCAGAGAGCTACACAGGTTATGGACACGGGCGTGTGTGACCACACAGCCTGCCCACACGGGCATGTGACCCCTGTATGTTGAAAATTTTCTAACTTTTGTAAAAGTTTCCTGAGTTATCGGTTTAGTCCCGAACCTCTTCCAATGCATGTTTTGCGCCTCGTAGGCTCGTGTTAGGGATGATATGATTAAATGCAGATGATTTTTAACTTGGTTGAAAATTTATGACTCGAATTGTATGTATGCTAGTGTTATAAGTTCGATAATGCCTTGTAACCCTATTTCAGCATTAAATACGAGTAAGGGGTGTTACAGAAACCGAGGCTAGAGAGTACCAGCACAAGGTGCGAACCGTTTAGAAGTGAGGCAACCAACCTTAGTTTATGCGGAAAGAGGACAGGAGGGTAAAGATGCAGTCGTTGTTATCACAGGTTTTTCTTAAAAGCCTCGCCTTAGAAAAAAAAAACTAAGTCTTCATTTTATTGTCCTTACCGAGTATAGAAGCAAATTGGCCTAGTGGCTACGAACTTGAACTATCTCCTGAGTTAGATCGAATCCATAATGTGTTCCATGTGTCAATGTTACGACGCTATCATTTTGATCCTTCCCATATTGTTCCCACTGAAGAAATCGTGTAACACCCCTATCCCAAAACCGATGCCGGAATAGGTAAGTGCATCACCGGACATACATAGCATCTCAAAACAACACAGATTCACAAACATCATATAACATTAATACATAAACATTCAACAATAATTCATCCATTAAAATGGTCTACGAGACCAACAACATACATTCAGGAGGGATCGGAACTGAACCGAACCCATTCAGAATTTTCAGAGCTTGAACAAACTTTTCAAAACTGCCAAAGTCACACGCCCGTGCTACTAGGCCGTGTGACTCACATGGGCATAAGACACGCCCATGTGGTCCAACCGTGCCAAAATTAGGTCCTATACTGACTTTTTAACACGGCCAACAGACACGGCTGTGTGCCATGACCGTGTAAAACTTAACTAGCTACTGACTTTTTCACACGGCCACAAGGCACGCCCGTGTTCCCTGACCGTGTGGCACAATGCAGGCTTGGTTTAAGCCAATTTGCCATCCTTTAAGGGTCCAAACCTACAAGCATTAATAAGCAACAATCATACCACAATCTTCAGCCAATTTCATGCTCAAAACATGCTTCAATACAACTATATCATCATCATTCATTAACTCACTCAAAACCATACCAAAACTTAAACACAAACATACCATTTGCTAGCCAACTCTTATGGCAATACATATATACATATCAAGCTTACAACTTAGACATTCTAGCCTATACATGCCATACTTAAGAATATGTACATTTCAAAAGTACCAAAAAGAGTTTGACGGTGTGATGACAATCCTCGACTATCCCGAGCCTTCAGTAGCTATGATAACTGTAAAACAGACAGAAATCACACAGAGTAAGCTACAAAGAGCTTAGTAAGATCGTACTCAAATCATTATCAATACATGAAACATATAAGTATTTGTACAATGTAATTCCTTAAGATCATATCAACTCGATGAAATTCACATACATACCATTCTCTACCACTTAGGTCTCGTATATACCTGGATCTTCCCGTACTTATTCACTTTTATACTCACCTCTTGTTGAATGTTATCAGACATTCCATAATTCATTCGTATATTGAACATCCGCACACCTAGTGCTATAAGGTTAGCCGAAGTTAGAATATTTCCGCACACTAAGTGCCATCTCAAATAACCGAGACTAAGTTGGTATCGCACACTTAGTGCCTCAAGTAGCCGAAGCTAGTTTAAATCGCACACTTAGTGCCAAAGTTCCCGATTCATCAATATACTATCCAATTCAATTATATACAACACATATATAATGTAATGCATCAAAGCTTACTTAACATCACATTTTTAAGTACGAACTTACCTCGTACTCGAAATTTGTCGACTCGGACTATCTACTCGATAACCTTTGACTTTCCTCGATCTAAGTCTGAATTCCTCCTTTCTTGATCTATATGTTTTCAAAATTAACCCTTTTATTCACTAAATCATTCAAACAAATCCATATACACACAATTAGGGCATTTTGCAAAATAGCCCTCCCATTTTCACATTTCGACACTTTAGTCCCTATTTCACAAAATTACAAAATACACATAATTTGCATATACACAAGCTTAGTCGAATTCTCCTAGTACTCATACTAGTCCACACATTTCATCTATTTTACATTTTAGTCCATCAAAATAACATTTTTACAATTTAGCCTAAATTGTTCAAATTCATCAAAAATCCAAAGACAAAACATGTAAACCCAACATCAAGCTTTCATATTTCACCATTTAACAACACAAAACTCATGAATTCACTTATGGCATATTTCAAAATCATCACCAAAATCAGAAATTGAGACATGGGCTTTGAAGAACACGAAGCAACGATCACAGAAATGTAGAAATTATCAAAAACCAATCAAAAACACATACCTAATTGATGCTTGCAAGTGTCGAAACCCTAAAGCTCTATTCCTTCTTATTTTATTTTGATTTTCGGCAAGAATGCATGAAGAAATGGCTTATTTCATACATTTAATTTACTTTAATTCATTTAATACACCATTTACCATTATAACCTTTATTAAATCTTTATAAATTCAACTATCTCATGACTATGTATGTCTTTTAATCATAACAATGGTCTATTAGCATCATAAGGACCTCTCATTTACAAAGCCAAGCCAAATAGGTACTTTTAACAACTAGCACACAGCTTTTACCTTTTACGCGATTAAGTCCCTTTTTACAAATTAAGCACACAAACAATTAAATTTTCACACGAGACTTTCACACATGCCAATTCACTTATAATAGGCATAGAAAATAATATTAAAATATTATTCTAACTCGTATTTGTGGTCTCGAAACTACTATTCCTACTAGGGTAAAAAATCAGACAGTTACAAATCGAGCTCTGACTGGACTTATCTCTTGAAAAGGAACCAATTAGAATAATAGATAGAGAGGTTAAAACTCTAAGAGATAAACAAATTCCTCTAGTAAAGGTTTTATGGCAAAACCATGGAACTAAAGAAGCAACACGGGAACCTTAGGAGTTGATTCGACAACATACCCTCACTTGTTCGAATAAGGTAAGTTAAAATTTGAGGACGACTTTTTTTTAAGGGATGGAGATTTTTCATATCCCAAAAATAAGGCTCAAAGAAAATAGGGATAAAATTTATATTTCTATTTTTTTTTTAAAGCATAGGGTAAGAGAATCAGAATGTCCTAAAAAATTATTTGTGTTAAGGAAGTAACAAGAATGAGCTTGCTGATTCAGTGGTAAAGCCTTAGCTTTCCCTTAGGTCTAAGTTCGAAACCCCTTATGCACCTTTCAACCAAAATATTTTATTTTCTTGTTTTTACCCCATAAAAGTGCCAAATTTTCAACATAAGCCAGCCCAAAAACTATTTTTTTTTTAAATTTTGTCCTTAATTTAAAATAATTGTAATTCTACATGAATTCCTAAAACCAATTTCAATTAGGGAAAGAAGAGTTCTATAAATAAAAAATCTTTTCAAACCTTAGAATTTATATTTAAAGAATTTTTCAGGAAAAACTCATAAAGTTCTTCCTTTTATCCTCCATTACTGAATTAATTTTCAACCAAAAAATTTCAAATTAAGGTTTTTGTGTCTTCAAATTAGGTGTGAGATCTAAACATAAATCATCGTGTATGATTAATTGAAGTATTAGAAAGTAAGTAATTTGTAGATGTACGAACCCTTTGTATACGAATCCCCTATAGGCGAACCCCTATATACGAACCCCTATAGCTGAACCCTTTGTATGCGAACCCTCATATGTACGAACCCTTATGAATGAGAACCCTAGGTGAGAACCCTTATATAAACTGTTATATATGCGAACTAAACCAGGCGAACTGTAGCATATATATGAGAACCCATATGCTAAATCTTATATGATTTAGTATGCGATCTCTTAATATATTTATGCGAACTCTATCTATTTTGTCATGCGAACTCAATCTGTTTAACATGCAAATCCTACATTTACTAATATGCAAAACTTATATGTTATTTATATGAACCCTACACATTGTAAAAGTGAACCCTACACATGGTATATGTGAACCCTGACGCATGCGGACCTAGATGTGCAAACCCTACAAGTGTGAGCCCTAAATGTGCAAACCCTATATGTGTGAACCTTAGATATGTGAACCCTAGATGTGCGAAACCTAATGCATGCAAACCCTATATGTGTGAACTCTATATGTGCAAACCCTAAATACATGAAATCTACATGGGCAAACCCTATTAAATGTTAGTATGAAATGCTAAATGTGCTTGACAAGCATAGCATCGATTGATGATAAGTAGCATGATATGCTGAGTATATGTGCATAATTACATGAAATTTGGTATGGAGGACAGAAGAGTTCTATAGGAGAAAGTGCCAAATTAAGTCCATACCGAAAGTTAATATTACACGAAGCAAGAGGCAATTTCATCAAAACTGGATAAACCGGGATGATAGTTTAAAAAGCCATCAAAACAGGGCAACTGGGATGGTAAGTTATTGTAGTAAAAGTTATCGTCACAGATGACAAGTGAACAACTATCATCACTGGGAAATCTGGGATGGTTAGTTATTGACATGTGTTTTGGTGTGTTGAGTGATACTCAAGGGCGGATAGGATGGATGGGTGGAATCAAAATTAAAATTGCACTGCATCATGAACATAATCTGTACATGCATTGATTTATTGAATGTTCTTTACATTATGCTTAAATTTTGCTATGATGCTATAAATTGAATGTTTTACTATTTGAACAATTATATATATAATGATTTAAAAATTAAATTCACACTGAGCTGTCATATGCTCACTCCCCCTTTTTCTTACCTCTCAAGCAACATAGAAAACTAGGACTCGAAATGGCATCGGAGGAACCTCGGACTAGTAACTCATTTTTTTAGTTATTATTATTTTCCATTAAAGTTTTTCCCTAATCTATTTTTTAATTATTAATTATTTCTTTCTTTTATATCTTAGATTTGGGATTGTTTAGCTTATTTATTTTAAGCATGATACTTAGTTAATACTCCGATAATTGCATGCTAGATAGTTTAGAAACTATTATTTTTAATAAATGTTTTCTACTACTTTGCAAAATATTTAAAGTTTTGATAAGTTTTTTCTTAAAAACCTTAAACCGTTTTTTTCTCAAATCTTCACATTAATAATAATGTAACTAAATTACTAAATAAAGTTGGTTTAATGAATGAATGTTTTTCCAAAAAACAAAAGAGCAGTTTTCATACAAATCAACTCACGTAACAGAATGGTTTTACAGGATCATTTTGGTGATCAAATGTAACGCCTTTGACTTAGCCGAAATTCCTAGACAGGATTAGGGGCGTTACAGCTCTCCAGCAGTGGTTCGATAAAGGAAGCGGTGGTATTTTTAAGGAAAGCAATGGCTAAGATGTCTGTGTGAAAAAAATAAAATAAAATAAAAAATAAAGAACATAAAATTTTACGTGGAAACCCTTTCGGGAAAAAACCACGGGCAGAGGAGAAGAAAATTCACTATGTCGAAAATTTGAATCTATACAAAAGGAATAGACTATGTCTATTTATAGGCTTGTAAAGCCATATTCTAGTAGGATTGAAACACCTTATCCTAGTAAATATAAAATAGATGGAGTTTAATAAGGTTTAAAAAACCTTATTCTAAAATAAAATAAAAGAAGTCTAGTTCTATATGGATTTTACTTTTATTTTATTTTCCATCGTATTTTATTTAAATAAGAATTAGGGTCACTTAATTCTAACAATCTCCACCTTGACACAAATTCTCAATGAACAAGTTCTTAATCGCGAACAAGTTCTCCACCTCTTCCATAAAACCCCTTAAGGGTTTAACTTCAACAATGAACACCAACCAAGTCTAAGCAATGCTCAAACTTGGTTATAGGAAGTGACTTGGTCATCATATCTGCAGGATTTTCATGAGTACTAATTTTGCTCACAACAATATCACCACGAGCAATAATATCACACGAACAAAATGATACCGAACATCAATGTGTTTTGTTCTCTCATGAAACATTTGATCTTTTGTAAGAAAGATGGCACTCTGATCATCACAAAATATCAGGCTTGATTTGAAGGTCTTCATTTAGTTCACTAAAGAGTCCCTTCAACCAAATAGCTTCTTTACAAGCCTCGATGTCGCCATGTACTCAAACTTCAGGTAGACAAAGCGATCGTAGTTTGCAAAGTGGCTTTCCAACTTATTGCACAACCTCCGATTGTAAAGACATAACTTTGTGAGAGATCTTCTTCTATCAAGGTCTCCAAAAAATCAGCATCAACATACCCAATAACTCCATCTTCAGTTCTTCCAAACTGTAAGCAAACATCAGTAGTACCTCGTAAGTATCTTAAAATCCACTAAACTGCTTTCCAGTGTTCTTTACCGGGATTCGCCATATATCTGCTAATCGCACTGATCGCATATGATAAATCTGCGGACGTGAACAAACCATAGCATACATGAGAGATCCCATCGCACTAGAGTATGGAACATGTGACATGTACTCAATCTCATCATCTGATTGTGGAGACAAAGTCGATGAAAGTCTAAAATGGGCTGCTAAAGGAGTACTAACAGGCTTAGCACTCCGCATATTGAACCTGCAAAGAAGTTTCTCAATGTACCCTTCCGACTTAGGTACAATTTACTTGTTTTTCTATCTCTAAGAATCTCCATACCAAGTATCTTCTCTGCTGGTCCCAAATCTTTCATCTCAAATTCTTCACTTAGTTGGGCTTTGACCTTTCTTATCTCTCCTTTGTCTTTTCTTTGCTATCAACATGTCATCAACGTAAAGAAGTAGATACACAAAAGAACCATCATTGTTTTTCTTAAAGTAAACACAATCACAAAACTACTTCTTTTGAAATCGTGAGAAGTCATAAAGGAATCAAACCTCTTGTACCATTTGCCTTGGTGATCAAGCTTTCAAACCGTAAAGGGACTTTTTCAGCAAGCAAACATAATCCTCTTTTTCTCGAGATCAGAAACCCTCTCGTTGTTGCATGTAAATATCTTCCTCAAGTTCTCCATGCAAAATGCGCTTTTACATCTAATCGCTCAAGCTCTAAATCATGCATGGCCACAATACCAAGCAAAGCTCGAATCGAACTATGCTTCACAACCTGGGAGAATACATCTGTGAAGTCCACTCCTGAACTTGATCAGAAACCCTTTGCAACAAGCCTTGCTTTATATTTAGGTTCTTCAACTCCTGAGTCCCTTCTTTCTTTTAAACACCCATTTACAACGCAGTCTTCTTACCTTTAGGAAGTTTCACAAGATCCCATGTTTTGTTTTTGTGGAGTGATTCCATCTCCTCTTGCATAGCAAACATCCATTTTTCTCGAGTCTTCACACTAATCGCCTCGAGAATAATTTGATGGCTCTTGATTCGCATCTATATCTTCACCCACATTTAAAGCATAAGCAACTAGATCACCTCAAAGATACTTCTTTGGAGGTTTAATTTCTCTTTTAGTTCTGTTTTTGGCGATAGAGTATTGAGGCGAAGAAGCAACTCTATTCTCAATTTTTGTACCGACTTGAGGAGTCGACTCTGTATTAACTGATGCTCCACCTGCTTTTGATTTTCTTTATTGGAAGAGTCTTTAAGAGATAAGTTAGGAAGCATAGCGGTTTCATCAAAAACAACATCTCTGCTAATCACAACTTTCCTATTTTCGAGACACCATAACTTATACCCTTTTACACCACTTTTATAACCAAGAAAAACACATTTAATGGATCTCGGTTCCAATTTTCCATTATTAACATGAGCATACGCAGACACCCAAAGATCTTTAAATCGAATAATTAGCGATTTACGGACCATACCTCTTGTGAGTCTTTTTCTCAATGGCAACGGATGGAGATCGGTTGATCAAAAACATGCGATGAGGTCGCTCGCCCAAAACGACTTCGTAAGTTGGCATTTGACAACATACATCGAACCTTCTCCATGATCGTTCTATTCATTCGCTTACGCAACGCCGCTTTGTTTGTGGAGTATGACGAATCGTCAAGTGTCTCACGATCCCTTCGACTTGCACAATCTATTAAACTCATCGAGCGTAACTCTAAGCCATTGTCTCGTGCGGAGGTATTTTATCTGCTTTCCCGTCTGCTTTTCAATCATAATTTTCCAAGACTTAAATGCGGAAAACACATCGCTTTTCTACGCAGAAGAACGCCCAAACTTTTCGGAAAAATCATCAATAAAGGTTAGCATATAATTAGCTCCACCTCTCGAAGGCACTCTGGATGGTCCCCATAGATCGAATGAATATACTCCAACGTTTCCTTCGTGTTATGGATTCCTCTAGTGAATCGAACTCTCTTTTGCTTCCCAAAAACACAAAGTGCTCACAGAAATTCGGTTTGCAAATTCCTTGCCCATCAAGAAGTCCTCTTTTGCTCAATTCTACCATGCCATTCTCACTCATATGCCCTAGGCGCATATGCCAAAGTTTAGTAATATCATCATCCGACAAGGAAGAGGAAGCGGCAATTGCATCACCAAAGAATGTGAGAGAACCCAGCAAAACATATAACTTGGCGCTTTTTCTTTGCCCTTTCATCACAACAAGGGACCCTTTGGAAATCTTTAAAACCCCACTTTCACCGTGTATCTGCACTTTTTGAATCAAGAGTACTCAACGAAATTAAATTTCTTTTCAATTCTGGAACATACCGTGACGTCACTAAGTGTTCGACAACTCCATCAAACATCTTAACTTTAATTGTTCCAACACTGCGATCTTACACGAAGCATTATTTCCCATCAAAACAACACCTTGGACAACATCGTTTAGTAAGTTGTAAACCAATCCCGATTGGGACTCATATGGAAGGTGCAAACTGAATCAAGTATCCACTCCTCACTTACTTTAGAATCATTGATGAAGCGACTAGAAGTTCACCATCGCCGTAGTCTTCTACAACATCACCTTCACCGAAATTTTCTCGTTTGTTTTCCCTTTGATTCGCAGCCTCCTTTTAATCTTATTTTGTAGCTTATAGCACTTTTCATTTAATGTGCCCTTTCTTCTTCTGAAGTTACAAGTTTTACCTCTATTTGAAGACTTGATCTACCCTTAGATTTACCACGATGATTTCTTTCCTGTGTCCTACCACGATCATCATCGAGTATTCGATCTTGTCTCCCACGAACAATGAGACCCTCTCCCGAGAGTCGTGTTTAACCATAAGATGTTTCATCTTATCATACGAGGTTAAAGAATCATAAACCTCATCAACTGTGAGAGACTCGCGGCTATATAAAATCGTGTCTCTAAAGGTTGAATAAGACGGAGGCAACGAACAAAGTAGAATCAACCCTAGATCTTCTTTATCATACTCGAACCTCCATGGCCTCCAAGTTTGAGAGAATTTCTTTAAACACTATTAAGTGTTAGTGTACAGACGCACACCTTCCTCCAAACGATGAGCATAAAGACGCTGCTTCATATGCAACTTGCTTGTTAGAGTTTTCGACATGCATATTTGTTCTAGCCTCTTCCATAATGCAGCGGCAGTCTTCTCTTTCATCACATCCTGCAAAATTTCATTGGACAAATGCGATGCAATTGTGTTAATGCCTTTCGATCCTTACGCTTCTTCTCTTCATCCGTTAATGTCGAAGGCATCTTATCTATCCCTAGCGGGGCATCCTCCGTGATCCATCTCGCAAGAACCGCTTGCATCTTAATCGCCACAACGCAAATCGGTGTTGCGATCCAACAACGGAATTTCATATTTCAAAGACGCCATTACCGTGATCGAGATGAACAACCCTAAGCTCGATACCAATTGTGAAAAAAATAAAATAAAATAAAAATAAAGAACATAAAATTTTACGTGGAAACCCTTTTCGGAAAAAACCACGGCAGAGAGGAGAAGAAAATTCACTATGTCGAAAAATTTGAATCTATACAAAAGGAATAGACTATGTCTATTTATAGGCTTGTAAAGCCATATTCTAGTAGGATTGAAACACCTTATCCTAGTAAATATAAAATAGATGGAGTTTAATAAGGTTTAAAAAACCTTATTCTAAAATAAAATAAAAGAAGTCTAGTTCTATATGGATTTTACTTTTATTTTATTTTCCATCGTATTTTATTTAAATAAGAATTAGGGTCACTTAATTCTAACAGTCTGAGTTAAAAGGGAAAAGACGGAAAAAAAAAAAAGTAGAAAATATAAAGAAATAAAAACATAAAATAAAGAAATAAAACGGTGACCAAATTAACATAATTTTTTAGGTGACCACCAAAATACAACCATCTAATTTTAAATCACTAACAGTGTAGTTTAAGCTAAAAATAAAATAATTAATGCATATAGTAAACCAAATTATGTGGTCCAAACTCAAAAGCTGCTAATTTGTTTGTTGCGAAGACCATGAAGACTAAGGAGTTTCCGCATGGAGTTGAATCCTCCTATTTAACCAATGCTTTAAAAATACTTCCATAACAACCCTCCTCCACTTTCATCATTTCCCAAACCCATAAACATGTCCAATTTCCATTTTCTTTCATCGGCATTAATGTTCTTCCACTGTTTCATGGTCACCTACGCCGTGACTACCAGAAACCTCACCACCGATCAATCTGTTCTTCTCGAATTTAAACACCAAATCAATGATCCTTATGGCATCCTAGTCGACAACTGGACCACCAGTCACTCTTTCTGTAACTGGATCGGTGTCACTTGCGGTGATAAGCATAACAGAATCGTAGCTTTGAATCTTCCCAACATGAATCTTACCGGAACTATCCCTCCAGAATTAGGGAACCTCTCATTCTTAGCCTCTCTTAATTTGAGTGGCAATGGATTCCATGGCGATTTGCCGGGAGAGTTGGGGCAACTGAGTCGTTTGAAACTCGTCGACTTAAGCTCCAATTTCTTTACCGGGGAAATCCCATCATCATTTGGAAGATTGCACCAGGTTTCAGACTTGGTTCTCAGCAATAACAATCTGACTGGAGCAATCCCTCCCGAGATAAGTAATCTTTTGAATATGAGAACACTTGACTTGGCATCGAACAAGCTTTCTGGGTCTATACCTTCTTCCATTTACAACATTTCTTCATTGCGAATGGTTTCTTTATCCTTCAATGGTTTATCTGGTAAAATGCCAGATGATATGTGTCACCATCTTCCCAATTTGGAGGCACTTTACTTGGGCACAAACGAGTTGTCAGGTCAGATTCCAACAACTATAGATGAATGCAGGAATCTTCAAGGATTAGCATTAGATTACAATCAGTTGAGTGGCAGCATTCCCAGGAGTATCGGAAATCTAACTGCACTTACAGAGCTATATTTGGGTGGAAATAATTTAGAAGGTAAGTTTTAAAGAAAAAAAGTGATGATATTTTAGAGTATAATAAGAAATGAAATAATCCATAAAGTGAGATTAGAGGGTGTGGCAACTTGATTTATGTTATTTGACCAGGTGAGATCCCTTGGGAAATTGGAAATCTGTTGAATTTGGAGATATTTTTCGCTGTAGATATGAGGCTTACTGGACTCATTCCCCCGAGCATCGGCAATTTAACCAACCTCAAGGAGATATCTCTAGGTCCTAATTTTTTAGAAGGTAATTCTAATTAATTAACATTTATTTTTTATTTTATTATATTACAAAAATAAAATAAACAAAAAAGAGAGAAATATATTTCGTAAAATTAATAGAATGGCCTAAAAGAAAATAGCCTTAGTCACATATTCCCTTTCTTTTTTATGCTTTGTTTAATCATGACGATTTAAAGCTTTTTGTGTTTATTTATCATGAAAAAGAATTTTGATATTTGAAGGAGATTTCTATGGGTCAAACTTGGACAAAATAATTTTTACCTCAGTCTTGTCTGGCAAAAAAAAATCATTTAAATGTAATTATAAACATAAAACAATTTAAATATTGGTCTCTTCATTTTTTAAATGTTTTAAATATTCCATGGTGCCTAAATTTTGAAAGTCTAAAAAGAAGTGGATGGTGACATATGCAGGTGAAATTCCATGGGAGATTGGGAATATTCATTCATTGGAGATATTTTCAGCACCAAATATGAGCTTAAATGGGGAGATTCCACATTCTATTCTCAATGGTTCTTCTTTGAGAGCCATTTATGTCATGCTCAATCATTTATCTGGTAAGTTTAAGCAAACATTTCATCACTTTTTTTTATGTTAGAAGTTGTTTAAAAGGTTCAGTTGCTGGTTATATAAAAACAGCAAATTACCTTTGCAATTAAATTAGGGAATTAAAAGAAAGGGTGTTGAATATACATTTCAATTCTTTTTTAAATATCTTTAAATTTGCCTATATTACTTTTTAAAATATATATAATTATTTTTATTTAATATCTGTAGCTATTAAACATTAATATTATTATAGATTTTATTGAATTTTTAAATATAAATAATTTAACATATTTTTATAATTTTTGTATTATATTAAGTTATATTTAATTTTCATTCATAAAATTTATATAATTCATAAAAAATAATATATTATAAATAGGAGTAAGCGTTCGATCGAATTGAATCGAATCGAATAAAAAAATTCGAGTTAATTGAGTTGACGAATCATATTTTATCATCCTAATTTGATTTGAAATTTTCTCGAATTGAGTCGAGTTAAATGTAATTTGAATCGAATATATTTGTTCAAATTAAATTTTAAAAAATAATTTTGGGTCTTTATAACTACTGTCACTCATCGTAATAAAATTTGCCAATTGTAATTAATTTTTTATTAACTTTCATCACTTCATAATTTATTTATTAATCTTTTATATATGGGTTAGTTTCTTTGCTTGCTTAGTTGTTTCAATTATCTTCAGATTCTTGTCACTATGTATTTTGGAATTAAAAAATATATTAAATGTAAAAATGTGATTTTTTAATAGAAGTTATTTTAAAGATAAAATGTGAAATTGATACCAATATAAAATTTTAACACGAATATTTTCTAGCATCATTAATAATTCAATTTTAATATAAATATTCAATATGACTAAACAATTCAATAATATAAATAATATAAAATGTGAAATTTAATTTAAAAACATAAATAGTAGATAGAAATAAAATTATTACTATTTATGTTTAGGAATTTTTTTGGATAATTTTAATTTTTTATTTGGGAGTAAAGGGTGAAAAGTAAATGTTTAGGGGGAAAGTGAGAGGGAGTAAAAATTTTCGGGGAATATAAAAAGTTTTGAGGGTTTTTGGGAGTAAAATTTTGAGGAAAAGTAGATGAGAGAGTAAAATTTTGGGGAAATAGATTTTGGGATGATGGGGGTTGGGATGGAAGGGGAGTAAAAGTTTTCGGAGGAAAGTGGAAAGGTTTGGGAGTTTGGGGTAAAAACGTAAAATATTATAGTTTGATATTTGAATTCGAAAACTTAACTCGATTTGAAACTCGAAATTCGAAAAAAATTCGAGTTGACTCGAATAACTCGATTGTTTAACTCGAAATTTAATTTTTTTTTATTTTTTTTAGTTGAATCGAGTTTTGCTCACCTCTAATTATAAACTTCAAAATGGGTCGAGTTAACCTTCAACTTTAAATATTGGACCTAGACCTTGGCTCATATTTTAAATGGACTTATTTTTCTGTCTAATCTCATTTTTCGAACTTAATATTTTTCTCCTAACCCTCCTAAATTTTGGGCAAACTCTACAATCAATGTTAAATAAGAGGATAAACACATTTTAGTGCGATTGAACCTACGTCCTCCTGCACTGTCAATAATTTTTATGGATAGTTCTATACATTGTATAAAAAAATATTAATGAGTTTTTTCCCTCATCCAAATTAACCTTTATCAAAAGTGATCAGGTACCACTTGCTTGTGGAGTAAAAAAAAATGATTAATATGCAAATTCATCATTATACTTTCACCTTATTTTGCATTAATTGAAATTTGTCATTTTAAAATAAAGGTACATTTACCACTACATGGACCCTATATTGAATTTTGCATTGTTATTTTATTTGATTGATTTTAGGTATTAATATTTGGTTTTTCTTTAAATTTTTCTATTTAATTTCAATTTGAAATAATTTGATTATAAAATTAAATTAAAATTTATTTCGAATATTTTATTTGAATAGCTAAAAATAATATAATATAAAAATCACAATTGTTTTATAAAAAACTTATTTTTTTTTTAAATGCAAGTGTTTCTTCCATTAAATTAGAATTCTAAGTTAATTTATTAATAGACAAATTTTAATATTTTATAAATTAAAAAATAATTTAATTATACGAATCAAATTTAGTGACAGAATTTAGTCAAATTCGAAGTTTAATAGAAAATTTCAATTACATAATAAATTTATCTATATTCTCAAAGTGTAATGATAAAGATTAATTAAAATAAAATATAGAAACAATTTTTTTTTGGTAAGAAAAACAATAACTACAAGGAAATTACTTAAACATAAGAATAATCTGAATATTTGTTCCTATCAATTAGAGCACGAGTTGTCTCGTGTGGATCATCGAACACTTGCTGATCTCCTTTTTCGAGCAAAGCTTGTTTAGCTAAACAATGATTCTCCTGAGACATAATTTTATAGATACGCCTAACTAATGCAAAATTAGAGACAATTGAAGAGCTTCCGAGGATGCTTTTAACAACCTCCAAACTATCAGAGTGTAGGATAACATGATCAAAGCCCAATCGTCGGATAAGTTTAAGGCCCTCAAGAATACCCTACAATTCCGCATTAAAAACTGAACATTTTCCAATAAACCGGTGAAAGCCCATGATCCATTGCCCCTCCTTATCACGAACAACTCCCCCAGCTGCAGCAAGTCCAGTATCTAATTGCACTGCCCCATCAGTAAAAAGATGCACCTATTCTTCAGAGGTACGAACTTCAACAGAATGATCTAGACGTCCAGGAAGGATCTCTTGAGAGGAGGAGGGGAAGTGTATCGCCCAACTATAGGATCCTTGGATTGTTTCTTTGGAACTTCATGGTTTGTCTTGAAAGATGTATAAATTCAAATTTTTCCATATGCGCTAAATAAGCAATCCAAAAAAGTATGCCCAGTTAGCTCCCCTTTCATGAATCAGCCTATTTCCCTACAAATTAAGAGAAAACCAATCCTGAAAGGGAAGAGAGAAAAAATTCAGAATATACTTACCTGGGTTAACCTGAGTCCAAACATCTTTGGTTGCTGGACAGTCACGTAAGATGTGCAAGATATTTTCTAAGTGATAACCGCATATATGGCACGAAGGGTCTTCCGTGATACCCCTTCTAATTCTTTCAACGTTAATAAGGACTCTTCCTTGTAAAATCGCCCAAATAAAGGTACGAATCCATTGAGGTCCGAAAAATTTCCAAGCCATCTTTCATTTTTCATCATCCGAATTCCAGTCTCCTCCCTTGATCGCCTTATAAGCAGATTTAACCGAAAAAACATCAGATGAAGTATGATTCCAAGAAATTCTATCAGGACCTTCTGAAGGATTTGGGGGAGGAATACCTTTAATAGCCTAAATTACCTTTTTTGGGAGCCAACCTCGAAAGAGATCTAAATTCCACAAACCATTCTCAGTAGTCATCTCGTGTAAAAAACAGTCAAAAGTCAAATTACCATCAGCAGGAATGTATCTAAGTAGGGGTCCGATGTCAGGAATCCAGTTATCCTGCCAATACTGAATTTTGTGGCCATTTCTAACAAATCAATGTAAGTTTTCACGAAGTAAAGACCAAATTTTAGATAGGGACTTCCAAAGAAAAGAGCCTCTATCTCTATTAATGCAACTTGGAAGTTCTTCTTTTAGTCGATACTTCGATCTAAGCACACGAACCTAAAAAGCTCCCTTGTCTGAAACCAATTTAAAGCCTAATTTCATCAAAAAAAAAAAGATGTTCTGGTCACGAAGGTTCCTCAAACTAAGACCACGACACACTTTAGGTTGGCAAATGGTGTCCCATCCTACCAAAGCCATCTTCTTATTTCTTTCAGAGAATCCCTAGATGAATTGTTTAGTTAACTTTTCAATTTCATCACAAGTTTTCCTAGGTATCATCACGGATTGCATGAAGTAATTAGGAATAGATAAAAGAACCGATTGAGCTAAAGTGATCCACCCAGCCAATGAAAGCTTTTTAGCTTCCCAACTTTTAAGCTTTCTATGCACTTTTTCCACCACAAACTGAAGAGTGCCACTAGTAATCCTTTGGTGCAGGAGAGGGACTCCTAGGTAGTGACCAAGATTATGAACTCGCTAAAACCCGAACATAGAGCTAATCAAGTCCACTGTGTCCTCATCCACGCCTTTAGAGAAGAAAATATTAGTCTTACTGGCATTAATCTTATGTCTGAAAAGCGCATAAAAACTATCCAGGATGCCTTTCAAGATTCTGCAATGCTTCAAATTGGCCTTACTAAAGATAACCAAATCATCAGCAAAAAAACAAATGCGAGATGGCAGATCCATCTCTAGAGAACCAAATAGGGCTCCAATTCCCTTCCAAGATAGCAGCCTGAATCAAATGACCAAGCCACTCCATACAAAGCACAAACAGATAAGGAGAAAGAGGACACCCTTGACAAATTCCTCTAGCGGGACTAAATTTAGGCAAAGGAACTTCATTCCATATAACCTGCGTAGTAGAATTAGAAATAAAAGACATAATAACATTCACGAGATATTCAGGGATACTTGTCGCTCGGAGAGAAGCATCGATGAACTCCTAACTTACTCTATCATAGGCTTTCTCCAAGTCGATTTTAATCGCTATCCATTTCTTTTTCTTCTGGCATCTCATGGAATGAATTACTTTTTAAGCTAAAATGATGTTATCGTTGATGTTTCTACCTGCAATAAATCTCGCCTACTCCTGTGCAATAATTTTAGGAAAAATGTACTTAAAACGATTAGCGATTACCTTCATCGTCAGTTTGTATAGGACCGACCATAGGCTTATTGGCCGGAATTGACCAAATGTTTCTAGATTCTGAACCTTTGGAATTAAAACAATTAAGGTATTATTTAGAGTTACCATCGAAAATCTTCCTAATCCAATCACAAATTGCGCCCCCAATAATGTCCCATTTCTTTTGAAAGAAAAAGGCATGATAACCATCACTACCCGGAGCCTTAAGCTGGGCCATGTCAAAGAGCTACCTTAATTTCTTCATTAAAGACTGATTTCCCTAAAAAACCAATATCCACTGGGTCAAGATGAGGAAACCTGTTTGGAGGTAAAATGCCCAAAGGATCATGTACAATCTTTGAAAGAACTCGTTTGCTTCTCTTTCGATAGGCTCCAGATCATAAATCCAGTTACCTTCAGAATTGCAAATGCCATAAATACGGTTACTTTTCATTCTCTGCAGAGTTCGAGTATAGAAATATTTTGTATTCCTATCTCCCAACTTCAGCCAGTCACACCTCGCTTTTTGCCTCTAAAGAAGTTCCTCATGGTGAAACACATTCTCAAGTTAATGACAAAAAGACAAATCCATCTGGTTTAAGTGATGAGTACCATAGTAGTCACTTCTCCTCTGAATGCTAGCAATTCTTTTGATGAGATAGTAATATTACCATAGACATGTTTATTCCACTCCTTGAGCTTATGAGTGAACTTACCCAGAGAATCGGAGAAATTGCAGAACATTCCCAATTTTCCTTGAAGAAGTTAGTAAACCCCGGATGCTCAATCCAACCAGCTAAAACGGTCTTCCTCGGGGTTGAGAAATACTCGGGTTTAGGACCAAAAGAAGAGGCCAATGATCCAACTTAATTTTTGGAAGGTGAGTAATCCTACAATTGGGAAAATTCTGTATCCAAGTCTCATAGACAAAGAACCTCTATGCCAAGTGAAAGGTGGCCCTCTGAACCCTAAGTCATGCAACTCAGTCGAATCAACAAAATCACCAAAATGAGGGCAACGTCTACCTTCAGTAAAACTTCCAGACTTTTCAGAAAGTGCAAGGATCGCGTTGAAGTCTCCAATAGCCATTCAAGGAATCTGCCCAATAAGATTAGTATTCCTCAAATCATCCCAAAGAAGCTTATGCTTTTGCCTATTGGGACTACCATACACGAAAGAAATCATGATAGGATGTGCTGAAAGCTTCTTCCAAACCCGAATTAAGATAAATCGCGGATGATTATGAAGCACCTTAAGAAAAACTGAGTCCTTCCATCCTAACCAAATACCTCTAGAAAAACCAATCGCTTCCACCTGATGAGAATACTGGAAACCCAACTTAGCAATAATTTTGTCAGCCTTAGCCCCACTTACTCTTGGTTCAAGAAGGCTAACAATGTCAGGCTTGTATTCCATATTATACTCCCGAAAAATTTTAGGAAACTTAATATCAGCACATCCTTGGCAATTCCACTAAAATACAGTGATATTCATTAAAAATAAATAAAAATAGAAAAGAAGAGAAATCAAACCTAGCTTTCAAGGCCTTTATTGCCTTCCAAATCAGAACTAACAATATCGGACACATCACTCGGATTACTGCTGGGAACTTGGGTAGATAGAAGTTTTGCCATCGCCTTCATAAACTCAACTAAAGGAATGCACGTATTTTCAGAACTTTTGAAATGACTTCCTCTACCCCGTAAGGAAAAAAAAGGCTTACGATTGCTTTGACTACTACCGCCTCTTTGGTGTTTGGAATTATTAAGAGAAGTGTTCACGACCACATTCAAGAATTCCATAGATCGTGAATCTAATTTAACCTACTGATTAGAAGAAAAACTATTATTATTATTAAAAATAACAACGGAATACTTACCTGGGTCTAGGGTGTTATCGGAGATAGGGACAACTATTCCTTCAGATTCGTCAAAGACAAGGTTATATCGTGCTTTAATTTTTTCCATTTTTTAACGTCTTTACTAATCAAATTTAGAAACCAAAAGACCTTGATCACCAGTACCATTAGAAGAATTGTCATTTTGTGAAAAAATAGGATTCGGGACCGCTGGAATAGAATTAGAAAAAGAAGTGGGAGATTTAACCGATTTTTAACATCCTTCACCCATATCTAACTCCGGGACAGGGTTCAAGGCGTTACCGGACTTAAACATTCACAAACATATAAAATCGAGTCACCAAGTTTTTGCCCAAAATTAAAACTTACAAACCACAATGAATAAAGGCCACATCTCATGGCCATATACAACAGTTCGATATAGGCCAATACATAAGCCAAATCATAATAATAATACATGACATGAAACAAACTTCCTATACATGCCACTCACATGAAAATATTTAACATATACTTGCCAATACTCCAAGGATAATTGCTTGATAGTGTGATGCTGCCTCCGACGATCTCCAACCCCTGAGCTGACTTGACAAACTAAAAAAAAAATGGAAAAGAGAAAGTAAGCTTTACGCTTAGTAAGCTTTACGCTTAGTAAGCTCGCATGAAAATAATAAGCAATGACTACCACGCTTTTCAAGATAAAACACTATAATTGTACAATTACACATATTAAGGTTAAGCTGTGTTATCGAGTTACAGTTACTAAATCATTCATATCTGAAGCTACAAAACTCCAAATTTAGTTTCGTTAATTTTCCTTGAATTTGGTTTAGCCAATTAGTACAGTTTATTAGTTAAAGTCTCTCCTGTTTCAGAGTATGACTACTCTGACCTCTATTCACTACGAACCAAATTTCTCCTTGTACAGAATTCTAACGACCATGCCGTTTATTTCCCTTAAAAATATACTCAATAAGGAATCCATTCATGTAAAATATGACTCTTAATAATTTTTTTACAATTTATAGTGAATTTCTAAAGTCAGAATAGGGGACCTCGAATTCATTCAGACCCTGTTTCACAAGAATTCAAACATCACACAATATAAAATTCTTTTGCTTCCCCTGTTTCTTTCATGTGAAAATAGACTCATTAATCTTTATTTTCATATATCATTTGCATTTTTATTCAACTTCCACAAGTTTTAGTGAATTTTCAAAGTCACGTCACTGCTGCTGTCCAAAACAATTTTATTGCTAATTCACTCTTTCACACTTTCTTTGTATTAACCTCATTTTAACATACATATCACAAATCATTTTCACCACATTTCATACATCACAAGTATAGGCCCATGATTACAAGGTCACCATAAAATCATCCTCATGTATAACTTACTTGTTTATAACCTTACCACATCTCGGTCACTTAATGAACACATCATTCACATAAGCAAATTCCTGCACTTATTCATCACAAAACTCACAAAGCAGTACATAGTAAGTCTCCCGTTGACCACTTCGGATCAATCCTCGATACTTGGTGGTTTCAGAACATAGCTCCACCCATCATAAAGTTTGGCTCTCTTGTACACATGGTGAACACTTAGTATCACCCATGTGACCTAGCCAGTTTATCTCGTAGCTCTCTTGTCTACATGGTGTCCTTCACCTGGAACCACGCATGCGACCTAGCTACATATATCCCGTAGCTCTCTTGTCTACATAGTGTACACATAGTATCACCTATGCGCCCTAGTTACATCATAATGTCTTGTAGCTCTCTTGTACACATGATGTGCACTCAGCACCATACATGTGACCTAGCTACATACCATCTGTATCATCCAATCTTTCCGAAGGTTCAACCGGGATTTCTCTCTTTTCCAACAATTTCACCAATCAAGTAATTATCAACAAACATATTTCCAATATTATTATAAAATATCATAATACAAGTAAAATTGATATATTACTTACATCTCATTTAATATCAAGGCAATAACATTAAATTACACATTGCATTATTAAAAATCATATGAACTTACAATTGCTCATAATATCCATAATCATAGAAATCACATTTATGTATGATAATTCAATGCACTTCATGTACCATAGACATATTTTTAAATCAATTCATAAACTCAGCACCATAACATTTAATTTAACATAATTCAATTAATTCACTAAATTTAACTTTCAAATATAAATTACAACATTATTGCAGTATTATTATCATACAACTTACCTCGATCCAGAAACGACAATTTTCTATTTTAGTCAATAACCTTGTATTTTCCCGATTTAAGCCCAAATCTCGATTTCCTTCATCTATAATATCACATTTAGCCTAATAATTAATCACACTATTCATATGGGTCTAAAAATCATATTTTTACAAATTTGCATTTTGACCCCTAAACTTTTGCATATTTGCACTTTTTCCCCAAGACTCGGAAATTAAACTTCATCCTATTTTCTTATGTTTTATGACACGCTGATCATTTTTCCCTTCTATGGCAACATCAAATTCTCACTCTAACATGTTCTTATGACTATTAGGTATTTTTACCAATTAAACCCTTTTACTCGTTTTCATTTAAAACCGAGTAGCACAAGTTGTTTAACATAATTTAAAACCTCATATTCTATCATAAAACACCAAAATACACAAATTTCAACTATGGGTATTTTTCCAAATACGAACCCTAGGTTGAATTATTGCTAGCATAAGCTTAATCAAGTTACCGGGATTCTAAAAACGTAAAGAACTTGAAAAACGGGGTTAGAACGGACTTACTATTGAGCTTGGAAAGCTTGAAAACCCTAGCCATGGCTTCCCCCATGCTAATTTTGGCCTCCATGAAAAAAATGAGTCAATTTTGGCTTTATTTTCCCTTTTTATTTCTTTTAATTACCAAATGACTAAAATGCCCTTACTACTAAACTTTCCAAAAATTCCATCCATGTCCAATTTTTGTCCATAGACTTAGAAATTGGTCAAATTGCTATTTAAGACCTCCTGATTAATATTCCAAAGCAATTTCATACTAAAAACTTCTAGAATGCAAGTTTTGTAAATTATTCGATTTAGTCCCTAATTTCAATTTAAACACTTTATGCATAAAATTTCTTCACCAAATTTTCACACAATCATGAAATCATGTCATAGACCTCAAAATAATCATAAAATAATTATTTCTATCTTAGATTTGTGGTCACGAAACCACTATTCCGATTAGGCCCTTATTCCAGATATTACACGATTGGTCCCCAATATTTCCCATTATACCGTCTAAATTTAATAGCCTCTTTCCCATTGCTTTGTCCAAGCTCTTATTGGGCATTCAGCCCGTTTCTTTTAAAAAATCCCTACCCAATCCCTTTCCCCTATCAGACCCATTAAAAAGGCCCATAACTCCACTTACATGTCCGGCCTTGTTAGAAAGAATCTCTCCATTCTCTTTACTAACCCTAGATTTAGGATCACTTTGAATAACAGCCTCCTTTCTATTACCCCTTCCCCCTAAAAATCCTCCATTCGGAGATCCCCTTTCATCAATAGGATCCTCCTCCCCCATCAACGCTGAGAATCGAGACCCTAAAGCCTGATATTTTTGTTTCCTTGTATTCTCCGCTGGAAATTCCTTCTTCCCCCGTAGTGAATATCTCTTTTATACTAACATCCATGGTCCAGATTCCGCTTCTTTTTTGCCAATTCCGGTAGTTGTTGAAAAATCGTCCGACTTACCTTCATTTGCGTCACCTACCTCAATCGCTGGATTACCCAGAGACACTGGCCGATTTTGCTCTGTTCCAATTATTGGGCACAAATCTCTGACGTGCCCATATTTGCCGCAAGAGAAGCAGACAATCGGAAGGGACTCGTATTCAACACGCTCGACTGCTCCTTCGACTAGAAGCTGTGAAATCAAAGGCTCTTCCAAGTTAATATAGACGGCTAAACGCGCGAATCTTCCTCTAGTTTGATTATCCGTCTGTACATCGAGTTTGACTACCTTCCCGATAAGACTTCCGATGGCCTGTATTAGTTTCCTTTTCTAAATATGTCCCGGAAGACTCGACAAACAAATCCAAGCCAGCACCATGCTAGGATAGGGTTGCTCTAAGCTAAAATGCCTGGTCCATGGTTGCACTGTCAGGTATTGACCGTAAACTATCCTAGGTCCTTGCAATAAAACTCTGCTGTAATCCTCAATAGCCTAAAATTTGACCAGGTAATACCCTTTAATGGTATCCATTATACGAAAAGATTCACCGGTTTCCAAATAGAGAAAATACGGTTATGTAAGGCATTGTAACCAATGTTATGCCCTAACAATTTGACGATGATCGTCAAATCCATTTCTCTAAACAGAATATTTTTTATGCGATTGGAAAAAGAAATGGCCGGAACACCGTCAATGGAAGATTTATTAACATCCCCATCAAGTAACTCAAAATCATTATCGCTCCCTTCAGTAGGAGCAATGCGATTTGGGCCAGGTTCACCAGAGAAGCCCCCCAAAGTTTGTCTTTCTATGACAAATTTTGTTCTGGATCCGGATCCCCATCCATGGAGATATCATCTTCAACTAAATTATCTTTGAATCTCACTTTTTTAGTATTTCTATCATTTTCGGGGTAAGTATCACCGTCCCTATTGTTACCGAAAAGTTGCGAACTAGAGAACATTTGGAGAGAATTTTTAGGTAATTTACCAATTCTCGTTTTTATTTGTTTATATAGAAACAAATTTCAATAGTGCAAATTTGCACTTCTTACCCTAAAAAAATGCTTGACTGACTCATCACTCATTGAAATCAAAAGAGACAATAAATAATATCACCTAAAATCTAGAAGACGATAGGCAACAATATCAAAAACCTAAGGAAAATAACACAGAGACATAACAGTGCATATAAATTTCATAGAAAAAGAGGCTACTCTAAACATTCACACAAAGCATACAAACACCAACGCAAGGACTTCCAAATATTTTCATTAGCAATCATGTTTTTCCTTAAACCATTACATAAACATTAGCTTACCACACACAATCATGCAAAATAATAAAACAAAGAAATTAATTTATGTCATTTAGGTAATGATGCAAATTTTTTTTTTCTGTTCTCAAGGTAAATTACCAGACATAAGGTCGGATTCAAATCTTGAGGAGCTTCACCTATGGGGCAACAATCTTAGTGGAAACATTCCTGAATCTATCTCCAATGTTTCTAAACTCAGAAACATCGCATTGATGGCAAACTCATTCTCTGGTCATATTCCAAATAGTATTGGCAATCTAAAATTTCTCGAAGAGTTACGCCTTTGGCAGAACAAATTGACCACTGAGACTAATTCAAATGGTGAGTGGAGCTTCTTCGCTTCCTTATTGAATTGCAAGTACCTAAAATATTTAGAGTTATCGGTCAACGCATTGAAGGGAGTTCTTCCAACTTCCATCTCCAATCTCTCCGAAACGCTTCAAAGTTTCTTATGCGCGGATTGCAGAATCAAAGGCACCGTTCCAACGGAAATAGGTAGCTTGAACAATGCAATGACTTTGGATCTTGCCAACAACGAACTTATTGGATCCATTCCAGCAACGATAGGAGGGTTAACGAATCTCCAATACCTAGGTCTTAGTGGAAATAAGTTGCATGGCTCCATCCCACATGATCTTTGCGGTTTAAAGGGATTGTATGAATTATTATTAGATGATAACGAGCTCGATGGACCTTTACCTCCATGTTTGGGCGAGTTGACTTCTATGAGAGCACTACACTTGTCCTTCAACAAGTTGCATTCATCAATACCTTTCAGTTTATGGAGCTTGAAAGATATCTTAAAAGTAGACTTGTCATCCAACTATTTCAACGGTTCCCTTCCACTTGAAATCGGAAAGTTGAGCGTACTACAACACTTGAACTTGTCAATGAATTCGTTATCAAATAACATCCCATCCACAATTGGAAATCTTCGTGATCTGCAAGTTCTAGCCCCTTCAAGTAATAGGTTCCAAGGTCTTATCCTTACGTCATTTGGTGACTTGGTGAGTTTGGAAACCTTGGATTTATCTGACGACAACCTCTCCGGAGTCATTCCCAGATCTCTAGAAGGGCTTCGTCACCTCAATAATTTTAATGTGTCTCTGAATAGATTGGAAGGGGAGATACCAAGTGGAGGGCCTTTTGCGAAATTCACAAGCCAATCATTCATGAAAAATTACGCACTGTGTGGTCCACCTAGATTACAAGTCTCACCATGCAAAAGAAACACCCATCGAAATTCCAAGAAGACCCTTTTACATGTTTTGAGGTATGTTTTACCAATAGTTGTTTCAATCATCCTAGTCGTTACCTTAATAGTTGTCTGCACATCATTGAAGAAGAAGAGGAAGAGTACAAATTCCACTGCGATAGAATATTCATTTCCTTTGAAGGAATGGAAAAGAATTTCGTATGATCAGTTATCGAAAGCGACCGATGGATTTAGCAGAGGAAACATGCTTGGTTCGGGAAGTTTCGGCACTGTATATAAGGGAATACTTTTTGATGAGACTGAAGTTGCAATAAAAGTTTTTAATTTGCAATTAGAGGGAGCGTTTAGGAGTTTCGACGTCGAATGCGAAGTGATGAGTAAGATCATTCATCGTAATCTTGTCAAGGTCATTACTTGTTGTTCTACTACTGATTTCAAAGCCCTGGTGCTTGAACTCATGCCAAATGGAAACCTCGAGAAATGGTTATACTCTAACAATCATTTCTTGGATATTCTACGAAGAATCAACATAATGATAGATGTTGCGTCGGCATTAGAATACCTCCACTTGGGATATTCGACTCTTCTAATCCATTGCGACCTGAAACCAAGTAATGTCTTACTAGACAAAGACATGATTGCTCATGTGGGAGATTTTGGGATTGCCAAATTATTAGGAGAAGGAGATTCCATGAAGCAAACAATGACGCTTGCCACCATTGGCTATATGGCACCAGGTGATGTTTTGATTTCTATTTGTTTTTCTTTGTTGTGACATTTTAGTATTTTTTATTGATATTAAATTAATCTCTAATTGCATCATATCATCATTATTGATTTAATTATATGTTTAAAGTGTAGAGTATGGATCAGCGGGAATTATTTCCGTTAAAAGTGATGTCTATAGCTATGGTATTTTATTAATGGAAACTTTCACATGAAAAAAGCCTACAGATGAAATTTTTGCCGGAGAAATGAGCATGAAGCATTGGGTGAAAACATCACTAGGTAATGGAATAATTGGGGCAGGAGATTCTGGTTTAGTTGAAGAAGATGACAAATACTTTGTCGTTAAAGCAAATTGTATATCCTCAATTATGAAATTGGCTTTAGATTGTTCGGCTGAATTACCTGAAGATAGGACTGATATGGAGAATGTTCTTTCCATGCTCAAGAACATCAAAAGAAAATATCTGAATGACCTAGCTGACGATTAATACGGTAAGGAATGCAATTCTCTCTCTCTCTCTCTCTCTCTCTCTCTCTCTCTCTCTCTCTCTCTCTCTCTCTCTATATATATATTGTAAGCTTACTTAGAAGGCATAGAATTTAATCAACTTCTTTTTGAGATAGCTTTCCCTTTAGAATTTCTTTTTTTTTTTTTTTTGATATTAAAAGTTGTTACCATAATACTTAATTTTCTTGCAAAAGATTAATACGATAATGAATGTTTTGGGTTCAATTCTCATTAACGATACTATTTGGTAAGTGTTCTGTAAGCCCTAACCCTAGATTGAGATAATCGTCCTCAAATTTCCTTTGTTGGCCAGTTTAAATTACAGCCAGCCATCTATATAACTGTAACGACTCTATAGTTGGGGGTGTCAGAAAGTGTATTCTTGGGACTCCGTTCCCATAAATTAGACTCGTAAATATTAAATATTTTTAGTAAATATTTACGAATTTAGTTGTGTAGTTAATTAGGTTTTGGTTAAGTAAATTTGCACGAATTAAAATTTATTATAGTATAAAGACTAAATCGCGTATAGAGTAGAAGTTGAATTATGATTTAAAATAATTAAAGGGACTAAAGAAGAAATTACACCTTTGTTTCTTTAAATGGACGGCATTAATGATGTTTTTATATTTTTATATGTTAACTTATTATAATATGTGTTATAATTAATAAAAGAAAATAACATTTATGTGTATAGGTTATAAAATAATAACAATAATTATAATAATAGAATAGGTAAGTGGAAGCTTGCAAATTAATAGTAAAAAGAAGAAGAAAAAGAGAGAAGAAGTCACGCACGGCATAAAGGTTTTTAAGTTTTAAACTTCAATTGGTTAGTCAATATAGTCCATTTTCTTGTAATTTTTATATTTTTAGAATTTCGGTGTTAAGTACTACCTAACCCATGTTGTAATTTTAGTATTGATTAAGATTTTAAATGTTGTTATTATTAAATAGTTTTAGTATTAGGGATCAAATTGGTAGATTTTTAAGCTAGAAATGGAAAAGAATTAAATTGTAGAACAAATTGTAAATTTTGAATAATAGGGACTAAATTGAGAAAAATTTGAAATTTAGGGGTTTAATCAAAAATAAGGATTTAAATTTAGTTTAAAGTGAACTTTGTATGAAAATATAGGGTTAATTATGAAGAATAAAAATTAGTCTCGGTTTAGAGACTAAATTGAAATTTAAGCAAATATTGAGTAAAAATTGAAATATTCAATGTGAAATTGAATTGTGTTGTATTAATGTATTTTAATTATTTTAATTCTGTAGCTAATGTCGTACGGAATCCTCGACTAAAAAAGGGAGGATAAAATCGACGTCGAATAGCTTAGAATCCAAGGTTTGTATTTTTATAAATCCGAACCTAATTGTTAATTATTGTAATTCGATTTAATGCATATGGTAAATGATTGAGGTGAGTATTTGGCATTTTGATAGTTGATTGAAATGGATTGAATTGGTATACACATTATGAATGTATTGATTTATTTAAATTGAAATGAATATATGTGCAAATATGAGAATTGAATATTGGTTATATTTGAAATGTGAAATTAAACCCTATTAATTGTATCGGGCTGAGTTGGATATAGATGGCATACCATAGGATAGGAAGAGTTCAATGATTTCTTTGACTTCGAGTCGATGAGGCACTAGATGCCAATTTGCTTCGGTTTAACCGATGAGGTACTGGATGTTAATTTATATAGCGTTGGGAGCAGTTATTACTTCGAATTTATCCAATGAGGCACTGGGTGCCAAACTAGTGTGTTGGTTGGATCCATGTATCCGTCAAAGTCCGAGTCTTGTTAATAGGGGTAAGCAAATAATAAAGTTCTATATTTGATATTAAAATGCCATAATATGCGTAATGGATATGAGATATTAGATGGAAAAATGAAATGTGAAATTGTTGTGAACAAAAGAAAAATATGAGTTATGTGCTCATGAATTGAATATGGAATGAGTTCTACCATTGTATAAATGCAATGTTGATTGATATGTGGAAGCTATTTATATAGCAAGTGATGGGAATTGAAATAATTGTTAAAGCCAAATCAAGAATGAAATCATGTGAAAAATTGAATACAATATAGAATGATGCGATAATATGTATGAATTTGAAAGGATGATATCTTTAATGATATGTTTAGTTATAATATGATTGAATAATTCGGTTTTAGCATTCATATATTGCTATGTCTTTAATTGTTCGGATTATAAAAATATCACTAAGTTTTACTCAGTGTACGGTTTTGTTTTTCCCGTGCGCAGGCTAGGTACTTCTCTTTTGATCACCAATTCAGCATCCAGCAACGATCCCGATTTCAGATGTGGTGATGTCTATTTTTTGTAACGGCTTGTACCTAGGATGTGTTTGGGTTTTTAATGAATTTGGTATATATTGTGTAGTTGAGTTTGAGTATAATGTTGGTTTGGTATGTATATAAACATATGTTATGTTTGATGCCATAATTTGGGTATGTTATTTTGAACCTAAGATTGTTTGTTATTTTTGAATTTACTAATTATGCTTAGATGGTTATAAACTAGGCTAAATAGAGTGATTTTGAGTATGCTTTAAACTTTGATTTGAATGATGGATTGATAATATGTTTTGATGATATAAATGTGGTACCAACGAGGGTACATTGGTTAGGCACCTAGGATGATTGTTTTGGCATGTTTTGAGTGTGTTTGATCGTGTCTTGAATGGATTAAACGAATGGTTTTTAAGTTGCTTAATGCCCAAGCAAGTAGGGAAATGGTAAACTTGTTGTTTAAGGCACATTTTAGGTCCACACGGCCAGACACACGGCTGGCACACGGGTATGTGGCTTGGCCATGTGGCCCAAGTCAATGAGTTACACAGGCACGGACACGGGCTAGGACACAGCCATGTGACCCCTATAGTGAAATTTTTCTAACTTTTTCTCAAAATTTTCAAATGTTCTCGATTTAGTCCCAAATCGTTTCTAAAGTGATTTTTAGGCCCTCAAAGGCTTGAACAAGGGACTCTATGCATGTTTAAGGATGAATTATATTATGATTATTGTAATGTTTCAAAATCAATGAATTAGATTACGTTTATTCGGTAATGCTCCAAAACCCTATTTTAGCGACGGGTATAGGTTAGGGATGTTAAAATAACATCTACCTACTATAACAGTAATTCGTTAAAATAGCCAAGTTCTTAGAAGAATCGATTTTTTATATTTTATTTTAACCCTCTATAACAGCTTTTCACTTATAACATCTATAGTTATGAAATATGTTTTTTTTAATTAAATTAGTTCTCTATAATATATGGTCTAAATTTTTAAGTAAAATTATAGTTTTCATATAAGCAATCCTATTAATTATCATTTATTAAATGAAAATGATAACTAAAATATTATTTCAACAAAATAATTAAATTTCACGTGAAGAAATCTATTAATCATATTTTATTAAATGAAAATAATCTTCAATGAGTGGAATTAAAGATATCAATTCAATAAACTATTAAACTTCCTAATTAAATATTGTAAACTTATAAATTAATTGCTTGAATTTAGAAACTCGTGATAAATTAATTAATTTTATTTGATTACTCATATTGATTAATTAAACTTGTTAGATTTATGAACTTTATAATTTTAATCATGTGAAAGAATATACAATAAGATCTGCACAAAAGCATTAACACATGCACATGTTACACGTCTTTTAATTTTGTCGACTTAATTCTCACTTTCTTTCTTTTTAAACGTAATTCTCACTTTTTTTATTTGATGAAAATTCACGATATAAATTTTATGATAAGCTTACAATGATTATCTCTTTATAATAGCATCTTGTTATAGGTGTATAACAATTATCCCTCTATAAAAGGTAAAATCTAGACAGACAAATAAAATTATTATAGAGAAAGTTGACTATATTTCACATTCGTTTGCTGCAACTTATGATTATCTCTTGTTTTCTTAAATATATTTCACATTCGTTTGCTGCAACTTACGATTATCTCTTGTTTTCTTAAATACAAATAAATAATTAAATTTCAGTTCAATTTGTTCAAAAACATTAAATAAAATCATAATCACCATTAAATACTAATAGTTTGATCCAACATCAAGGTTCTAACTTAACTCTCAATTAATTTAATTTATTGGTCTTCCAAAATTTCAATTCTTCGTATCTTTAAATTATTTCAGGTTTTATTCCAAAAAAAAAAAAATTATTTCAGGTTTTTAGCTAAATAGTAATAATGAAGATAACGTTGTAAAATTAAACTTTAATTTTATATATTTTCATACTTTTTTCTAGGATAAATGTTTTACCAATTTAACCTCATATTTTATATTTTATTTATGTAAATTATGCATTTTAAGCTTGAAGTCAATTAAAAAGAATTTACTATTTACATGATGTAAAAAAAACCTTTCAATTTATGTAAAAAACTTTGAACCATTCAGTATATTAATACAACCAGTATTTTAGATCACTATAGTAAAAATATCGGATTAGTTCAAAAACTTGCATAATAAATATAATTATATCAATAAAACTCATCGGTTCAATCATAATTCCTCCATAAATTAATTCTCAAAGAACTATTTCATGAAAATATTTTTCATTAAAGACTTTGAAACATCTACTTTCAATTGAAAACTGTAATTTAACAGCAAAATCACCTCTTCTTTTTTCTTCTTTTTTTTCCTATCAAAATCATATTTTAGACTGTAAATTCATATCAGACAAGCTTGAAACATGTAGGAAAACCCTTATAACCTACATGCATACATACATATCTAATTCCACAAAGAGTGAATGAAAGCTTAATGTGAACCGAAAGAGCAGCCTACACCAGAAAACAGCTGTTGAATCAAAAAAGTCTCAAGCCGTTTTCATGGCATAAACGATTTCTTCAAAATATCGATTGTTTAAACGGCTCTTGAGTTAATAATATCAGAATGTCCGAAGAATGTGCTTCATGACAATGAATTAAATCACTTCATTGGTTTTGAAGGCCCTCGATAGCTTTTTTCCACTGCCATGCTCTTTGTTTCACATCATCGAATGACAATACCTTTTTTGCCTGAAAGCACCAAGGAAGAACGCATCAAAAGCATGAATAAAGTAAAATGTAGGTTTGAATTTTTCTTTGTCACTGGCATATAAGAAGCAAAAGGAACACGAAGGACTAGGGAGAATGTAAATTGAAGGAATTCATTTCTATCCTATTTTGAGATTTGCACGGACTTACCGTGCAAATTTTGAAGTGTGATGGACTTATGACCTGGACGCTGAGGTCACTAGAATTGTCAGACCAAATAATATTCCCTTTTACGACCAATTTCGAAGGATTTACGTAAATCAATTTCGGCTTGTTGGTGAGGATAAGTTGCACCTTCTTGCTCGATAACTTCTGTAGTTTCTTCACCATTGAGATCATAAGAACAGATTCTCCCGGTTCCAAAAATTGTTGCCTGTTAACACAATGTAAGTCATCAAACAAGTTTAATTCAGTCAGCCACAATCTGGTGGATGGAAAAGAAAGTGCAAAAACCATAATACTCAGATTACAAACTACAAAATCAGTATGTAACACAACTATCTTCAAGATATTGATTCATGGTGAACTGATTGTGCTCTATCTATAATATTTTCCATAAGTAGCGAAAATGGATGAACTAATGAACAGTTAGGTCGATAAAAATGACTTGATGATGTTACTAAATGTTAATAGGTTCTGCAAGTCCACAAGTGGATGAGCTTGGAAGCAAATGTCTATGTCCTTTCAACGAAATCTAAGAACACATGCTGAAAAAATTGCAAGACATTGGAAAATACCATTTCGAGTCAAAGGAGTCAATTGAGGCCAATCTAGTTATATGGCCAGATGATTCAGCTGACAATGGTCCATCATTTTGTCTACCTGAACCATTTCGGAGGTGGGTTGAATTCTGTGAAGAATCGCTATGATCATCACCATCACTTGAATGAGCCTGAAATAAATAAAAAAAGATAATGACAATATTTTAGAATTTGCAAAAGACAAGATGCAAACGGAAGTCAAATTCCCCATAAAATATGGTTGGAAGCATGCATGATATCATACCCCTGTCTTTAATGCAAGCTTCGGAGGGGTTTCTGCTCTTACATTACTCCAGTCAACTCCCTTAAAGAAAGGATGACTCTTGACTGCAGCATAACCATCGGGTCCAGCACCTGCTCGCCTACTGGGATCGATATCCTGCATCAGATTCGCATTACAATTCTAGGGCTACAGTTTTTATACTCATAAATCAAGATCATGCATGAGATAGAAGGATTTATCATGATAATGTTGGATGAGCATGACTTTGACCCTGTTCCAAAAAAGAAACCAAAGGAAAAGCAATTTGTCTTTGAACTTCAAGATTATGGCCTATGAATTTGCCATGATACCTCATTTGAAAATGCAGAATAGAGATAAGAGGAGAATATGAGCAAAAGAGGAAGTAGCTAAAAGATCGGACAAAGAAGCAAGAGAAGAAGAGAAATGAAACACTCTCCAACTATAACAACCCTTCAAACAAATTAAACAAATATAAAGTTTCATATAAATTACGAGGAAAATTTGGGACTGCATCATATTTAACCATAATATGATCATGTCCTCTTTGCATATTTGCCAACCAAGAAAAGCCTGTTTAGTGGCAGAGGTGGGGAGACACCACAATAGGTTCATAACAAACACATTAGTTGGAATGCCTGCAGAATAATAGACTCAAATACATGCATCAACTCTTTCAGATTCCGGATTATTTTCAATTTTTTGATTCAAAGATCCACCTAGTAGTGAAGTCAAATGAAGAGCACTTCAGAGACCCCTAATAACGTCAGCTAACAAAAATATTTGCACGGAGATTCCACCAAAATCTTATGACAACTAAAGATACATGGCAGAATAAGTGTCTAAAGCAGTTTGAAAGGCAAATTTCTCATAATCTTAAAAAACCATAAGTTGATTTCCATCCCCATTGCAGAGAACTCCATGCATATTGAAATCTATGCAGTTTCTAAGTTCTCCGAATAAAAACATAAATAGATAACGAAGAAAGAACTTCAAATTTCGAAGTCCTATGAATACAAGGTTATGGATGCATAGCAGAAACCAAATTAAAACTTGCATAAGATTGTAGCCTACCATTAAGCGATCGATAAGGTCTCTGGCTTCTTCAGAAAAATAATTCGGAAATCTTATATCTCTGGCTATAATTCTTTGAAATATAAGCCATTCACTTGAATCTTTAAATGGAGAAGTCCCTGAAAGCATTTGGTACAAGGTGCAGCCAAGTGCCCAGATGTCATTTCTGTTTGAATATGTTTAAAAAGAACAAACTAGTTATCCTATAAACAACAATTTATCGAGATCAAGAAAAATGACCAACCTAAATCGCAAGTAGCTACACTTGCATTAGCTTGAAAACCAAATGGTCGGGTAAAACAGTGTTACTTAGGCTTGAGTATAGTCAGATACAGGTAATGTTCAGTTTGTTCAGATACAGGTAATGTTCAGTTTGTTCTAAGCTTTCCCCTTCTTCTGAGGACCCTTGAAGGGTCATTGTCAAATCCCCATACCCATGTCGAACACTGTTTCTTCAATAAAAATGAAGACTCAAATCAACATAGGGAGAAAAAGGGAAAATGGATGTGGAATGGGAGTAAGGGGGAAGCAAAATGTTAAAGAAAACAAAGTTCAATTAGTTGTAATGAGGTTTAATGTATGACGGTTTTAATCTATATTGTGAGACTAATTCATAAAGTGACTGAAGGTCACTAACCCGAAAGTTGCTGGAGAAGAGTTAAGGACTTCAGGAGGAACATATGCAGCCGTCCCCACAAAAGTGCATGCTTTATCATCTGGACAAGGCATCAGAAACAAGCTTAGTGTTTAACATTCAAGAATACGAAGAAAGGGGTGTTTGTTTCTTCAATCTGTTATGACGAGGAATTTACCTGAGGCTGCATTGGGAAGGACTGTAATCCGGCTATCTTGCAGTGGCTTTACACTACCAAAGTCTGCCACCTTAAGATGGCCGTCTTTGGTGAGTAGCAAATTCTCTGGCTGCCATAAAAAAAGCATTTAGCATATCTCAAATGTTGATGTAACAAAACAGACATGCTTGGGAAATACCTTAATATCTCTATGTATCAATCCCATGCCATGTATGTATTCAAGAGCATCTACAAGCTCTGCAGTATAAAAACGAGCTTCATCCTCTGATAAACGACCTTTCTGCATGAAATGTAACCAGATGGTGGACACTGAACATGAATAAACTAGCAGAGATAGGTGCAAATCACTAAATCACAACAATGAAGTTCAAGCTCAAGAACATTCCAGAAATCTATACTTTAAAACTAAGGGCTGGAAGGCATTTGCAACATTATGGAATGAATTTTAAAAAGCTTCAACAGTGATATTCAAGAAAAATTTATGATCATCCATAAAGAAGTATACATGACTACTCCAGATTAATTTGACAGGAAATCTGAAGCAAATATACAATGAACGATGGATTCAATAATAATTCAAGGAGCCACCAATTCTATATCAAACAACTCAATCATAGTCTACCAGAAAAAAGTTGACACAAGGAACCCTTTTTTATGTCTGAATCAACTGCATGCTAAGAATAACTTACTCTTGTTATTTGGTCAAAAAGCTCTCCACCTTCACAGGATTCAAGTGCCATGTCTTCAAAAAATAATCAAAGAAAGAAACATTAAATGAAGACAAAAACTGAATGAACTGGAAATCAGGGGAGAAAAGTCATTGTAAAAACTAACCAAACAAGTATGCACAACTACTGTTAATTGATATAGCCAAGAATACCTACACAGGGAAAAAGTATCTTGAAATGTAAAATATAGCCGCACCACACCGGAATGGTCCAGTTGATCGAGCACAATACGTTCCAACTTTACATAAGCTGTTTTGTTTTCTTTGGTGATGAACTTTTTGTCCATGATCTTCAATGCATACACCTTCCCGGTATCTTTCTTCTTTGCCCTTACAACCTGAAGACAACATCAAAATCGTATTCAGAACAAACCAACGTGAATATGAAGCTCACATGAGGAAAAGAGCAAGCAACATGGAAAATGAACATATATTAATAAAATAATTCAATAGATATTTACCATAAAACTTTGAAAACATTACTTAAACAAAACCAAAACAAAAAAGATGATAATGATGAATGTGCCCCAGGTCTATGTTCTGAATCATCTAAAACTCTTGACTAAAAGAAAGGATGCTTATTTATATGCAAAGTCAACCAATATATGTATATGTATATATACTTAACTAACATATCAAGCAGCAGCTACAGCTTTAATGGACAAACAGCCAAACCCTTGGAATAGATACTACAGCCCAAGTAACAAAGAGCAGATATCGAGGTGCCACATCAGTGTGAGATCTTTGTACAAATTGTAGTTTTCTTAGGAACATAATTTCATGTAATGATTGTAAAGGTGTAACACGAAACATTTTTAAAAAAATTACTATCTGAATCATCTGTGCTCATCTTTATGATAAAGGCAGTTCTTTAACCAACCATCCTATCTCTAGGGCACGATAGAAAATGTTCAAAAAGTTGAAACATGTACTTCAGTTTATCCTGACAATCTCAAAAAATCATAGAAGTTACTAATAAAAGAAACAATCACTAGTGTTTTCTAATATGATCAAAAATGTATTTGTAAGTCCTTTAGCTTCTCAGAGGGTGGAAAAACAAAATAACAAAAGGGTCAAACAGATGAACACCACAAAAATGAACCAAATGGTTTATGATAACAATGTGTTAATGGACATCCTCAGGAAACCGCTGGTTTTTCCTATCCAACCGAGGATTTCTGTTATATGTAAGATCCAGAAACAAAAAGACAGCAACCTATAAAAGTTTGATCAAACAATGGAGGGAAAAGCTGACACTGGGAGCCACAAAGGCATGTTTTCCAATGGTAGGTGAAGCTGAAACCATTAGACAATAAAATATTTTCCACCCAACTTTATACCAAGCTATGTTACTTTAACTCGGTATGAGTACGAGATTCAAATATGTGTCCGAGACGGATTTGTGCAATTTTTCATTTCCCACATAATTGGAGGAAGATCGTATCCTCGTAAACATGTTGGAATGAGTTTTGATCACAAGTACTTAAAAAGAAAATTAAGATTTGACGCAACATATATACACCAAGCATAGCCTAAATATCAAGCATCTTCAGAAAGAAAGAATATACATCTTCAAGGAAAGAAACATGAAGAAAAATAAATGTTAAATTTTCTTTCCTTTTACATCAAATTTTTAGGAAACTAAGGAGATTGAATGCCTTTCTATTCAAACATCTTATGTCACTAGGAAAATTCAAAATCCACATAATTCACAAAGATAAGCTAAAAGTTATCTAAAAGATACACAATTCATCACAAATCAATGAATCATCACTGCCCATCTAATTTATAAAGCTAGAACATACAAATATAAATGAATAATCAAACATAAATTTTCTATTAAAAAAAAAACCCAGAAATCCAAAACAAAAATGAAACGTTAAAAAGCTAACCTTTGAATAGGAACCAACGCCATAGATCTTGCCTAATTCAAAATCCTCAATACTGAAATTCTCCTGAGGAGCTCTAAATGAAAAGCTTTTAGATTTCAGAATATTGTTGGAAGCTCCACCATTGGAAGAACTATTACAATTTTTCTCATCATCAACCTTATTATTGTTGGTTCCTTGAACCCTAAGCTTTGGATCAACATCCTTCTCCATTGCCAACATTTCTCTCTCGAAAATTCCCTCACTTTCCTTTTAAACATAATAATAAGCAATTTAACAAACAAAAAAAATTTCTTGGATGTCTGACGAACAGCTTTTTTGCTATTTTTGGTCCCAGTCAAAGAGGAACAAAAAAAGAAATTCTTTTATTGGGTAGATACTTAGATTGGATCCTCCTTTCAATTCATTCTTCTGAAAAAGTGAAATGATTCTTTTCTTTTTTCTTCGAGTAAATTTTATTTAAAAATATTTAATTTAATTAATCCAGGCTACTATTTATATTTTTATTTGAGTAATTTTACATTTTGGTACCTGAACTTGGCTTAGGATTTAAATTGGTATCTAATGATTCTTTTGTCCAATTAAGTACTTAAACTTAGCTTAAGGCTCAATTTAGTACCTAGCATTTATTTTGGTCCAATTAGGGTTACGAATAAGAGAAGAGAAAGAAGGAAGCAAGAAAGAAAGAAACAGGAAATAAAAGAGAATGAATTAAATTGCTAAAAAAAGAATAGGGTCTAACTATGTAATTTGACTCTATAAAAGGATGATACAATATTTATATGTCACATCAACTTTCCATAACACTATTAATTACAGTTAACGATTCAGTGATTAAAATATAATAAATTGATAATATTAGTGACCGTATTATAATTTTTAAAAGTTTAATAATTAAAACGTAATTTAAATAATACATAAGTGATTAAATTTAAAATTTACCCAAAATTAAATACATTTGACTTCTTTCCATAAATAATTATATTTGATTTCAATTAAAATTAAATATTTTAAATTTATATTTAACTAAGATATATATTAACTTTCAGCTAATTCATTTAATTATTTTATGCAAAATTAATATAAAAGTAAATAAAAAATCTCAGAGTTAATATTTCTAGTTTAGTTAGTAAAATATAATTTCTTTTTGCAATTACAATCGTTACTATATATGTGTAACTTCAATATATATATTTTAACATATAATTATATTAGAATATAATGCAATTTACAACTGAACTTAATAATTAATTTTTTTATAACTAATTAATTTTTTATTATTTTAATTGAAAAATATTGAAAATAACAAAACAAATAAAATAATATTTGGGCATTAGTCAAAAGTGTTTGAATATTTTTGGGTTAAATTCTACTTTAGTACCTATACTTTGCAAAAGTTATTATTTAGTCCATATACTTTGATTTGATCAATTTTAGTCCCTATACTTTTCAAATTGGTCAATTTTAATCCTTGTACTTCTCAGTTTTCGAAATTTTAGTCTTGACTCAAATAATAACAGTTAAATCCATTCGGTTAAATTCAATTATTAATCTTGTATGATGCGTACAGTTGTAGATTTGGTCCAGATTCTCTAATTGAATCATTCTAAGTCTATTTATTTTTCAAATTTTGGAATTTCAGTCTTGATGCAGATGACATCTATCAATCCATTAGTTGGATTTTAGTGAGGGAAATAACAAGTTGACATGAAATTGTATATGTAATAATATGTTTGGCTTATCAAATTTTGGAAAGAGTAGAACTTAAGTTGATTAACTTAACCGTTATCATTTGTTAAGGCTTGAATTTAAAATTTGAAAAATACAGGGACTAAAATGATTAAATTAAAGTATAGAGATTAAAATCTATAACTAATACAAATTACAGTAACTAATGGCAGAATTTAACCTATCTTATTATTATTATTATTATTATTATTATCCTTTTAGCTTTTGATTGAGACATGAAGTCAAACATGGACCCAAAGCAGTTCAAAGATATTTAAGAAAAAAAAAAAAGGAATTCGATACAAATAAAAAAATAATTAAAAAGAAAAAAAGAAGAAAATGATGGACATAGAAAAGGACATGTAAGTGATAGTCTTAGATTAGGTCGGAACGGAGACACACTCTTTTTAATTAGTTAATATATGGTCCATAGATATGTGTCTAAAGTCCACAACTTGCATGCACACGCACGTCCATATTGAAATTTTTTGCACCTAATTAGGATCTTTTTTAAAATGTTGACAGAAGAAAATAATAATAAACCGCATAAAATAAAACACGATAAAAAGCAATACAACGTAGACATACAAATTTTTTTATTAAAAATAAATCAGACTTTGCTTATAATCACATAATTAAAACATTGAAAATTATAATGTTTTTTTCTCGAATCTCATTATGTAAATTTTACATATAATGAGTTATATAAAAAATTAATTAAAAAATGAGTTATAGAAAAAAATAATGGTGTTTATAAGTAATTTTTTTAAGTTTATTTATTTTATTTAAATATTCATATAAAAATAATAATATCATTAAATTAATATTGAATTTTTTTTTAGTAATTTCACTGATTAAGCTAATGTGAAATTGGCCACATTCTTAGTTAGCCACGTCACGTTATATAAGTATAAATTACGCCAAAATTATAATGATTATGGAAAGATTGAATAAGGTGTCAAATACCTATTTGGATACATTTTGTTTTTTGTTAAACCTATCGACTGGGGTGAATATATTTTGTTATTTATTAAAGGGTAAATTGCTTAGTTAATCACTCAATTTTTAGGATGTTTTTATTTTGGTTACTCAAAATAAAATCTTTACACTTTCACCACTCAATTTTTAAGGTGTTTTCATTGAAATCACTCGAGTGTTAAAATTCTAATGATGGTTAGCTATAGACAGCACATCATATTTACATTTTTCATTTTAGTTGATTTCTATGTTGATTTTATTTTGGTTACCCAATTTTTTTTTAAAGTATTGAGGATTATAGTGAAAAAAAAAGGTAGAAACTAAAATAATGCATTAAAAAAATCAAATTGTACTTGTTTACCCCTTGGCCAAAAGTCTAATTAATTTAATTTAATTTTCTTGTAACGACCCGAAATTTACGGTTATTGGAAAGTGTATTTTCGAGTCTCTGCTTTCGTAAAACAAATTCGTAAATATTTATTAAAAATGTTTACGAAGTTAGTTGTATGGTTAATTAGGTTTTAGTTAGATGAATTAGCTTGAATTAAGAGTAATTAGATGTAAGGATTAGATTACAAATAAGGTAAAAGTTGAATTATAGAATAGAAGAAAAGCTAAAGGACTAAATAAGCAAATAATCTAAAAGATGACAAGTGTATGGTGTAAGTAATAATGTAATACCCCGAAAATCTTTACAGTAATATATTATCCTTGATATAATAAAATAAGGAAATAAAGTGATAAAAAGGGAAGTTTTGAGTTATGGCAACATTGGGAAGTAAATTATGATATCTTGATTCAGGAAAGGATTAAATTGTAAAAGTCAAAAAAGTTTTGTTGCCTAAGAGTAAATACTCAAGACTTAAGGGGTAAAAGTGTAAATATGAAAAATTTGAAGGACCAATAGTATAAATATTTTAAGGGTAGAATGATCTAGAAACTAAGGAAAATGGATGAATTAGGACCAAATTGAATAAGTGAAGAACTATGAGGGATTAAATTACAATTTTACCAAATTAAATGATGACTCAAGGATGGAATTCTAAAAGATCATGAAGGGCAAAATGGTCAATTAGTAAGAGAGAGAATTCTAGAATGTAATAATTATGTTGATGATATTTTAAATTAATTAATTAGATAAATATTATTTTATTAATATTTTATGAGATATTTAATATTATTTTATTATTATTTATTTAGTATATAAGGAAAGAAAGATGAAGAATTTTCATCATCTTTCCTTTCCATGCAAACCAACGTGAGAAAGAGTAAGAAGAAAAAAAGTTTTCTTTCTTTACAATTTAGTCCTTTCACCAAAAATTTATTATTCTCACCTAAAAATTGAAAGAATTTCCATAGCCATCAAGAGAGAAAGATAGCAAGGAGATGATGGGGAGCAAGAATATCAAGTTGGATTCAAGAAATAGAAGCTAGAGGAGAGAGAAAAATCAAGTTAAAGATTGAAGTTAATAAGAAAAGGTAAGAACATTAAGATTTCAATATATTTTTAAGTTTAATATTGTTGAAAAAGCATGGAATTGATGTTAATGTAGAGTTTTCTTTTATATGGTCCCATGTTTTTGATATATTAGTGAAGGGAAATGAGAGAAAATAATGGGAAATATGGTAGAAAATGGAAATAGGAGTGTTATAAACTTGGTAATTAATATGTTGCACTAAAGTAGTTTTAGACAGCAGTAATAGGCTAACTTTGAAAAATCACCAAAAATGATAGAAATTGAATTAGAAGCTAAGGGTGATATGGAATTAAAGCTTATTGAGTCTATTTTTATATAAAATAAATAGAGAAAGTAAAGTAATTCTGTATTCTGAGATATTTATATTTTTGTGAGACTGGTTTAGAATAATTTTGAGATCCCTTGTTCTGACTTGGAAAAATCACTAAAAATTATACAAAAATAATTTTGTTACATACTTTATATGGTTAAATTCATTAATGAGTCTATTTTTATAAGAAACAAATTATAACATCATTTGAATTCTGTTTAAAGAGATAATTAAACTTTAGTGAAGAGTGGTCAGAACTGTCAAATAGCAAAACAGGGGAGACTTTAATGAATAAACTGTACTAATTGGCTAAACCAAAAATTCTGAAAATTTTATGGTAAGAAGACATGTGAGTCTAGTTTCAGGAAAAATTAATGGATCTTAATTTTGAGTTCTGTAGCTTAATATATAAATAATTTAGTGACTATGACGCAAATGGACAGTTTTGAATGTACATATAAGTAAATAGTGAAATTATTGATAATGTTACTTGTTGCATGTTATATAAATTAAGGATGTGGAATGGAGAGGAGGAGGAGGAAAATATGTATGAATATTCATCTAGCATGGCTAATTTGCATGTTTTAGGCTTAGGGACTAAATTGAATAAAAGTAAAACTTTATGGGTAATTTTGTAAAAATTTCAGAAATGAATAAATTGCATGAAATAGATTATTTTATTATTTAAATTACAAAATTTAACGAAATTATCAATTTAGTTCAAGATCGGGGGAAAACATGTTTTAGGGATTAAATTGAAAAGTGTTGAAATTGTGAAAAATTTTGATATTTTATAGAATTCATGGACTGTTATCGATATGTATGATAATAATAGCTGGAAATAAGGATTAAATTACAAGAATTTTATTTTCTTGACCCTAAGGATGAAATCGTTATTAATTAAAAGTTTAGGGGCAAAATGGTAATTTTGCCTGGAGCATTAATTAAATGCATTAGAATATGAAATGAATGAAAATGATGATCAAATTTATTTATAAAGATCTGGACGACACAAATACGAGACTTGATCATGGAAAAGAAAATATATCAGAATAATGAAATCATAAACACGAACAATCAATGAGGTAAGTTTGTGTAACTTGAATTGTATTTTTAAACACTTGAAATATGTGGTTATGTAATGAAAATATGATTTGAATATTCAATTTATGATAATTGATGAAATATTGGTAAATACTCGATATAACTTAAAAATAAATCCTGTTTGAATGGAAGGAAAATTTGATGGATCTCTCGAAAAGGAATTGACGGTAAAAGGATCTAGCCAGACGGGTGATCCTATCTGATATAGCCCTCCCGAAGAATATGTGGAAAATGGATTTAGCCTGAGACGTAATCCGAATTAGGTCTGAATTTAGCTGACTGGTAATTGGATCCAAGCTCATTAGAGTAATTATCGTTGCGAGAATTTAGCTCGGGTGGTAATCCCGACAATACTCTATGAGTTTATATTACAGGGATTTAGCTCGACCGGTAATCCCACTTGTAAGGATGAGGTTCGCGGGAGTGTGCTCTCTGATATGAAACGTGTAAGACCATGGTTGAAAAACACCATGGCAACTTTGATATGAAACGTGTAAGACCATGGTTGAAAGATACCATGGCAACTTTGATATGAAACGTGTAAGACCATGGTTGAAAGATACCATGGCAACCTGATATGAAATGTGTAAGACCATGGTTGAAAGATACCATGGCAACATGATATGAAACGTGTAAGACCATGGTTGAAAGATACCATGGCAACGTGACATGAAATGTGTAAGATCATGGTTGAAAGATACCATGGCAACGCGTGATTTGGGAAATGAATAAGACCATGGTTGAATGATACCATGGCAACATGATGAGAAAATGAGTAAGACCATAGTTGAAAGACACTATGGCATCATGTCGAAGATAAATAAGATCGTGGAAGAGAAACGCCAAGATATCTCATTGAACAACTAATATTCGGGTAATAAAACAAATGGTTAAATGAATTGGTTATACAAAATGGTAATGTGAAATGTTTACGAGAATTGGTCATATGGAAATAAATGTACAAAATAGTTGTATGAAATAATTTATAAGATAGATAAATGAAATAAGTATAGGTATATGGAATTTAAATTATGTTAAGTTTAATACGAACTGTTTCCGAAATAAATATACCTAAGATATATAAGGAAATGATGGTGCATGAAATGTTGATATAATGAAATGAATGATATATGTTATTAAAGAAACGGTAGGAGAATGATATGTATCATGACATGTACATATGAGATTATCTTTTATATGTTAACATAAGGAAAATATGTAAGTTAAGACGAGTATTAAATTCAAATATGACATATTGAGAAAATAAGAATTTATATGAAATATGTGTAAGTACACTAACAAGTGTTGTTGTTGATGCTTAGGCAAGTGCCAAGCCATTGATTGAATGGTAATATATTTATTGATGCATTGAGTTTATAAGTATTTAAGTGAATTTTTTTTAGTGATCTGCAAATGGTAGTAATGCTCCAAAACCCTATTATGGCAGCAGATACAGGTTAGGGGCGTTACAAATAACAAGTGTAGTATTTATATACATATACTTGCAAAAATATTATACATATGTCTATAATAATAATTAAGGAATACTTAATATTTAAGTAATATATATATTAATTATATTATAATAATAAAACAAAACAAATAAAGAATAAAATAGAAAAAGGAAAGAAACAAAGAAATGAAACAGAGAAAGAATAGAAAGAAAAAGAAAGGAGAATTAGGAATTTTAGGATTCAAACTCAAATTGGTAAATTAATTTAGTCCCTTTTCTTGAAATTTTGATGTTTTTAGAATCCTAGAACAAAATACTACTTGATTGATGTTGATATTTTAGAAGTTAGTGAATTTTTAGATGTTGTTTATGTTGAATTAATTAAAGTGTTAGGGGTTAAATTGATAAAATTTCAAGTTAAAAGTGAAAAGGGGATTGAATTGTAAAATAAATCGTAAGTTTTGAGTAGTAGGGACTAAATTGAGAGAATTTTGAAATTAGGGTTTATGATGAAATTTGAAAGTCGAAATTAGTCTAAAGTGGGATTTGAATGAAAATATGAAATTAATTTTAAATAAAATAAAGTTAGTTTTGATTAGAGACTAAATTGAAATGTGAGCAAAGGTTGAGTATAAATAGAAATATTCAATATGAAATTGTAGTGTATTGATAAATTTTAATTGCTTTGATTTCTATAGCTAACATTGAGCTGGAGACCTCGGCTAGGAAAGAAAAATACAAAGTCAACGAGGATTAGCTCGGAAATTACGGTTTGTATTTCTATAATCCGAATTTAATAATTAATTGTTTAATTTATTACTTAATGTGTATGGTAAGTAGATTGAGGTAAGTAATTAATATTGTGGTATTGAATTGAATTGAATTGAATTGAATTGAATTCTATGAGCAAATGTAAATAATTGAATTGAAATTGTGAGAATTTGTGATTGGTATGGATTTTGATTGAAATTGAATTGAGAAATTGAAATTAAACCCTATTAACTGTATCGGGCTCAATTAGATATCGTTAGCATGCCTTAGGATTGGAAGTGTTCAGGGATACTTCAACCACGAGTCGATGAGACACTGGGTGTCAAATTATTACTTTGGATAAATTCGTTGAGATATTGGGTATCAATTTACTACTTCGGCAAAGCCGATGAGACACTGGGTGTCAATCTATTACTTTGAATTATCCGTTGAGGCACTGTGCAACGCCCTAACCCGAATCCGTCACCGGAATAGAGTTACGGAGCATTACCGGAGTTACCGATTTATTTATTAGATATTTTATTTCATCTAACGTTCATATTTGGAACCCATTAAAATCAAACATATTGTCCCTTAACGTACTTATTTTTCTCAATATGTTTTACTTGAATTTATTACTCGTCTCAATTTAATTAATTTCCTTGTATCAACGTATCAAAGATAATCACCTATTTACATGTCATGATAAATATCATTCTCTTGCCATTTCTTCATAAACATAAATCAGGTAATTTATTATATCGATATTTCATACATTTAAAAATACAATTCAAGTTACACTAACTTACCTCGTTGCTTGTTCATGTTTATAATTTCGTTAATCTGATATCTTTTCTTTTACACGTTTAAGTCTCGTATTCGAGTCATTCGGATCTTTATAAAGAAATTTGATCGCCGTTTTCATTTATTTCATGTTCTAATACATTCAATTAATGCTCTAAACAAAATTACCATTTTACCCTAAACTTTTAATTAATGACGATTTCATCCCTAGGCTAAAAAAATAAAATTCTTCCAATTTAATCCTTATTTCCAGCCGTTATTCTCAAACAAATTGATAACAACCCATGAATTCTATAAAAATATTAGAATTTTTCATAATTTCAACACTTTTCAATTTAATCATTAAAACATGTTTTTCTCCGATCTTAAGCTAAATTAATAATTTCATTCAATTTTGTAATTTTAAATAATAAAATAATCCATTTCATGCAAATTAGTCATTTCTAACATTTTTACAAAATTACCCATAAAGTTCTACTTTTATTCAATTTAGTCCCTGCCTAAAACATGCAAATTAGCCATACTAGATGAATATTCATACATAATTTCCTCCTCCTCTCTCCATTCTACATCCTTAATTGATATAACATGCTACAAGTAACAATATCAATAATTTTACTATTTACTTATATGTATATTTAAAACTGTCCATTGGCGTCATAGTCACTAAATTATTTATATCTTGAGCTACAGAACTTGAAATTAAGATCCGCTAATTTTTCATGAAACTAGACTTATGTATTTTCTTACCATAAAATTTTCAGAATTTTTGGTTTAGACAATAAGTACAGTTTATTTTTTAAATTCACCCTTATTCTGCTGTCTGACAATTCCGACCATTCTTTACTAAAAATTAATTATCTCATTTTACAGGATTCAAATGATGTTAATGTTTATTTATATTGAAAATAGACTCATTCATAATTCTAAGCATATAAATTTAAGCCCCTAATTAATTTTATCCAATTTTTGATGATTTTCCAAAGTCAGAACAGGGGAACCCAAAATCATTCTGACCTTGTCTAACTAAATTTGTTATATATCACAATTTACAATTTCATTGCCTACACCGTTTCTTCTATGAAAATTTAATGTCATATTTTATTCAGATCCTAATTCGATTTCCATAATTTTTGGTGGTTTTTCAAAGTTGGACTACTGCTGTTGCCCAAAACTATTTTAGTGCAAAATGTCAATTATTAAGTTTATAACACCCTTATTTCCTTTCTCTACAATATTTCCCACCACTTTCTCTTATTTCTCTTCACTAATATATCAAGAACATAGAACCATATATAAGAAAACTCTACTTTAGCTTCATTTCCATGCTTTTTCAATAATATCAAACTTAAAAATACATTGAATTCTTGATGTTCTTACCTTGTCTTATTGTTTTCAATCTTTAACTTGATTTTCTCTCTCCCCCAGCTTCTATTTCTAGAATCTAACTTGATATTCTAGCTCCCCATAGTCTTCTTGTCATCTTTCTCTCTTGATGGCTATAAAAATTCTTTTGATTTCTAAGTAAAAATGGTAGATTTTTTATGAAATGACCAAATTGTAAAGAAAAGAAAGTTTCTTTCTTTCTTTTCTCTTCATACGTTGGGTGCATGGGAAAAAAGATGGTGATTCTTCATCTTTCTTTCCTTATATATACTAAATAAAATAATAATAAAATAATAAAATATCATTTAAAAATTAATTTAAAGTATTAATAAACTAATATTTATTTATTTAATTTATCTAAAATATCTCTAACATCATCATTGTCTCTAGATTTCTCTCTCTTTCAATTGACCATTTTGCCCTTAGTGATCTTTTAAAATTCCAATCTTGAGTCATCACTGAATTTGGTAAAATTGCAATTTAGCCCCTCATAATTCTTCACCTATTCAATTTGGTCCTACTTCATCAATTTTTCTTGGTTTCTAGATCATTCCAACCTTAAAATATTTGTGCTATTAGCCCTTCAAATTTTCATATTTACATTTTGATCCCTCAAATTTTGATTATTTACTCTTGGGCCACAAAACTTTTCTCACTTTTACAATTTGGTCCTTCTTAAATCAATATGTCATAATATACTTCCCAGTGACATAACTCAATTTTTCCTCTTCTTGTTACTTTATTTCCTTATTTTACTATATTAAGGATAATATCTTACTGTAGAAATTTTCATGGTGTTACACACTGGGTGCCATACTATTGTGTTTTGGTTGGATCCGTGTATCCGCTAAAGTCCGAGTCGTGTTAATAAGGGTAAATAAATGAATTGACAATAAGATTGATATTGAATATGAATTTGAAATTTGACATTGAATTGAATTGAATTGTGCAAATGAAATATATGAACCATGGGTTCATGAAAAGAGTATTGCTATTGCTAATGTTATGTGAATCAAAGTAAGAAAATCTATTTGAATTAGCTATTGATGAGAAATGAAGGTTAAATGGGTGAATTGAATTATTGATTGATTAATGTTTACATATGGTTAAAAGTGTATGCTTTATAATATTATTTTCTCTAAAGTATTCGGATTATAGAAATACCACTGAGTTTTATACTCAGCGTACGGTTTATTTCTGTGCGCAGGTTAAGTTAAAGTCGTGTTGTTGAATCAACATCCAGAGCCGATTCCGAACTCAAGTGGTGAAGTATGTTTCCTTTTGATAATGGCATGTCCCTAGGATGTTTTGTATGTCATTTTGAGAAGTATATGTAAATAAAATTTTAAGATGATGATGGTTGTTGTTAGATGAATATATATGATATGTTAAGTTTTAATATGAAAAGTTTAAGTTTATGCAAAAGTGAACATAAATAGGCAAAATTTAAGTTGAATTACATGTTTTAAACGTATTAGAATGTGTTTTGGATTGGTTGAAAGATTAGAAATAAGTTGCTTGTTGTTCAAGGTTTGCAGGGTTGGTAAACTTGATATATAAGGCTCATTTTGAGTCCACATGGCCTAGCATACGGGCGTGTGACCAGACCGTATGAGACACACGGCTTACACATGGGCGTGTGGATAGGCCATGTGTCCCCTGCATTTTAAAAAATTTAAAATAGAATGCCCAGGAAATTGTAAACAGGCAAAGACACGGGCGTGTGTCTCAGCCGTGTGAGGCACACGACCTAGCACATGGGCATGTGGCTGGCCGTGTGGCTTAATTCAGAGAGTTACACTTGGTCAAACATGGGCGTGTGAGCCCTGTATTTAGGAAAAAATTTCTAGACTTCCGATTAAGTCCCAATTTGTTTACAACATGTGATTTGGGCCTCAATGGCTCAATAAAGGGACATCATGATTAAATTACGATGTGTATGCCAACTTATTATGTAATTGTTTGTATTTGTTCTGAAATGTCCGGTAATACTTTGTAACCCTGTTCTAGTGATAGATAATGGTCAAAGGGTGTTACATTTCTTCTAAATTTTTAGGTTTCATTTTATGTTTCCAAATTAAAATCAACTCAAATAACTCATCTTTAATAATTGTCTACGAGACAAATTTCTTTTGATTATGTGATCCTGAATCTTCCATGCTAAGATAAAAGCAAAAAAAAAAAAAAATTCATGCAATTAATTCATTTTATCTTCTATACCAAACGAACTCATAAGTTTTTCATCACTTATTTACCCAAACAAAGATCAAGCAATTAATTTAATTAATTGCAAGAACTTTTTCCTTTACTTTCAGCTTAGCATAGAAGATTTGAGATTATATAATCAAAAAAATTTAATTTTTATAGGTAATTATTAAATATGAGTTATTTAAGTTGATTTTGTTAAAATAATATGAAAATATAATTTTTTTAAATTTAGGAGATTAAATGAATTAATTTGACATCATCATTAGGAAATAAAAAAATTTCAACATTTTATTTAATTTATTTTGATGTTTTAGAATTTAAAATTTCAATATTATTTTTTTAAAAATTTCGGTAATAGATTAAACAAATACAATTTGGCAATTTGGCAATTTTGTATATTATTTTAATTTCTATCGTTTTTCACTTTAATGAAAGTATAAACATAATGTAACAAGTTAACAGCCGTCAGAGATTTAACACTTAAATAACTAAAATAAAAACACCTCAAAAATTAAATGATAAAATTACAAATAACCAAAAAGAAAACACCTAAAACCAACGAAGTAATTTACCCATTATTGAACCTATTGAAGAGGGTGAGAAATGACTATCGAATAAGGTGACAAATGCCTTGTTGGATATATATATATATATATATATTAAAGAAACCTCGTTGAAATTAACAAAAACTCAACATAAACGAATATAAATTTTAAAATATTTTTAACAATTTACATACATTTTAAGAATTTTATCATTTCAAACGATTTTCATATCAAACTTTTAATTAAATTAATTACAGAGAGTGGTTTAATGTAGTAGATGAGAAACGATTCTTATATCTGGAACTGGATTGAATCGGATATTGCACGTCGGCCCCGAACTGGCCGGGTCAAAGGAATTAAAAATAGTTTAAACATTCCATTATCACAAGTTACATTACAACATTCAAAGACCTTTTCTATTCTGTAAGAAAACCTGAACATCAATGTGCAAACTAATCCAAACCAACTTCAAAGAAAAGATGGACAACTCGAAGTAAGTGCAAGGGGACACCAATTTACCCAGACAGCATGAGCAAGTCGGAATCATTGGACGACCCACTCTCAAAGCTATTACATTTGCACTATACATCCCAACGATCCTTCCGGGAATCAAACTCCCACCGCCGGCCACTCATACTACCATACATATCACTGAATTTCCTAAGGCATTCACTTCTTATTTTGTAATGCACATTTGTGTCTCGGCTGATTGCTGCACTGGAAAGTTTTGACGTATCTATTGCCCAAGCAGGTCTCACGTATTCAACGGTTTTAGACGAGCTTGCATTTGCGTATAAGAAGTTCATTAACACATCCTCGCAGTTGAAATACTTGTCGACTACTTCCCTCCCCGGCCTAGCTTGCTCACTCCAATACCGTTCAAAGGCCACTTGACTATCCATGAAGGCAGCCCCTGTAAGAATCATATTATACCCTTTATTTTTTCTGGCATATTTCTCACCACTATACTCCAATCGGCTCCCGTCAACATATCGAGGGTAGAATCCCACAATCCTATCGGGATGTTGACGCCACAACATAAATCCCCGCTCAATATCATCACAAGGCATCATTATATCATCATCAAGCTCAAGAACAGCACGAGTCTTAATCAATGGATCAACCTTGAATCTATTATTGAGGGAGTTCAGATCCTCAACCCTAATCCGAACAGGCACTGCTGAATTGAGATCACTCACCTTAGGCGGTATCCCTTTGTTCCAGACCACAAGGATTTCTTTTACCGAAGCGCACCTCGAATAATGATTCACAAACATTTTCAAATTCCAGAGACGAGCATCGTAAGTCATCGTTAATAACGTAAACTGAGAAAACTGACCCTTCCATGAGTATGGTTCTTCTGCACCACTGCCTCCGTAGATGAATGTAACACCTGTGCAAGACAGCGCAACTCCTAAAGCAAATATCAGTGTCAAAACTGATCTTCCAGCAAAGGTATTTGGCTTTATCCAGCTTCGCAGAAATGAAGGTACTCGATTTAAGCGGCTGAAAACCCGCCTCAATTTCGAAGAAAATACATTTGCTCTTTCCCAAGCAATAAGAGTATCACTTCTCTTCCCTGAGTAATCCGCACACCAGTTAAGGGGGATAATGCAGTTCACTGCTCCTAGTAGGACACCTAATAACAGAATGAGGCCAGAAACCGCTGCAACTGAAGCACATCCAAGAAGAAAACGATGGACCGAGTCTCCTGAAGGTACTCGGTCACCATCCATAACCCCAACCCATTCACCAGACTTTAGCTGCTGTACATCGAGATGATGGTACCGGGCACCATTCCAAGCATTCCGTCCCTTACTGGACTCTTCAAAGGGAAACGGGACTTCAACTTCCTTGTAATCAACCCTTGAAAGAACTTCAACCTTGAATATTCGCACCCGTCGCCCATACGTTTCACCACAGTCCTGACCAATCCGATAAAGATTTCCATTGTACCTAAATGGCCGACCCCCATTACGAGCCCCAAAGCTTCTGTAAGTATTATAAATAGGGTTCTTCTTGTGCGGTTTCCAAGGACCAAGAGGAGAGCTGCTATACCAAATTTCCAACCGTCCATTCGTTGTTCCAAAAGAGCTGTGTTCTGAGCCGAAAAGCCAATACTCTCCATTGTGATCAATAATAAATGAATCAATAAGGGGCTTCTTCATGATAACCCGATCAAGTTCCCACTCTAATGGAAAGTTCGTTACTCGATAAAGACAAAGTTCTCCTTTCTGACTGCTTTCGGGCATCATGTATATCTGTAGTCACAAACAAAACAACTAACAATTCTGTCAATGAGATAATATACCACATAGACATAACCATCAGAATATGCTGATACTTGATCATTATAAGAAATGATACTATTTAAACTGGTCAATCTTAGAAACTCAAAAAGGCTGCCTTAGAAAATCTTGTCCAAAAAATTAGATACTTTTCATCAGTATTAGATTAACTAATTCAGCACAAACCAGCAATTTCACTATCACTACCTATGTTTTAAGGATAAACCTATATGCTCATGCTCAACAATACTTAGGCCACACTGTATTAGATCACACCAGTTATGTCTTGCCGACATTATGAAATCAAAAGGTGCCTAAACTTGTCTAAACTGAACATTAAATGTGTCTATATCTTACCGATGGCATAATAAAAAAAGGAAAAAAAGAAACCAATAGTCTTACTTGGCCAAGATAGTTAAAGACATAAGGGTATGAAAGATGCCACTCCTCATCCAAGGCTATGCCCAGTTGTTGCCATGTTGCTCCCTTATCGATACTTTTTGCGACCCCTATATCCCCTTGCATGGTGAATGAGTTCTTCGTTTCATAAAATAGGTAAAATACATCTCCCTGGATCATGATGCATTTCAAGCAAACGTGAGAATAGGTTTCAAAACGTAACAAGAACCAACATTTAACTTAAACTTTAAAGGTCAGGATATTTCATAGAAAAGAATACAGGTCTAACTATGAGCGCAAATGTGTTCCAATGAATGATAAATGTTTAAGATGAATGAAGCGATAGATTTGCATTCTCCAAACTTTATTTATTTATCTATTTATTTTGAATATCTTTAGATGCAAGACACAAACCAGCTAAGGCATATCAGTGGACTTATTTACAGGTGATTGTCAAACATTGCCAAACATGGGATGAGGATATGACCCTCCATGGAATCTCCAAACACAAGGAAAAAATTCGAAAATGTTGAAAATATTGATATAAGACTCGTACCAATACACTCATGTCCGAGTAACATAGTGTATACATGTAGTGGATGAGGAAATAACCAACTTATTATCTAATTTAACACCTTAGAAATCAATCTCCTCCATTTAACAAGCACAGCACTTCCCAATTCAGCATAGGTTAACCTACCTCACAGTAAGCACATGTCAACCCCTTTTGTACATAAAATTTTCACCTCTCCAGCCTATGAAGACAACTTGCTGAAAATTAAATGCAGATGTCTGAAAATTCAGCTTTGAACCAAAAAATCATAGGAAGCGCATGCAAATTACATGTCTAAAGGCATTTCAATGTTCAATGACGCATGAAGTTAAAAGCAAGCCACAGACCAGCGATTAAGGATGGAAATGGTATCTAGCTGCCCACGAAATTAATACTAGTATTTTGAAGTAAAAAATAGTAGTAGCGGTTCAAAAAGGAACCACTCACACAAATAAAATAATCCTGTAACATAATCTAACAATAAAAATGCTTTAAAGGACCTGTTTTGCACCATATCTAGGTACCAGCTTAGTTCATGTATACTAAATGTAACAAATACCACATTCCAACTAAGTATAGTAAACCCAAGAATCATATGAGAGGAACCTTGCCAACAATCAATTACTCTATTACTTACTGTATTACGATTACCAACAATCCACAGTAACCACGATGGAAGAACTGGAGGGAGCAAGCATTCTCACTGATTTAAGGAATTGCCAATGCCAATAATCACAAAGATTAATATACTAATAGGTTGACAACTTTTCCATATCAATCCTTCATTTCAAACTAACTGCGCCACAAGTCAAGGCACAAATCACTAAATCTTTACTCATAAACCTCTACCCCTATTCTTAATTGTTCCCGATACTCTCATTCAAATTATCTCCAAGACAAATGCATAAAGAGGCTTAAGAAACAAGCTTGAGTCATCCAATGCCAAGAAACAAAAGTAGTGTAGTAAATGTCAACTCAAAAGTGTATTCTAGCTACTTTAGTTTTTGTTACCGATCAGCAGGTCACTTCTAATGTTCTTTTGTACAATAATAAAACAACTGAACAGAGTCCGTAAAAATGGGACTTTTAATTCAAGTCTGCATCATTCTGTAGTAATCATATTACTCGAACACGGGTGTAAGAGTCAGATAAGGGTTTACATCTGACAAGGGAGTGCCTAACCCAAATCCTAATACAAATTGGAAAACAGCAAATATTAACAAAAACAGCACCACGAGCCCTACGATTCCTCTCTCTCAGCAGACTTTTCTATTGCACCGACATATCTAGCAAAAACAAAATCTATATATTCACAGATCTGTGGATTTCCCTGCATATTTCATTGTCAATATAGACTTTAACCAACAAGTTAAAATGGATTGGTATCTGGAAAGTCAATTATACAGCTCTGCACCTTATATAGTTCACCCTACTTCAACTTGAAGACAATAAACCCCAAAATAAATACTATATCATTGTCAATAGTAAATTGATATCATATATGGCCCAATCAATTGCTTCGACCATGCGTAACATGTATGAAACAATACACACTGATATCAAACAAAAGACATTTAGTCAAAGAACTTTGGATATAAACAAAAGAAAATTTCTGCTGCTGGTTGAAATAAAAAATTACCAAAAGAAAAAAGGAGTTGAAGTTGGACATATTTAACTAATTAAATATGTGATATAAAAATTCTTAGCTTACTACTGTTTATTGGGCCTAAAAAAAATTCTCCTACCTTGGTTAAAGGTACAAAATAAAACAGAATCAACTAGCAGAAACAGGTGAATAAACAAGTAAGTGCCAATAACATAATAAAAATATTTAAAAGGATAAAGTAAACAATAGTTACCTGAACATAAAGAAAAGGATCAGCCACAAAATTACTAGGGAAACCAGAATCAGAAGCTGAAGCACAGGTTATAACTGGGTTAGCCACCGGCCATGCTGCACTCTCATTTCTCCATATTTCAGTCTAAAAATTTCCACATATTAAAACCATCATTAAGAAAAACCAAAAATTTAAAAGAAATCAGCATTAAATTCAATATTCAACAGTGCATCAGAAGAGAAGTAGACCTCCCTCCCCCCAAAACAAAAACAACGTTCACAAAAACCAAGCAAAACCCAGAAATAAGAAAGTTGGCATGTATTAAAAGCCAAAAGAAAAGTTTACTGAAATGAAAAGACCCAATTTTTTTAAATGACATTTTTACATAATTACTACATACAATGATGAAAAACAACAAATAGAAAGCTATAAAAACTGAGTTATTTCATTTAAGTAGAACTTATAAGAAATCGGCACAAAAGATTACATCTTTAACTGTACATGCATAAGAAAATCCCCCACAAAGAATTACACTCACACACAAAAAAGAAAAAGTAAACAGAACCCAGAAATAAGAAAAATTGCATGTTTTGATAGCCAATTTCCTTTCCTTTAAAAAAAAAGAAAGTAATTAGCATAAAGTTTTCACTTTAACTGTAGATGCATTAGAGAAAAACTCAAAAAAATAAGAAAAAATAAACAAAACCCAGAAATAAGAAATTTTGCATGTTTTGATTGCCAAAAGAAAAAAAAAAAGCTACTGAAATGAGAAAACCCATTTTAAATAAAAAAAGACATTTTTACACGATAACTACAAACAATGATGAAAAATAACAAATAAAGAAGCAATAAAATAACTGTCCATAAAAAAAAGGACTTACAGTTTCAATGGGTTTGAGAGAGAATGGCGATTGTCCAAAAAAAACACCAATAGCCCAAGACCCTTCATTATCTTCTTGACAACCAAGCCAAGGCAAACCCTTACGTTCATTTAAACTGACCGGCGGCGTTAAAATCAGCCACCCATATAGAACAGCGATCAACCCATTTATAACAAAGCAAACCAAACAAAATACGAACCCCGCTGCTACCACCCTCCCACCGCCGCCACCGCCACCACTAGCACTGTTACTATTCCCACTAGAATTGCTATTATGATTGTAGTGGTGTTGGTGATAATAATGATTACGGTTATGCTGCCACCACTTCATGCAGCAGTTTCCTCCACCACCGCCGTGGTCACCGCCTCCAGCAACCACCATAGTAACCACCGTAGTTCGTTTTTATTTTCTTTTTATCAGGGAAAAAATCACCACCATTTTTTTTTTTAGGTTTTTTTTTTCTTGAAATTAGAGGAAAGAAAACGTTACATTACAAAGGTATAGCATAAAAAAAATTACATAATATTTGTGTCATTTGAAAGAAAAAAACAAATAAATAAAATTTAAAAACATTGCTTTAATATCCTTCTTTTTTGAAAATTTAATTTGATAACGGGGTGGTAATTCGGCATGGGTTACCGTGTAGTTCACTCGCTCTACATGAAAGCCACGTGTAAATCAGTGCGTTTCACACGTTGAGAGTTAATGAGGTAAAAAACATTGACGTGGAAGAGAAGTGAAATGTAAAATGGATTTATAAAACACATTGTGGAATGGATATACATTTTTCAAAATCTTGATTGCAAATAATTATTAAAAATAACCACCTTTATACCCAAATTCACCACATCCATTTAGATCAACCGAACAAAATAAAACTACAATAAAAAACCCACACACACGTCCAGATGCCCAAAAGAAATCCTTTATAATTATCATTATTATTAAATTTAATTTGTCACTCTTCTATTAAAAAAGAATATGAATAATGTGAATCTTATGTCGAGGGAATTAAGTTGGTGCAGTCAATTTAGCACCCTCTACCCTTTTTTTACCCGGTCATGTATATCTCAACATCATTAAAAAAATTATTCTTATTAACAACATACATAGGATAATCATTGAGATCTGACTGTGCAAAAGAGAAAAAAAGGGATGGTGCCGCCACCCCCTCCGTATTATTCATATCATCCCATTTTGATAAAATTAGGATATTTCTTTCATAAGGACTTATAAAATTATTTTTATATTTTATCGAAAAAAGTGTAAATTTATTTTCTAAAAAACAACTCTTCTATGAATAATTTTATTTTTCAATAAGCTTAATATTATTAATTTTAATTTTTAAAATATATTAAAATGTTAATATCCGAAATTGTTGAAAACACATATACTTTGTTGTTTTAATAAATTACTTTATATTATAATTTTATTTTAATAATCAATTTTAACTATAATAAGTTTAAATTTTAAATGATATTCTTAATATATTATTAAAATATTTATATCAACGTTTTAATAATAAATATATTACAATTTATAAATATTTAATAATAAATATTTTACACATTGTATCAATAATAATAAATATTCTATAATATAAAATATAAAAATTTTAATTTAAAATTGCTTATCCTCTCTATATATTGATGTTTTAGAATATTTTTACTTATTTTAGAAATCAAAATTTGTGCTTTTAATTTTTTTTAAATCTTATTTTTTTATTAGATCTTAATTTATTATATTCTTCATCAATTCATGCTTAATCTGTTTTTTTAAATGTCAGCTTAATATATATATATATATTATGATTTTATAATGATGTTAAAATTAAATTTTACAAAAATATATTTTTAAATAAATTTAATATTTTAGTCAGCACGCTTTTTATACATTTCTTATTTATTTTTTAATTACACATTATTTTAAATTTTTTTGCTTTTTCATCTAGATCACTTTATAAATGTGCAAAACATGATTCTTTTTTTCATTGTTTTGATTTTTTAATTCATAATTATTTTCAAGAATATCTTTAGGATATGTTTGGTTCGCTAGAAAAAAATAAAACTATAATAAAATATTATTTTATAAAAATAGAATAAGACTGTAATAGAATATAACGGGAACAATATTAATTTAATTGAGTAGAATAGAATAGAGTTATAATAATATTCTTATATATTCTATTCAAGCAAATAAGTGATATAATAGTATAAGAATAAATGCTCAAATGACGAAAATATCCTTTTAACAAAATTTTTTTTAAATATTATTCGATACGCGTATTAATACTTTAACAAATTATTTAAAATTAATTATAATTAATGGTAGAAAATTTATTTAAAACCCAACTAATTATAAAATATTTTTAAAAAAATTATAAAACTTTAAATGTTATTTTTACATATAAATTTCTACTGTTCTTTGTCATATCAGTAAAAAAAACCTTCATTATCTTCTTTTTCTAAATCCTCTCCCCTTTCTCTCCCTTCTCTAGAACATTCATCTCTTTTCCAGAAAAATGCAGTAAGAATCCAGAAAAAGGCTGAAAATACATTGTTTTTCAGTTTTAATAGCATCCACCACTAGCCGTTGCCATCGGCTGTTGTGTTCTCACGCTAAAAATTCTAGAAATTTAATCTCCTGGTTTCCATCATGCTAACTATTTCTCTTTCTTCTCTATCATCAACCTACTTCCTTTCTCTTTTAATGGTGTTTTCTCCAGTTTTTATGTTCTTTATCTTTTTTATTTTTTATTTGTTCATTCCCTTTTTCTTTATTATTTAAACCTTCAAAGGTTGTATTACTTATTGTGAGTTATTAACGATGTTGATTATTTTTCACTAAAGAACTCTTAGTGCAAGAGTGTTATAGTCAGGAAAAGAAAATGTTTATTACAGGAGGCATTGACTACCCATTTGAAGGGAAGGGCTTGAATGGCTATTCTGTGGAATAGTATTCAATGAACCAAATAAAAAACCTTTACCCTTCAACGAATATGCCTGGAATGAAATCATAATTACAGCGAACCAAACACGCTGTAATTAGTATTCTGTAGAAGATAATCAATGTAAAGTATTAAAGCATTTTATGATTCCTCAATAATTTTTTTCTTTTTCTTTTTAGTTAATAATTTAATTTAATTTAATTATTTTTTAAATTTTATTAAGATAGCATTTCAGGATAAAATATTTTAATTTATTTCTCTACTTTTATTTATTAATAATTTTAAATGAAATACATGTTTTATTTTTTTATAATTTTAAAATTATAAAAGATATTGATTTTCATTTATTTATTTAAAATTTAGTTTTATTAAGATTTCATTTTAAATGGATTTTAATTTTTAATTACTTATACATTTTTGGAAAATCTCATTTATATAATTTTAATTACTATTAAATAGTGTAAAATTTTAAAATTATAAATATGGAATTAACCTTTAAATAAAGCAAGGAAAATAAATCTTGTTGATATATAATTTTTTATTAATATAAATATATATCTAATGATTTTATAATAAGTTTTTTACACTTTGTATATTTTTATAACACATAGAGAAAAAAAAATGTTCTATGCTATATAATTACAGTATTTTAATTTATTTTTCTTTTAATTTTAAATTATTTTGATCATTAAAATGATATGAAAGTTAATAAATTAATATAAGTTATAAAACTTTAAATAAATAAAACATTAAATTTTTTTAGTTATTTAAAATTTAATTTGATCATTAAATTAAATTTCTTTTAATTTATTTTAAATTATTTCACAATCATACATGTTTCGTATATTTTGGTTAAATAATAATTTATTATTAAAATTTTTATAAGTAAATAATAGTTTTTATTTCTATAATTAACTCTATTTACTTTTATTTTATTTTATTTTTTTAATATTAAGTTATATTTTTAATATGTTGTTATATTTAAATTAGAACTTAATAATATTCATAATGCCATTTTTATTATATTAAAAATTTTAATAATAATTTTAAATTATAAGATAATATTTTAATTTTTTTCTTTTAAATATTTAATTAAATATATATATATATATATATATATTAAATAAATAAAACTAGCAAAAATTAGAGTATTATATTTCAAAGATTTATACACATAATCAACTCATTTTAACTATAATAATTTTGAATTTTAAATAATATTCTTAATATATTATTAAAAATTTTTAATATTTTATTAATAAATATATATTACATTTATAAACATTTTATGCACTGTATCAAAAAATAATAAATTTTTTATAATACAAAATATGGATTTTTAGTTATATAAACATGAGTATTTGTTTAAGCTTAGTTTTGTTTATCACATCCTACTCAAATGTGTAAATATCTACTCTTGTATATGGAATATATATAATTGAAATTAAATTTTAATTAAGAATTATTTATTATTATGTATATATGTGATATGACCAAAAGGAAATACAATTATAACATTTTATAACAAATATATTTATGTTTTGTTTGTTACACTAAGAACAATTTTTAAAAAAATGATTTCAAGAAAATTTATCAAACAACAAAAAAAAATTAATTCAAATTTGAGAAATATTTTCCAAAAGCTGTTTTTAGTGAAATGTTAATGAATATTATTTAAACAAAAAGCAGAGATAAGCTTAAGAATTGAGATGGTAGGGGTGTTAATTTAAAACTTAAATAATCTATTTAGTTTATAAATTAATAATTTCAAGAAACAATGATAATTTCAACCAAATGAAACTTATGAGATATATGGTTTTTGAAAATATTATATAGATATTTCAAATTTATTTTGTTTAATATAAAAGCTAAAGAATTTTTATTTGGTGTGTGTTAAAATTTTGAAATGAAAGTAGTCATTTATACATTTAGTTTAAGTTTGTGGACCCCAATGGATCAAAGTTTAGGAGGAAATTTCATAGAAGTAGCAAGTCACATGCAAAATTCAAGGATAATATGTTTTACATACTTACATTATTTGTCCATTTTCTTTTCTAGAATAACATGTTTTTGTCACTCTATCCTTTTTATTTGCTGTTTAGGAAGTGTACCAAACTGTATGTTATTTTTGGTACATAGCAGAAACAGAGCAATGTCTAAACATTTCGATTCCATGAAATTCTTTTATTTAAATTTAATGACATAGTTTCTAAATTAAACAAATTTAAAGACTCAATTATTATCATTTAAATTCTAGAGAATATTTGTGAGTGGAGAACATTTGTGAGTCTCTGCTACTGATGATAGTATTTGGTTTCACAAATTGTGGTTTATTAATCGGATGTTTATTATTTTCTAAAATAGTTCATATTCAATTTTTTTAGGTTTGTTTTAATAAAGTGTTGTATGCAATGATAATATATTTTATATTCTCAATGGAAGATGCATATTTGAACTTTGATAACATTATTGGAAGCAACAACCTCAAACTCCAAACAAGGACAGTAAACTAAATATAAAAGATATAAAAAAAATTAAATGGAAACATTTAAACTAACTAATGAAGTAAAAAAAAATGTTTAATATGATTTTTTTTTCAAATCATTGCTAAAAAGATAATCAAAATAATTTTAAGTTTAGGGAAAAAGATAATTTGATGTTTAGTTTGAATTCCGTTATGTACGGGTCCTCTCCAAAACCATTCTAATTTGTTTCAAGATATATTTCGATTATTAGTTAATGTTATAAACTAGAGGAAAATTTATGTGAAATAAAGAAATAAAGGAGAAAATCCGATGCATTAAAATTGAAATAACCTTGGCTTTATAAATAGCATTTCATAACAAACCAAGCTAAAATTAAGTAACGTTAAGTCTATGGACTTTGACTCACAAACATAATCATGTAACAAGAATGAATTCTAGCAAAGTAGGGATTTTATTCACCGAAGGAACTAACTAAATCCTAACAATTCCTCCATTAAATTGGATGCTATAAGCAATCAATTTATTTTAGACTTATAACAAATTCTAAAGTGTTCTCGCAGCTTCAAGAAAACATCCAACTTGAGTGGTTTAATCATCATATCTACCAATTGTTCTTGTGTGACACAATGTACCAATTCCACTTACCATCTTTCTAAGCCCTCGCAAGAAATGAAATCACACATCTATGTGCTTGCTACGACCATGCATAGTTGGATTTTTTTGAAAGTTTGATTGCAGAACTATTATCACAACAAATAATTGTTGTCTGGCCTTGATTTGAATTTGACTTTTGCAACACCCATTTTAATTAAACTACTTGACATGCATATGAGGCAGAAACAATAAATTCAACCTCTTTAGTAGATAAACTTACTACTAGTTATTTTTTTAAAAACCAAGATACTGCTCCTTAACTTAATAGAAACACATAGCCTGATATGTTCTTTCTGTCTTCTAAATCTCTAGCATAATCATTATTTGTGTAAAAAATGAGTTCATCATCTCTTCCATTCCTAAAAAAAACCCCAAACTCATTTGTATCTTTCAAATACGTCAACACCATTTTTGTCACCTAAAAATGAAGCTTAGTGGGATTCTCCATATACCTTCTAATAAGACTTACCACAAAGATCATATTTGGTCGAGTTGTTGTGAGATACATGAGACTACCCACAATTTGTTTATAGTAAGTCTTTTTTAGCTCAACTCCACTCTCATCCTTCATGAGCTTAAAACCATGAACTATTAGATTATGAACAAAATTACTTTATCCACCCCAAAATTTTGCAATACCTTCACAACATTTTTCTTTTAACTAATAAAATTTCCATTTGATCCTTATAAAACCTCCAAACCAAGAAAATATCTCACCCTTCCAAGATTTATCATGTCAAACTCATGCTTCATGGAATATTTGAATTTTGCAAACATTTCATCATTTCCAGTAAAAATAAGACTAACATACAAACTTTCAATTAATACTTTGCCATCTTCTTTTGTCTTGATGAACAAAGTATGTTTGTAGTCGCACGTTTCAAAACCTTGATTAATGAAATATGCTTTTAAAAGGCTATACCATGCTCGCAGGGCTTGCTTAAGCCCCATAAAGTGCCTTCTTGAACTTGTAAACTTCTTGCCCATCGCCCTTTTGGACATAACCACAGGGTTGTTCAACAAAAACATTTACATTCAACTCACTATGCAAAAATCCATACTTTACATTAAGCTAGTATATGGACCATCCTCTTTGAGCTGCAAGTGCAATCACTAATTGAATTGTCTCCATATGTGCCACAGATACAAAAACTTTCGTGTAATCCACTCCTTGTTGTTGGGCATATCCCCGTTAAAGTAGCAACACCAACAATGTTTATCTGCTACTTGTTCTACAATCCCTGCACTACAAGTCTAGCCTTGTGTTTATTTGCTTCTCCATTCTCATCAAATTTAGTCTTATAAACTCATTTAACCCTAATTTTTTGTAATAGCCCGTTTTTCAGTGGTGTCAAAAACTATAGTTTCAGGACCACAATTCTCACATGTCAGTCCGTAAATATTAATTTTTTAATATTTATGAAGTTATTAGTGCTGTATTAAATTTTGATTAGGAAATTTTATCATTGGTTAGTTAATTAAAGAAAAAGGATTAAATTGTAAAAGTTGGAAAAGAGGTTTGTTATTAATTTATTTTTTTTAAATGGCCTAATTAATTAAGGTTGAAGGACTTAGATTGCAAATAAGCCAAAATTTAATATAGTGGTCGGTTGATGCAATAATGGCTGTCAATTTTATAAGTTATTATATGTTAAAAGTTATTAATTTAATAATATTTAAAAGTAAAAAAAATAATAACAATAATAGGAAAAGATGATGGTTTATTCTTCATTTTGACTTGGTTCTTCATCGAAACCCCATTGTTGATAGTTAGAAGCTTCGGTCAATTATACCTCTTGCATGTAAGTGATATCTTGATGTTTTCTTCATGAATTTCAAGTTTTTGTGTTAGTTGAGTTGAAATCTTTCTTGTTTAGGGGTTAATTTGTAAGATTAGTTAAGTTTAGAAAGTATACTCTAATGTTTTTGAAGCCGTTTACTTGAAAGAATTTTGTTTAGGTGCTTAAGGTTGATTTTGTGTTATTTTATAGCATAGTTTGGTATAAATTTGGAAATTAGGGATTTAATTGAGCCATTTGTAAAATGAGAAGGATTTCATTATAAATTTAAAGATATTTGAGTTGTATATTAAGGGTTAAGTGTTCGGTAATATGAGGTTTATGTATTAATTGTGAATTTTACTTGTTTAATATTAAGGATTAAATTGTATGGAATATTGGGGCAAATGTGTAAATATTGTAAATAAGAAATTAGATGTATTAAATTGAATAGAATGTGAAATTGAGGCTAATAAATAAAATAAATTATGTTATAGATCAAGATCAAATTGATAATCGTGGAAAAGGGAAGGTTGTGTATTAGTCCTTAAACTTTTGTTGTTTCTACAGTTTGGCCCTGGTAAGTTCGTACGGTTAAATTTTAATATAATTTAAATATTAAATTGCTTGTGGATTGAAATTATTAATTGACTTGAAAATATTGAATTGTGGTATGTGAGTTGATTTAGGAAATAAATTGTATTAAATGTTGTTAAATGATAAATATGTGAGCAGATGAACGTAGGATAGGATATGCTTGGCATGCCAATAGGTTATATCGCACGCTGTATGGGATTGGTTGATGTTGAGATGATGATTATGAATTCATTCATGTTTACTGAATATATCGAAGTTCAGTATTTGTTGCGAACTATCGTGTTATATTACAATGTTTCAGGTGTGTTTTGGGGGCCAACGTAAAGCCTACGGGCTTGGTACTTGGTGCCCATGTGTGTTCTGGGTGGGTTAGCTCATTTGAGCGACTTGGTGTGTTTGGTTGGTTAACCGTGTATCTGAATTGATTACAACATTCATCAGGTATTGTTAATGATATAACATATTTGATTGAATTATTTCACTTATTTCACTCGTATACAAGTTTATGATTCACCTGTGATTTGGTTATGAATTGCAGGACTATGATTTACAACATTTCTCTATTATGTATTGATTAAGTTTATTCGATAAGTTAATTGTTTAATCTGTGGAACTTACTAAGCTTAAGTAAGCTTACTTGTGTTCTTTTTATTGCTTTCTTGTAGATTAGTTTTTGAGGCTTCGGGCGATCAGATCGACTTCAAGAGTCACACTATCTAGAAATCTATCAGTAGTTTTTGAATGCTTGTATTAGGTTATATGGCATGTAATAGGTTAAATGTGTAACACCCCTAACCCGTATTCGTCGCCGGAATAGAGTTACGTGGCATTGCTGAACCATTCATAATATATAACAAACACATCACATACAAAGCTTACACTATATCAAATCTCATTCAATCATATTCACAACGTCCCTTAAACAGGTCTACGAGACCTTAAACATGTTTTGGGGAAAGTTCGGGACTAATCTGATCTCATACAAAATTTCTCAAAACTTAACAATTTTTCTAAATTACAGAGGTCACACGCCCGTGTGAACAAGTCGTGGCAAAACAGGGCATACATACTGGCTTATCCACATGGTCGGAGACACGCCCGTGTGCCTTGGCCGTGGTCGAAACTGACTTGGGTCATCGGCTGACCGTACGCCCATGTGTCTAGCCCGTGTACCCTTTGAAATGGCCACACACTCCCATGTGCCAAGATTGTGTGCCTTAAACGGCTACCAGACATGCTCGTGTGTCTAGGCCGTGCTCGAGATTGACTTAAAATTGTAGGACTACCCCAGGGGACACACGGCCGTATAACATGATCACGTGTTGCACACGGCTGAGACATACGCCCGTGTCTCTGCCCTTGTGGACAAAAATATGCCATTTACAAAGCCATTTTGCCACCCTATATACATAAGCTTTAAGACCACATTTCATAACTCAATATACAACCAAAACATTGCCAAATCAAGCATCATTCATACTTTAATATCAATAATCATTTCCAAACATAATTCTAACTCAAACATACCATTTCCATGTTCCTAATTTATACCATGAATATATGATTCAAATCACATTTATAACCATACAACTAACTTACCAAAAAGACCATTTCACTAGGCCATATATATACACACTAGATATACCATTTTTGCATCATATAACATATACCAAAACCAAACCATAAGTTCAACCATAATCAAGCCATATCTCATGGCATGATATACCCATCTCAAAACATAGCACATTAATCCTAGCCTATACATGCCATACTTTGATATATATACATTTTCAAAAGGTACCAAAATAGTATTTGATAGTGTGGTGATGATCCTCGACAATCCCTGAGCTTCCAATAGCTTCGCTATCTAAAACACAATGCAAACACACACAAAGTAAGCTTTCAAAAGCTTAGTAAGCCATATACAAATAAACTTATCATTTTAAGCATATAAGCATCATAAAATACATATAATCCATAGCCAAATACTATCACAAACCTCTTAGTTCATATACATTTCACATATTCCCAATTCATTTGCACATATGATATATCTTCTCATACTTATATCACATATCATCACTTGCACATATACTTACTTCTCATTAACAAATGTTGAACACATCTCCACGTACTTGAATCAGTTATTTATTCATTCAATCACATATTTCTCAGAATGCCCATTGAACCATATGAAATTTAAATAGGATACGCAGATAGCTCGAAAAGCTCGTACAATGCCAACGTCCCAAACATGGTCTTACATGTAATCAAATATCAATGCCATTGTCCCAGACAGGGTCTTACACGAAATCAAATACGATGCCGATGTCCCAAACATGGTCTTACACGTAAATCTCAAATCGATGCCAACGTCCCAGACGTGGTCTTACACAATAACACATATTGGAATCCTATGTCATGACATATGTATCCTAACTATTTCTAAGGTTCGCACGGGACTTTTTAGACGTTTTCACATTATCAAAACTTTCTCGGATTTCTTATATTCAACTCAAATATCCATTCATCACTATTTACTAACATATAAGCAATAATAATTCAATTCAAAGACATTTATTTGTATATTGACTTACCTCGTACTTATTCAAACGGATGAAAACGGCTAATCAACTACTTTCGACTTTCCCTGATCTAGTTCTGTTTTCTTTGGTTCTTAATCTATATAAATTCAAATTTAACTCTTTTATTAAAAAAATCATTCAATTCAATCCATATACACATATTTAGGGTATTTTGCAAGTTAGCCCTCATATTTTCATATTTTGACATTTTAGTCCCTAATTAACAAAATCACAAAATATGCATAATTTTATTTTACACAAGCTAGGCCGAATTTTACACTAGTTTATATAGGCCCATATATATCATTTATTCCATATTTTATTCCTTCAATTTCTCATTTTCACAAATTAGCCCATAATAATCAAATTCATCAAAAATCCCAATACAAAACATATTTATCTATCACCAAGCTTTCATATTTCACCATTTAACATCACAAAGCTCACAAAATCAACAATGACATCTCATGAAATCATCAACATTTTCAGAAATTGAGGCATGGGCTTAATAAAACACAAAGCAACGATCACAAAAACGTAAAAATTATCAAAAACCAAACAAAATCCATACCTTAATCAAGCTTCAAGAGTGCCGAATATTCAAAGCTCAAAAACCCTATTTTATTTCTAATTTTCGGTGAGAAGATGATGAATAATGGCTTTCATTTCTTTTGTTTTAATATAATAACATATATTTCCAATTTACAAAATTAACTTTCGTTAAAACCTTATAAAATCACATATATTAAGTCCATTACCGTCCGCTAACTTAAATAGTGGCCTAATTTCATTTTAAGGACTTTACAATTAATAAACCATAGCAAATGAACACTTTTAACTTATAGCATGCTACTTTTACATTTTATGCGATTAAGTCCTTTTATAAAATCGAGCACACAAATGACAAAATTTTCACACAAAACTTTCACACATATTGATTCACATACTGTAAACACGAAAAATAATATTAAAATATTTTTCTAACTCAGATTTGTGGTCCCAAAACCACTATTTTGAGTAAGGTCTAAACCGGGCTCTTACAAAATAAATTTATGAGGTTATTTTGTGGAGTTGTTAAACTTGAATGATGCTTGTCTTTAGATATATTTTGGTACATGTGAAAATGTTGTTGGTTTGGTATATTTGGTATAGGTTTAATGAAAGTGTGTGAATATGCAATTTGACTTATAGACTGAAAGGGGTGGTATTTTGGTACGTATCGATATTAAAGGTATTTGAGTACTTTAAATGCAATTATTCTGGTTTGAAATGTTATTTTAGTTTGGATATTGATCTTTTAGATGTTTGAATATGTTATTTTATTTATCCATTGTAAAATAGGTGAATTTTGGCATGAGTTGAACTTTTAAAGATGAGGTTTTACCATTTTAAAAACAAGTATCGATACTTTGGCATTTGGTATCAACACTTGACGATTTGAACAGTTTTCTAATTAAACAAAATGCTAATTTGGTATCTATTGTTTTTATAAAATATTGATACCCTAAAATAAGTATCAATACTATTGTTTTACAAAGAAAACATTATTCGATTTTGGTATCGATTTTCAAAAAGGTATCGATTTGGTATTGATACCAACTACGAATTTTCATTTTTAACTTTAAACTTTAAATTTCTTTTAAGTAAGTCCTATTCGAACTTGAATTTTATCACTAAGTAATTTTTTAATTTTTTTATATTAAAATTTAATATGTTTGTTTATATAGAATATCAATTATCTTTAAATATATATTGTTCAATAATGTGATTGTTAATTGTTGAATGTTAAAGTAGCATCTCTTTACTTGGATCCGGCGGCCGAGTTGAGTAAGGAGTGTTACATTTAGTGGTATCAAAGCTATAGTTTAGTCAATTCTCGAACTAAATGTAGCGTGTTTAGAGTCTAGAAGTTACATGCCATACATGCCCTAGATACTATGATATTGATTGATCCGATCTAACCCTTGTTTTTCTTATAGATATTAAAGATGTCGGCAGAATCCAAACATGCTGACGCTGATGAGGTTAACGTAATGTTCCTGTAACAACCTATTTTTTAGTAGTGTCGAAAACGGTAGTTTCGGGGCTACAAATTTGACAAGTCTTTAAATATTATAATTTAATATTTACGAATCAATTATAGCAATACATTGAATTTTGATTTGATTATTTTTGCTAAGTGAACAAATAGTTAAGTCCAAGTGGTTTGTCCCTAAAATCAAGTGATTTTGAAAAATGAGGTTTTGGGACCTCGTTTCTGTAAACCGAGCCCGTAAATATATATTTAAAATATTTATGGAGTGACTATATAAGTGTATTGAAGTTTGATTTGAAAATTTTAGTGATTGGATTTTTAATTAAGGAAAAAGAACTAAATCGTAATAACAGTAAAACTTGATTCCTATCGAATTTAGTGATCTAGTGACTTAATTAAATTTTACTAAGGGATTTAAGTGGTAATTTAGCAACTTTCACAATTTTGGATGGTGAATGCATGTTTTCTAATTATATTATAATGTTATTTTAAAGTTTAAATTAAATAAAGGTTATATTAATTAAAAAAAAAGGTTGGGTCATCTTTCCTATTTGGTTTACTTTTACCCGAAACCATAAAAGAACAATAAGCCATAGCCATTTCTTCTTGAAGCATAAACGGCCATTGCATGTAAGTAATTTTAAGTCTATTTTTAATGATTTTTATGTTTTTGTGATCGGTTTAGCTTAATCTAGCTAGCTTAGGGACTAATTCGTAAAGTTGTTAAATATTTTTAATTACACCATTGATGAATTTGTGATGCTTTTGAGGTTTGTTGATAGATTATTAAACTTAGTTGTTAAATATAAGTATTTTGTTAAGTGATTTTGATGATTTTAATGTTTAGAGATTAAATTGTTGAAATAGTATAATTCAATGTAAATTGTGTGAAATGAGGAAAAATATGGGCTGTTATAAGACTAAGGAAAAATCAGCTAGCATGGTTTTTAGTTAAAAATGGTGAATTTGCAAGTTACGGGTTTAAGGGTTAAATTACACAAAAATTAAAATGTTAGGGGTAATTTCTTAAATTTACATTAAAATGAATTATAGGCTTGAATTGATTATTTTAAGTTATTTGGATTATTTAGTTGAGTTAATTTTTTTAATCAAGAAACGCCGTAATCAGATTTAAATCGAGGGAAACCTAAAGTTTTGGATTAGTTGTCGACTCTGTTTTTGTAATCGTTTCAGTCGAGGTAAGTTTGTGTTACATGTAATATGTTATATAAAATTCTTGATATTTATTTTATTCTAATAATTGTGGTTATTATAATTATTAAATTTTGGTTGTTGAAAATTAATAATGAAATTGAGTTGTATTTGAGATAATATATCGGACCTTGAGTCCAGCAAGCTTCGTGCCGGTGATTTATATTAGGCTTTGTGCCTAGCAGGCTTCGTGCAGGTAATTTATATCAAGCTTTGTGCCGATGATTTATATAAGGCTTTGTGCCTAGCAGGCTTCGTGCCGGTGATTTATATCAGGCTCTATGCCTAGCAGGCTCTGTGCTGGTGTAATTTTATCAGGCCTCAAGCCTAGCAGGCTTTGTTTTGGTCTGTTATATAGGTAACTGATACGGTAAATATTGTTTCAATTATCCGTTGTTGTTCTATTTGGTTCAACGAGCAAGGTATTGGTTAAAAATGAAAAGTTATGTAAATGAAATAAACGATGATTTTTGAGTAATGATATAGTTGATGATGAAATGTGCAATTGAAAGGAAATGTTGGTTTAATGTATGTGTATGAGAGATGAACTACAAAAGTGAAATGTTAAATATGTTTTACACCATGCTTTGATTGAATTTGTATATGAAATGTTGCACCAAATGACCTTGTGAGGTGATGTGTATAGGAAAGGAAAATTGGCTTATAATATAATGAAGTTATGCTTAGTTATTTAACTTAAAATGTTCAATAAGTTTAAGTTCCCTTGATACGAGGTTACTAAGCACTAGTTGCTTATGTTGTTGTTTTCTCCGTCATGCAAATCATTGGAAAGCTTGATTGGTTGGAATCTCGTTTTCGAAGCTCCACCACACTATCCATACATTATTTTGGTAGTTTTGGTAGTTTTAGTTATTGGTTATAAATGACATATAATAGGAGTTTATTTTATGCAAATTACCAATGTGATGTGGTTTAAGTTTACTTGCCTTTATGTCTTGGTGTTGACTTATAAATGTATATGTAAGCATGAGTTTTGGTCACTTATGAATGCCTTGTGATTTAGATGGCTTTTGGTTCATTGAAGTGTAAATGAAGTGGTTATACAGTAAATGTGTGAGGTAAGTTTAAAATATGAAATTATGGCATTGAGTTTGAGTTCATTTGAATATTTACATGGGGTATTAATGAGGGTACATTGGTTGGTTATGGAAATAGGTTGTGTATGTGTGATTTTGGCATGTTTTGGTCTTATTTTAGTGAATATTGAATGGGTCTAAGAGTTGGCTAATGGTATACTTATGGCCCAAGAAAACATTTTTGGTAAACTTGATTTTTAAGGTACATTTCGGTACACACGGGCCGTCACACGACCGTATGTCACACACAGTCTGTTCGCACGGCTGTGTGTCTTTTTAAGTTTCAGGTGCAGGTTTCACACGGTTTAAGACACGACGTGTGGCCCTAGTCAGTGAGTTACACTGGCGTGTGGATTAGCCATACGAGCGTGTGTGTTAGACACACGACCATGTTTTTTGCCACACGGGCTGGCCTGACCCCTGTTTTCAAAATTTTCAACTTTTTCCTAACATTTCCAGTTTGTTTTAGATTGACCCCAAAATGTTTCCAATTTATTGTTAGGGCCTCATAAGCTCGGTTTAAGGCCCGTAAATTCTTGTTTGGCTTAAATTGAATGTGATTTGTTTATTGATATTTACATTGGGATATAGATTTGTAAGGAAGGTTAAATGTTGGGAAATTCATCATAATACTCTGTAACTCAAATCTAGCGATGGAAATAGGCTAGGGGTGTTACAGTTTCGAAATAATAAACAAGAAGTGAATCTTAGTTTACCGATGCCCCAAATGTTAGAAAATGAAGTCAAAAATGTCTTCTTTAGTTTAATTGGTCAATAGTTCATATAATTCATGCGAACCACTCTTGTGGCTCAACAACCTCCACCCCACTGTAATACCTCTTGTGATAATTTCACCCTCTTAGACGATCAAAATGAGTAGATGGATCCCTGCTGATAAAGTTAGAAAGTGTGGGGCTGAGGAATTTAAGGGCAAAACTGATGATGATCTTGCTAAAGCCGAGTATTGGCTTGAGAATATCCAACGAGTTTTCGATGAAATGGATTGCTCACCTAACGATTATTTGAGATATGTTGTATCATTATTAAAAGATGAAGCTTATTGTAACATCCAGTTTTTGAGTCAAATCGGAACAGTGGTTTCAGGACCACAAATTCGAAGTAGAAATGTTAATTTTAATGTTTCTTTAAGGTCTAAAGTAGAGGTGTTCATGGAGGCCCTCCCGAAATGTAGGAGGGTTTGGGTAAAAATATAGACCCGAAAAATGGGCTTGGACAAAAAAATAAGGCCCGTTTAAAAAATGGGCCGAGCCTCAGGTAAGGTATTTTTAGCCCGGGCCCAACCCGGCCCGGCCCGAATTCACTAAAGGAAAAAAAAAATGTATTTTTTTTATTTTTGAATGTTATTTTCTTGTTGTTTTCTCCCTATTTTGCTACCATTTTACTATTATGTTGCCACTATTTTGTTGTTATTGTTTAGATATTGAATAAAAAAAATTTTGTTGTTAATTTTGTTATTATTTTAAAGGCATTTGTTAATTTTTTTATTATTTTAGAGGCATTTGCTTGTTAAGTTGCATCTATCTTAGTGTTATTTAAGTCTACATATTTTTTAAAATTTATTTTCAATTTGTTGGGAAATATTTATTTTGATGGTTTTAGTATTTTTGATGTATTATATATATTTAAGAATGTGAAAAAAAAATAAAATAAAATAAAAATAAAGAACACAAAATTTTACGTGGAAACCCTTTCGGGAAAAAACCACGGGCAGAGGAGAAGAAAATTTACTATGTCGAAAATTTGAATCAATACAAAAGGAATAGACTATGTCTATTTATAGGCTTGTAAAGCCATATTCTAGTAGGATTGAAACACCTTATCCTAGTAAATATAAAATAGATGGAGTTTAATAAGGTTTAAAAAACCTTATTCTAAAATAAAATAAAAGAAGTCTAGTTCTATATGGATTTTACTTTTATTTTATTTTCCATCGTATTTTATTTAAATAAGAATTAGGGTCACTTAATTCTAACAATCTCCACCTTGACACAAATTCTCAATGAACAAGTTCTTAATCGCGAACAAGTTCTCCACCTCTTCCATAAAACCCTTAAGGGTTTAACTTCAACAATGAACACCAACCAAGTCTAAGCAATGCTCAAACTTGGTTATAGGAAGTGACTTGGTCATCATATCTGCAGGAGGATTTTCATGAGTACTAATTTTGCTCACAACAATATCACCACGAGCAATAATATCACGAACAAAATGATACCAACATCAATGTGTTTTGTTCTCTCATGAAACATTTGATCTTTTGTAAGAAAGATGGCACTCATTGTCACAAAATATCATGCTTGATTTGAAGGTCTTCATTTAGTTCACTAAAGAGTCCCTTCAACCAAATAGCTTCTTTACAAGCCTCGATGTCGCCATGTACTCACTTTAGTGGTAGACAAAGCGATCGTAGTTTGCAAAGTGGCTTTCCAACTTATTGCACAACCTCCGATTGTAAAGACATAACTGTGAGAGATCTTCTTCTATCAAGGTCTCCAAAGAAAATCAGCATCAACATACCCAATAACTCCATCTTCATTCTTCCAAACCGTAAGCAAACATCGATAGTACCTCGTAAGTATCTTAAAATCCACCAATCGCTTTCCAGTTGTTCTTTACCGGATTCGCCATATATCTCGCTAATCGCATCGATCGCATATGATAAATGCGGGCGTGAACAAACCATAGCATACATGAGAGATCCCACTTTGCACTAGAGTATGGAACATGTGACATGTACTCAATCTCATCATCCGATTGTGGAGACAAAGCCGATGATGATCTAAAATAAGTCGCTAAAGGAGTACTAACAGGGCTTAGCACTCCGCTTATTGAACTCGCAAAGAAGTTTCTCAATGTACCCTTCCGACTTAGGTACAATTTACTTGTTTTTCTATCTCTAAGAATCTCCATACCAAGTATCTTCTTTGCTTTGGTCCCAAATCTTTCATCTCAAATTCTTCACTTAGTTGGGCTTTGACCTTTCTTATCTCTCCTTTGTCTTTTCTTCGCTATCAACATGTCATCAACGTAAAGAAGTAGATACACAAAAGAACCATCATTGTTTTTCTTAAAGTAAACACAATCATCAAAACTACTTCTTTTGAAATCGTGAGAAGTCATAAAGGAATCAAACCTCTTGTACCACTTTGCCTTGGTGATCAAGCTTCAAACCGTAAAGGGACTTTTTCAAACAAGCAAACATAATCCTCTTTTTTTCTCGAGATCAAAACCCTCTGTTTGTTGCATGTAAATATCTTCCTCAAGTTCTCCATGCAAAAATGCGCTTTTTACATCTAATCGCTCAAGCTCTAAATCATGCATGGCCACAATACCAAGCAAAGCTCGAATCGAACTATGCTTCACAACCTGGGAGAACACATCTGTGAAGTCCACTCCTGAACTTTGATCAGTAACCCTTTGCAACAAGCTTTGCTTTATATTTAGGTTCTTCAACTCCTGAGTCCCTTCTTTCTTTTTAACACACCATTTACAACGAGCAGTCTTCTTACCTTTAGGAAGTTTCACAAGATCCCATGTTTTGTTTTTGTGGAGTGATTCCATCTCCTCTTGCATAGCAAACATCCATTTTTCTCGAGTCTTCACAGACTAATCGCCTCGAGAATAATTTGATGGCTCTTGATTCGCATCTATATCTTCACCACATTTAAAACATAAGCAACTAGATCGACCTCAAATATACTTCTTTGGAGGTTTAATTTCTCTTTTAGTTCTGCTTTTGGCGATAGAGTATTGAGGCGAAGAAGCAACTCTATTCTCAATTTTTGTCTTGACTTGAGGAGTCGACTCAGTATTAACTGATGCTCCACCGCTTTTGATTTTCTTTATTGGAAGAGTCTTTAAGAGACAAGTTAGGAAGCATAGCGCTTTCATCAAAAACAACATCTCTGCTAATCACAACTTTCCTATTTTGAGACACCATAACTTATACCCTTTTACACCACTTTATAACCAAGAAAAACACATTTAATGGATCTCGGTTCCAATTTTCCATTATTAACATGAGCATACGCAGACACCCAAAGATCTTTAAATCGTAATAATTAGCGGGATTACGGACCATACCTCTTGTGGAGTCTTTTTCTCAATGGCAACGGATGGAGATCGGTTGATCAAAAATATGCGATGAGGTCGTCGCGCCCAAAACGACTTGGTAAGTTGGCATTTGACAACATACATCGAACCTTCTCCATGATCGCTCGTTCATTCGTTACGCAACGCCGCCTTTGTTGTGGAGTATGACGAATCGTCAAGTGTCTCACGATCCCTTCGACTTGCACAATCTATTAAACTCATCGAATGCAACTCTAAGCCATTGTCCATGCGGAGGTATTTTATCTGCTTTTCCGTCTGCTTTTCAATACATAATTTTCCAAGACTTAAATGCGGAAAACACATCGCTTTTCTACTTGGAAGAACGCCCAAACTTTTCTCGGAAAAATCATCAATAAAGGTTAGCATATAATTAGCTCCACCTCTCGAAGGCACTCTGGATGGTCCCCACGGATCGAATGAATATACTCCAACGTTTCCTTCGTGTTATGGATTCCTCTAGTGAATCGAACTCTTTTTGCTTCCCAAAAACACAAAGTGCTCACGAGAAATTCGGTTTGCAAATTCCTTGCCCATCAAGAAGTCCTCTTTTACTCAATTCTATCATGCCATTCTCACTCATATGCCCTAGGTGCATATGCCAAAGTTTAGTAATATCATCATCCGACAAGGAAGAGGAAGCGACAATTTGCATCACCGATAATGATGAGAACCACACAAAAACATATAACTTGGCGCTTTTTCTTTGCCCTTTCATCACAACAAGGGACCCTTTGGAAATCTTTAAAACCCCACTTTCACTGTGTATCTGCCCCCTTTTGAATCGAGAGTACTCAACGAAATTAAATTTCTTTTCAATTCGGAACATACCGTACGTCACTAAGTGTTCTGACAACTCCATCAAACATCTTAACTTTAATTGTTCCAACACCTGCGATCTTACACGAAGCATTATTTCCCATCAAAACAACACCTTCAGACACTGTTTCGTAAGTTGTAAACCAATCCCGATTGGGACTCATATGGAAGGTGCAGCTGAATCAAGTATCCACTCCTCACTTACTTTAGAATCATTGTGAGCGACTACTAGAAGTTCACCATCACTGTAGTCTTCTACAACATCAGCTTCACCAGAATTTTCTGGTTGTTTTCCCTTTTGATTCGCAGCCTCCTTTTTAATCTTATTTTGTAGCTTATAGCACTCAGATTTAATGTGCCCTTTCTTCTTACAGAAGTTACAAGTTTTACCTCTATTTGAAGACTTCGATCTACCCTTAGATTTACCACGATGATTGCTTTCCTGTGTCCTACCACGATCATCATCAGTATTCCGATCTTGTCTCCCACGAACAATGAGACCCTCTCCCTGAGTCGGGTTTAACCACAAGATGTTTCATCTTCTCATACGAGGTTAAAGAATCATAAACCTCATCAACTGTGAGAGACTCGCGGCTATATAAAATCATGTCTCTAAAGGTTGAATAAGACGGAGGCAACGAACAAAGTAGAATCAACCCTAGATCTTCCTTATCATACTGAACCTCCATGGCCTCCAAGTTTGAGAGAATTTCTTTAAACACTGTTAAGTGTTCGTGTGTGCTGACGCACCTTCCTCCAAACGATGAGCATAAAGACGCTGCTTCATATGCAACTTGGTTGTTAGAGTTTTCGACATACATATTTGTTCTAGCCTCTTCCATAATGCAGCGGCAGTCTTCTCTTTCATCACATCCTGCAAAATTTCATTGGACAAATACAGATGCAATTGTGTTAATGCCTTTCGATCCTTACGCTTCTTCTCTTCATCTGTTAATGTCGAAGGCATCTTATCTATCCCTAGCAGGGCATCCTCCAGATCCATCTGCGCAAGAACTGCTTGCATCTTAATCTGCCACAACGTAAATCTAGTGTTGCGATCCAACAACGAAATTTCATATTTCAAAGACGCCATTACCGTGATCGAGATGAACAACCCGGAAGCTCGGATACCAATTGTGAAAAAAAAATAAAATAAAATAAAAATAAAGAACACAAAATTTTACGTGGAAACCCTTTCGGGAAAAAACCACGGGAAAACCTTATTCTAAAATAAAATAAAAGAAGTCTTGTTCTATATGGATTTTACTTTTATTTTATTTTCCATCGTATTTTATTTAAATAAGAATTAGGGTCACTTAATTCTAACAAAGAATAATATAAAAAATGAATACGGGCGGGCAGGGCCAGGCCCAGGTTTTAGTATTTTTATCTGGGTCGGGCTTGGGCAAAATTTTAGGCCCGTTTCTTAGTCCCGGCCGGGCCGGAGCTTAATAAATGGGCATGATTTTTTAGTTGAGCCTAACCCGAACCCGACCCGACCCAGCCCATGAACACCTCTAGTCTACAGTATGATTGAATGATTGTGTGAAAATTTCGTCAAGAAATTTTATCGGTAAAGTGTCCAATTTGACTAATAGGACTAAATTGCAATAGGTGCAAAATATGTGTTCTAGAAGCTAGAGGTGTCTAATTGTAATGAATTTTTAAATTGGAGGTCCTTAAATGGTAATTAGACCATGTAACACCCCAAACTCGGCCTAAACGTTATGGTCGAATTTGGCGATGTCACAAGTAAGGGATTTCGAAAACGTAGCTGACTCGAAAAAAACCTTTAACTCATAATTCTTTAATTACTTTCGTTTACTATCATATGTCTGTTCAATTTAGCGGAAGCTTTAGGGAAACCATCATGTTTAAGAAAGCAATTCGCGTTTTTAGAAAAACATGTCTTTAAGTAAAACCATCATCGACTAAACAGCTTAAATCCAAATGCCCAAACAGTTTTAAAGAGTCCAGAGTCCCAAAAAATACAACCTCTCAAATTAAGAGCCAAAATCTAATTTAAACTATAAAGAAAAATAACAGTTTATGGTGAGTGGTCATCGTTAAGTCCTCTGCTGCACCGATCCGCCTAACTCTATGGATTACCTGTATAGATTAAACAGAAAGGAGTGAGTTTACATAAAATCAGTGTGTAACCCCACAGAATTAAGCATGCACATAACATAAAATCAGAATCAAACAGATACAGATTCGGGCTTGAGCCCATTTCAGATACAGATATAGTTATAGATATGCAAATCAGATATCAGAATCTTACCCTCCATCCTTTACACACCATCTCCGACCATCCCTACACACCATGTGGGGTTTAAAACACCCACCCAGCCCTACACACCACGCTATATCAATGCGGCACATATCAGATATAATGCAGCTATGCTGCCAGATATTAGGCATAATTTGCCTTTCAGAACACTTCCTCCAATATACATCATCCCAACCCCAAAAGTCAGTTATAGAATATTCAGTTTTCTGACATACAGATTAACCATGCTCACATGCTTACATACAGATATAACATGCATATACTATCATACTCAATATAGAATATCAGTCAAACAGATCATATAGTTTAGGGTTTCGTTATCCCTTACTGACCCTACAGTAGACTCATAGTTGTTTGGGACGACCCGTGCAACACTAGGGAAAATACAAATAAGTGGGCCCACACGCCTAGATTGGCCTTGCCCTATGGATCACACGGCCTGGCCCAGTTATCACACGCCCGTGTGGCCCACACGGCCAATCTAGCCTAGCCCGTGTGGCTCACACGACCACACTCTGGCCATCACACGGTCGTGTCTTGCACACGGCCTAGCCTTTGTCGTTTACACAGCCGTGTCATCGCACACGGCCAACCACACTGCCTACTGCAGGGCCGTGTGGCATCGATAGTAAGGTTTTTGGGTTTTTTCAAAAACTCATTTTCTTACGTTTCGGGTACACACTCGGTATCGGTTTGATGCAGAAACTATCTGGAGCAACCCAGCACCTAAGATTGACCCACAAGGCACTTGATTAATCGCTTAGAACTGAACTAAAACCAAACCCAAAATAGCGCAAGTAACTTAACGAAGAACGGACCGACCTTAGCATGATAAAGGCTATCTGAACGGGACTTTACTATCCACCACATCCTCTTAATCCATAAAAATACAGAAATCAATCCCCACATTACTCACCCAAATGCTAAAACCAAAGAAAAATATAATCCCAATTCGCATAAAGGCAATGCCCATCACAAAATGTGATGGAGTCACTTACTGGAATCGCACAACGAGTACCAAAATTTTGAGAATAAACGGTACGACAGCAGTAAAGAAGAAAAAAACCAAAGAAAAAAGAGGGGAAAATGAAACAACAGGGAAATAGAAGCTAACGTCAGTTGATTGGAAGAGAGAAGAAAAAAATTAGAAAAAGAATAAAAATAAGATAAAATCTTGGATATACCACTCATCCTTTGATGTTCTCCCACTAATCCAGTATCTCAACCTCTTCAGACTTTCAGTACAACCAGAACTTTATCAGATAACCGAACAAAACTATCACACAATTGCTAATGCAGGAATTCGAACAAAGGACCTCCAACACACCAATTCCCTTACCACTCGAACCAGCAGGCTCATTCTGATATGGAATTACAGATAATTAAATGTAAGCCCGTTGAACAAAGATAGGGCTTTATTCCAAAAATAACAAAATTTGCTAAAGTTAGGGCTTGAACTTGGGACCTCACACACACACCCAGAACACTTAACTACTGAAGCAGATACACATTTGTGTCACAATTTTACAGAAATAGAAATAAATATTTTGGGGCGTTACAAACCATTATACTTTAAGTTGGACAAAAATGGACATGGTTAGATGAAATTTCAAAGTTTTAAGTGAAGGGTATTTTAGTCATTTGGTAAATAAAGAAAAAAATAACTAAAATAAAAGTGTTCATATTCTCAAATTAGTCCCCTCATAGCCAAAAATTTCAAGGGTCTCCATAGCTAGGGTTTGGCCAACTTCCAAGCTCGATTGTAAGTCTATCTTTGTCCCGTTTTTAATGATTTTTATGTTTTTGAAGTTGTTTTAAACTAATCTAGCTATTTCGAAGACTAATTTGAAAGAAAGATGAAGTCTAAAATATTAACCATGTTGAATATTTGTGTATTTTGATGTTTAATGGTAGAAAATGTATGTTTGGTGTTAGATAAACAATATTTACCAAGTGATTTTTGATGAAAATGCTAAGAAGGGATTTATTTGTAAAAGTTGTAAAATGTGTGTAAAAATGTGAATAAATAAAAAATATGGGTTGTTATAAGCAAGAAATAGGTTTGGCTAGGCTTGGGTGTGATGAAATTGAATGAAAATAATTTTACGAGCCTAGGGACTAAAATGTAAAAAGTTGAAAACTTAGGGGCAAATATGTAATTTTTGCCATAGGGTGTTTTTGGGATTAAATTGAATAATGTGATGATTGAATGAGTTAAATGTGATATTATAGATCAAGAAAGATGAGGTTTTGACCTAGACCGGGGAAAGAACAAAGTTGTGGACTAAATCGAACGATTAGCCTTTTTGTACCTAGGTAAGTTCGTATATTAAAAATAAGCTTTAGAATAATTGTACTTAAATGCTTTAATATTGCAGGAATTGTATGTTTGATTATGTGAATGTGTATAATTCTACGAACGAGATCGACGATGATTCGACAAGTGAGAAATCTCGTTGAACCTTAGGAATAGATTAGGATACAAGTGATATGTCACTAGGGTCATTATGTGTTATGTGATTATGTGATCATGGTGCTGGTCTTGTACGTCCTAGAGGTGGCTGAATATACCGACGTACGTTACAGATACTTGATAGCTTGTGTGAGCAGCACTGTGTAGCTACGTCTTGACTGACAGCTTGTGTGAGTGGGCCCGTCGATAACTCGAGAGCAAGTGATTATGTGATATGAGATTGAGGTAGCATTGGCTACGTATGTGGCACTTGGTGTGCAAAAATCCCAAGTATCCAACATTATTATTCCGAGTGGTTTAGGGGTATGTCAAAGATGGAAATATGTGGAAGTTCATTTTCAGATGGTTCAGGTATGTACGTAAAGCTCATGTTTATTAAATGCTTGAAATGATGAAAATAAGGTAAGTTTTGTGATGGAATGAATTATGGGACTATGGTAATTTAATTATGTTATATTATTTGAATGTTTTCTGCATGTTTAGACTGTTTATTTCTTGCATACAAGCTTACTAAGCTATATAGCTTACTCTGTTTATTTTTCATATTTTTATAGTGTCGCCAAGCTAGCTCAGATCAGAGATCGTCGGAGATTTACCTCACACTATCAATACTGTTATTTTGGGTATTTGATGATCTTAGCAATTTGAAAGTATGGCATGTATAGGGACTTGGTCCTTTTGTTATATGTGTCATTATGATTGGCCAAATGCATTGGCTTGTAATAGCTATTGCTTGATTTGGTACCTTGTTATGCTAATTGGCTTATTTTGGCTAACATGATTGTAAGCCCAAGTATATTCATATATGTGCCATTGTCCTTGGGGATATGGTCATGGTATGCTTGATGAATAATGGAATGTGATTCATAGCATGAATGTGAAATGTTTGGAAATGTGATATATTGGTGAGATGGCTATCTTATGCACAGATATGTGTCATTGAGGTAGTTTAATGATACTTAGTATATGTGAAATTTGCATGATTGATTTAGGGCATAATAAATGTTATGAGTATGATAGATGTTGCTATTGTATTGGCATGTGTTGGTCATAATTGTGGATGTTTTGGTTGCCTAAGTATATTATGTTTTGTGCCTTTGAATTGGTGCAAGTGTTTGTGCCAATAAGGGTGGAAAATGGCTTGGTAAATAGCCTTTATTTTGTCCACACGGGTAGATACACGGGCATGTGTGACACACGGTCTACCCTATGGGCATGTGTCTTGGCCGTGTGTCCCCTACACGTAAATTTTGAGAAACAGAATGCTCAAAATTGAGTACACGAGCAGAGACACGAGCGTGTGTCTCAGCCGTGTGGATGAAAAAGCCTCAGGCATGGACGTGTGTCCTAGGTGTGTGAAGTTTGCATCTATTTTATGAAAATTAAATTACCCACATGGCCTAGCACACGGGCGTGTGACTTGATCGTGTGACACCAATTTGTTCACGTATTGCAAAACAGAGTGTTACACAGGTTAGAGACACGAGCGTGTGTGACCATACGGCCTGCCCACAGGGGCGTGTCCCAAACCACACAGGCGTGTGACCCCTATTTAGTGGAAAAATTATCTAGGTTTTATAAAATTTTCCCGAGTTGTTGGTTTAGTCCCGAACCACTTCCAAAGCTTGTTTTGGGCCTCATAGGCTCGTATTAGGGACTTTATGATTGAATTTGAATGGTTTTAATTTGGACACAAATTTATGACTCGGAATTGTGTGAATGCTTGTGTTGTAAGTCCGGTGATGCCTTGTACCCTGTTCTGGCTTTGAATACAGGTAATGGGTGTTACACTTATAATTGGTGGTCCACGTTAATAACTATAATGTTAAAGTAAAATGTTAACTAGGATTTCATCAAAGCAGAATTTAAAATGAAGTATGTTAGTAAATGTTATCTAGATCGAAAAAGAAAGAATTTCTTGAGCTGAGACAGGGGAACAAATTCGTAGCTGAGTATGAAAGAGATTTTGTACATCTCAGTAAGTATGCAGTGAAATTGTCCCAAATGAGGAAGAAATGTGCATCAGATGGGAAGATGGTTTAAATGATGAAATCAACATGATGATTGGAGGAACCAGAATACAACAATTTGTGGTATTATCTGACCATGCTCAAAAGATAAAAGAAGTGTATAACAACAAGAAATAAAGAGAAATAAAGGCTCGAGATATTGGTAAACAAAGTTTTTTGAAGTCATTTTCTTCTTTGCCAACAAAGAAGTCAAAAGAAGATTTTAGCCGTGTTACTTCACCAACAAGATTTTTGGGTAAAAGCAAGTCAATGCAACATGATTCAAAGTCTCAGATTAAACTTGGTGACAGCTTGGCTAGTGTCCGAAATGTTCTGAGATCTGTGTGTGAACATGAAACACCCCTAGCCCTTAACCATCGTCGGAATAGATTAAGAGGTATTATCTAACTTATAACTTAGATTCGATCAACCACATAACAAAAATCATCTCAATTCAACAAAATATAGAGCATTCATATTTAACACAAACTTTAAACAATCAAACAAGGTTTAATCATACCTTCAGGATTAATTCGAATACATATGAAATTTTCAGAACTTATAAATATTTTCAAATTTTAAAAGGTCACATGCCTGTGTGAACAGGCTGTGTGCCTCACACAGCCTTGGACACGCTTGTGTGTCTAAGCCGTGGCATAATAGGACATACATACTGACTTGCCCACATGGCTACAAGACACACGGCCATGCAACATAGCCGTGTGTCGCACACGGCTAAGACACACGCTCGTGTCTCTGCCTGTGTGGACAAAAATAGGCCATTTGAATAGCCAATTTGCCACCCCAATTTGGGTCAACCTATAAGTAAAGAAACAAGCATATATGTACAATCCATTCAACCAATTTTTATGCCAAAACATGAGCTATTTATCCCATATAATAGTCACCCAAGTCCATACTCATAAGCCTTACTAATCTTTATACAAACATATATCAAAGCATATCAAAGCATTTCTTTCCATACATCATTCAATCTCATACCAAAACTCACCATAACTTATCAATATTTACTATTTCTTTTGATAAACTAAACACCTACCACGATTGAAAATTGACATAACATATCATATACCGTTATCAAACTATAATTTCAAACATAAACTAGCCAAATCACATGGCTAAGTATATACATCACAAAACATGATCCCACAACTACTAGCCTATACATGCCATACTTTAAAATATACATTTTCAAGGTACCAAAATGAGGTTCGATAGTGTGATGACAATCTTTGATGATCCCCTGAGCTTACAGTAGCTTCGATATCTATAAAACAATGCAAACACACAAAGTAAGCTTTCAAAAGCTTAGCAAGCTCGTACTAAAAACATCAACAGTATATGAAATATGAAAAATTAACACATAAGTACTTATAAATTCTCAACTTATCCATCAAGTCCCTACCAACACAATCCATAAGTTTATACCAATTCAATAAACTTTTTATGCATTTTACCATCTACCACATAGGTATTATGCTTACCTGAATATTCTCGTATTCATTCGTTTTCATTCTCACCTCTTATTCGGATATTTTAAGGCTTTTCGAAAATCACCAATGTTTCAAACCTCCACATACTTAGTGCTTTAAAGATTAGCCGAAGCTATAATAATTCCGCACACTTAGTGCCTTCTCAATTAACCGAAGCTAAGTCGGTATCACACACTTAGTGCCTCATATAGCCGAAACTAATTTAACTCGCACACTTAGTGCCAAATACCATTGATTTATCATCGAATTCATCCAACTCAAATATATATACATCTATGCATGATCAAAACAGCAACATATACTCATAACATCATGTTCTACGTACGAACTTACCTCGTACTCGGAATTGTCGATTCGGACTGTTTATTCTACAATCTTCGATTTCCCTCAGTCTAAGCCTAAATTCCTCTTTTCTTGATCTATATATATATATTCAAAATTAACCCTTTTTATTCACTAAATCATTCAAACCAATCCGTATACACACAATTAGGGCATTTTGCAAAATAGCCCTCACATTTTCACATTTCGACACTTTAGTCCTTAATTCACAAAATCGTAAAATACACAAAATTTTCTTCTACACAAGCTTAAATAAATTTTCATAGCTCTCATACAAGTCCATACATTTCATTTATTTCACATTTTAGTCCCTTAAAATAACATTTTTACAAATTAGCCCAATTTACTCAATTTCATCAAAAATTCAAAGACAACATATGTCAACCCAACACATATCTTTCATAATTCATCAACTAACATCACAAAGCTCATATTTTCATCAATGGCATAACTCAAAATCATCAACAAAATCAGAAATTGAGACATGGGCTTGATAGTATACTAAGCAACGATTACAAAAACGTAAAAATCTTCAAAAATCAAACAAAACACATACCTAAATCAAAGCTTGCAAGTTTTTAACCCTATCTCAACTTTCTTTTCTTTTTCTTTGATGAAATAGGCAAGAAAAAAGATGATAAGGGCTAATTTCATGTTTATTTAATCAAATATTAGCATAATATACATTTTACTATTTTACCCTTGTCTTATAACATTAAAAACATTAACATACATGACCATTAATGTCCACTTATAATTTTAATGGTCAAATAACAACATAAGGACCTCTCATTTAATAAGCCAAGTCAAATAGACACTTTTACATTTTACGCGATTAGGTCCTTTTATCAAATTGAGCACACAAACGATCGAATTTTCGTACGAAACTTTCACAGATGCTAATTCACACATCAAAAGCATAGAAAATAATATTTAAACATTTTTTTGACTCGGATATGTGGTCCCAAAACCACTCTTTCAACTAGGGTCTAAACTGGACTGTTACAGAACACTGTGGTAGATTACATGCCGGTGAATGCAGGGCTAAAATGAGTACATGTTATAGATGTGGTTCAACAGATCACTTTGTGTGGAATTGTTTGAGGTTAGCCAAAAAAATGAAGAAAAAAATGACAAGCAAATGTCAACACCACAAAGGAGTAGACGTCCAGGCCAAAGTAATAATACTGAAGCAAATCGTAGTGGCACTAAAGACACAACTGTCCGATCAGAAACTAGAGCTCTTGCACGAGCATATGCCATTTGTGCCAGAGAGGAAGCAAGCTGCGCCTGGTGTTATTGCCGATACATTCTATCTCTTTGATGTTACTGTGTATGCATTGATTGACCATGGATCAACTCATTCATATATTTGTACGACATTAGTAACGGATAAAAATTTACCTGTTAAGTTAACGAAGTTTGATGTTAGAGTTACTAATCCATTGAGTCATAGTGTATTAGTTAATTCAATATGTCATAAATGTCTGCAGAGAATTCAGGGCTATGATTTTTATGCTAATTTGATGTTGTTACCCTTTCAGGAATTTGATATTATTCTGGGAATAGATTAGTTAACGCAGCATGATGTTGTGGTAAATTGTAGTTAGAAACGAATTATAAGACCCCCTAACCTATCTCCGTCGTCGGATTAGCATTACGAAACATTACCGATCAATCAAAAAACATTTATCATCATAACATTAAATAGATTAAACCCCCTAAACTCTCCCTATATAAACAGAGCCTTAGGTTATTATTTTACACATACTTGAATTCAAGAGAAAATTATAGAGAGAAAATTCTTGAAAAGATTATTTCAGAAAATTTCTAGAGATATTTTTCTAATTTATAACTTGACCTAAAAGTTTAGAGAAATTACGAAATTACCCCACTGGTAATTTTTGTGAAAATTTGTCTGATTCAAAGCGAGCCCACACTCGGTAGACGTGAGCTTAAAGATAGCGGAGAAGACTACTCAGTTGAAGCGCTCGTCCTAAACGATTCGAAAAGGTACAATTTTAATTAAGTGTTTATTACTTTAGATATCACAACCAAGATATTGTTTTTGAAAAAAATTTAAAACTTTGTTTTCCCTAAATTTATTTTCCTCTATGTTTTCCAAACCCATTTTTCCCAACACCTATGGGCTTCCTATGTTAACATCTCTTCATATTCTGACATCTAAGTTATTAGGCATAATATGAGCAACTTATGAATGATTGGATCCTATGTCTATTAGGTCAAAATACATGTGATGACATCAAACTCATCTTTTTCCTCACGACCTCTAACGACATAAACAAGGGCGGGCTGTCTAGCCTAGATTTGGTTCGCATTGGTTGCTACAATATTTCTGGTCCTATTTTGACCTCAACCCCTCGGAGGTAATTGTCCCGTTCTTTGATTTTAAGCCTAATTTTGGGTCAAAGCTTAGGCCAGTTTGACACAATGTGGACAATTTTTTATCACATGCTCTATCGATTTGCATTTCAAGCACGACCCAACTTTCTCCAACAATCATCTGTGTGGTATTTTCCATAATATGTACAGCTAAAAGTCTTTCCTCTAGAATCAACTGCAGCAACCCCTTGCTGTGGTCTTATGCTTAGCATGTATTCGATTCATCACTAACAATTAACATACTTTAACATGTATTTCAATAGGGTGGTGTCAATATTAACACTAATACGTTATTTGTTTCATAATGACAGTAGCATGTAATATACACTTCACATATGATATAACTTTAACACTGCAATAATTAAATCACAAATTCTAGGATAACACAATATCAGAGACTAAATTGACCAAATAAAAACTCTAAAAATAATTCCGAGCATGTATAGAGACTAAACTAAACATATCATACATATACATAATATTAATAATTCATTCAATTAGATCATGAATTCTAACAGTGTTCATATTGTCAGGAACTTATTTGAATAAAATAGAACATTAAAAATAGTTTGGGAATCAATCAGGGACTAAACTGAACAACTCATAAAATTTTGGGTGAAACTGTAAAATTTGTAAAGCAAGGTACACATGGTCATGTGGTAAGCTATAAGCTGTGTGGAAAGGTTACACGGCCGTGTAATAGACTGTGGCCGTGTGGAAATTGCAAAATTAAGCTACAAGGGAGACACGACTGTAATGCCCCAAAACCCGGCCTAGAAGTTTAGACCGAATTTTGGAGGTCACATTGATCACTAAAGTGATCGTAAATTTTTTTTTATAAAACGAGTTACCCAAACTCTTAGTTACAAACAAATTTTGCCAAACTCAAATAAACGTTTTAAAATACTCGAAAACATAAATTTGAAGTTTCTAAATTTCAGTTCAAAAATAAAATTTGTGAAAAACCCAAAACACGATTCATACCACAGTTCGTATAAATGTTTACACTTCAAAGCTGTCTACTAAAGTAGCATTCAAAAAGATGACTTATTCTATAGCTTTTATAACACGATTGTCTGAGACCTCCAGCATGTCGAGCCCAAGCTACAGAAAACGAAAGTGTACCTAAAAGAGGAAACACTATAGGGGTGAGCTATATGAGCTCAGTGTGAGTTCGACACGCGATTAAAACAAAATTTCAAATATCAGTTTGGTAGCGACACATACTCACAGATATACACAGAATCAGAAAGTAAACTTGGCACCAACGTTCCAACAGAATTTAACAACTCAAGTATACCAAGTCACACACAAACACTCAGTGTAAAAGCCCGTTTTTGGTAAAAATAGGAACACTGGTTTAAGGACCACAAATTCAAAGTCATAAAATTTATTTAAATATTATTTTGAGGTCTACAGCATGATAGTATGATTTTATAAAAATTTCTTTAAAAAATTTTATCGTTTGTATGCTTAATTTGTGAAAAAGGATTAAATCGCATTAAATACGAAAGTGGTGTTCTAGTAGGTAAATGTATCAAATAGCTATAGAACCTTAATGTGGAGGTCCTTATGTGGTAATTAAACTATTAAAACAGATAGTGGATGCACATGGAGTGAAATCATGAATAGCTAAAATTGGTGAGGGGTTAGTAAATTGTTGACTTAACAAATTAAATAAAATAAAACAAAAAGGCCATGATTGCTCATCTTTCTTACACCGAAATTTTTAGCCAAAAATAAGCTTTGGAAAGCTTGAATTTTGCAGCCACAAAGTCCCTTGCATGTAAGTGATTCTTTGAACCGTTTTTATCGATTTTTATGTTTTTGGAATCGTTGTTACTTAAGCTTGCTAAATAGGGGACTAATTTGCAAAATGGTTGAAAGGCTAGGGTTTTTCCATGAAATCATGTTAGTTTTTTGTGAAGTTTAATGGAGGAAAATGAAACCTTGTTGTGAGTTGAACATTTCTTTTTAAGTGATTTTTGATAAAATTGTCGATTAGGGGATAATTTGAGAAGTATGAAAATTTTGAATTAGATTTGTGAAATTGTGGAATATAGGGGCTGCTATGAGCACCTATAAAATCCAGCTAGGCTTGGGTGTAGAGAAATTTGCATGAATTTCATTTTTACGAGCCTAGGGACTAAACTGTAAAAAGGTCAAAAGTATGGGGCAAAATAGTAATTTTGATATAATATGGAATTGGGTTGAATTGAATAGAATGCGTATTGAATTAGTTAAATTTGGTGATTTAGATCAAGAAAAGCCACGTTCGAGATTAGATTGGGGAAAAGATAAAGTGGTAGATTGATCGGTCGATTAAATTCATACCGTTACGAGGTAAGTTCGTGGACTCGAACTAAATTTTTTTATAATTATTATTATAAATTGATTCATGCTAAATTAGCTCTTGATATAAAATGTATGTTTATTATGGAATTAATGATAAGGAAATAAATGAAGAATTTATGGAAGTAAATAATCGTACAATTGTCGATACATTCGACTAGCGCTGGGCAATCTTTGTCAGCTTGTCTGACTAGTGCTGGGCACAGAACTAGCGGTTTATCCGACTAGCACTAGGAGCAATCACTGTTGGTTCATCCAACTAGAGCTGGGCTCACAATTATTATTGTCTGTTCATCTGACTAGCACTGGGTGTGAAATATTGTTGGTTTATCCAACTAGAGCTGGGCTCACATTCATTACCGTCGGTTCATCCGATTAGCACTAGGCGCAACCCTTTTTATCCGGTTTACCGTTAGGCACTAGGTGCCACATCGTTAATGTATCTCATGATAAAGTTACTGGAATTATTGAGAGAAATGGAATCTTATTTGGTTAAGTTAGAATTTCAGATTAAGAGAGATTGGAATTAAATGTGTAAACGAGTATATTGCAGGATTGAGTACAATCATTTTAAGAAATTGATGAATTGACGGATAAGACTATAGTTGGGCCATCGCAATATTGGTATGTAAGACCATAACTGGGCTATGGCATTCTGATGATAAGACCACAACCGGGTTATGGCATTATGAATGTAAGACAATGGCAGGGCCATGGCATTATATGTGTAAGACCATAGTTGGAATATGGCATCAAGAAAATGATGTACTCATATCTGTAAGCTGTTTTCAAATTTGGAAAGACAAGGTAAGTGTATTCATCGATATTTAAATGATTCAATGGTTATATCGAAGATATAAAATGGTGAGATATAGTCACGTATTGGTACAGGTATGTACCAAGATTCAATTGAATATTGAATCCATGATATTGAAAGTTCATGATTATTGTGCGAATAAATATATGTTAAACTTGTGATTACTAGTATATATTTATGATGTAAAAATACATGGTAACTTGGTTAAAGATTTTGTGTTAGGCTTTTAGGCCAAATTGAGTTGTGATATGCTTCATTTTACTCACTTAAATTGTGGTTCAATGAATATGAGAAAAAGGTAAAGATCGGCAAATTCTTCGATTAATATTGCTATTGAGAGCATGGAAAAGTATGACTTTTTGGATGATTGAAAAATATTTAGTCATATTCTTGATATATGAATGCACATAAGTGATGTAAACTTATGTTGTAATGTTTTATAATAATTTGCTAGTTCATGTGATGTTTAAAATTTAAAAGCTAATGTTGTTAGGCTAAGGCCAAGACATGTTGGAGTGACTTAAATGGTTTATGCTTATAAATTGAAGTTATAAGCTTTATTTCTTTGAATTAGGAACTTACTAAGCATTTTATGCTTACTTTGTTTTAATTTCTTTGTGTATCTAGATATCGGAGGCTTGTTCTGGTTGGAAGGTGCCGGAGACATCATCACACTATCTATAGACTATTTTGGTACTCATGGTTTTATACTTTCGATTATGATGGCATGTAAAAGTCGTTTTGGATAGTGATAGCCTACATGTTTTGTTAATGATAGATTTTAACAATTTGATTTGGCTTGTAAAAGATGTGTATTTTAGTTGTGAATAGTCATGTGATTTGGCTTATCTTGGTATGTATATGTATATTTATGTGTTAATGTTCCTTGATGATGTGGTTCATAATTACTTGTGAATGGCTTGTTGAAGTTTGGCAGTTAAGGTTGATAATGGTTGGAAATTGATATTGTATGCTTGTGGATCTAGGCAAGGTAATGCTTAGTTGAGATAATGTATATAGATGTTTTGTGAATGTGAAATTGGTATGATTTGAATTGGCAAAACATGATATTATAAGCAAGTTAGTTGTTAGTATTGGTATAGCATGATTTAGGCTTGGTTGAGATTAGTTTGAATGCCTATTGATAATATGGTTATATGCTACTTGGTATGCTTAGGTTGATGCATGTTTGGGTGAGAAATGTGGCTTGAAACATAGCCTATTTTTGTCTACACGGGCGTGTGCCTCAGCCATGTGTGACACATGGCCAGGGTACACGGCAGTATGTGACACTCGGTCCCCTGATACTATTCAAAAATCAATTTTGAAGCTTTACACAGCCTAGCACACGGGCGTGTGGTTTGGCCGTGTGAGCCAAGTCAAAGAGTCACACGAGGTCGGACACAAGCTGGAACACGGCCATGTCATCCCATTTCTAATGTCCACACGACCTGAGACACGGGCGTGTCTCTTGACCATGTGCGAGACATGGTTGGGGCACACGGGCGTGTGACCCCTACACCTTGAAAATTTTGCATGTTTTCTCAAAAGTTTTCTGAGTTATTAATTTAGTCTCGAACCACTTCTAATGCTTGTTTTGGGCCTCGAGAGCTCGTGTTAGGGACTATATGATTGAATTTGCATGCTTTTTGTCTAGAGTAAGAAATGAATATGAAATATATGATTGTTTGATAGATAAGTGCAGTAATACTCTGTAACCCTATTCTGGCATCGGATACAGGCTAGGGGTGTTACACTCAGCTACAAGTGTTATTCAGCCAGACAAAAAACAGTCAGCTAATCTTACACCCAAAACACTTAATACAGATGCATATGAATCTGACCAAGTAGTAAGAACCCACCCATCTAGCCAAAACACCTCTTCGTCCTCTGATCACACCCTAAAAGAGCTCTTTAAGCTCATCCAACCAAACACAACACATAGGACCTCGTAAGGCTCATGCAACCCTACACACCATGTATGTAGACTAAGCCACTCAAATATAACATGCAACAAGGCTGATGTATCTACAGTACAGTGCATTGCAGTGAACTGCTGTACTGATAGGTTGTAGTTTAAACTGCCAGATCAGATAATAGTACACAGCAAAGCTGTCGTACATGCGGTACAGTGCGGTAAACCCCTGTACCGATAAGTTGCAGTTATACTGGTAGATCATATCAGAATCAATCTTCCTTCTCTTCACAACCAACCTAAAAATTACTTTATGCAAGTGTATGTATGCATACAATCTCACAGAATCAATGAACACGTCGACAGACAATGAGACAGAAACAAATATGCACACACGCCCAGCTAACCGGGTTCAGGATCAAACATCTCACACAACAGTCACAAATAACACATAAGCCGGAGCCCAGATTAGAGTATTAACTACCCTCATCAAAGCCTAGCCAAGGGTCGAAACACACAGACACATTTTCAGACCAAGAACATACACAAAACTAAAATTGATTACTTAGGACCACACGGCCGTGTGCTCTGGTCATGTGGAAATGCCTAGACCAAATGGGGGTCAACACGCTATATGGGAGGAGGCACACGGCCGTGTTGATGAGGTACATACCTATGTGGGCCAGGGACATGGCCGTGTGAACATGTTGTGTAACTTTTTTTCTATTTGTGCTAAAATAGAGTATAGGGAGGACATGGCCGTGTGAAGGCCCTACATGCCTGTGTGCCCATTAGACATGGCCGTATGTCCAAAACACACACATGTGTGGGATCTCCAAATCTTCAAATTAGTCACACGGCCGTGTGGCACCAAATCACTAAATCCCTAATTCCTAAACACATACTTCCGTGTGCCCAGGGGACACATCTGTGTGAAAAATGACTAATTTCCCCAAACCAGCCACACGGCCGTGAGGCCAGGCTGTGTGGCACTAAATCTTGCCTAAAAACCTTAATTCCTAATCGTACACAGCCGTGTGTACCCCCATATGGGGGGACACACCCGTGTGACCACCTATGTGGTCACGAAACCACCCTAGAACAGCTTCGAAAAATGTACTTTCACCTTCGAAGCACCTCTCCGCCCTCGATAACTTGAGATTGTACCAAATCAGACAAGTTCCAAGCATAAAAATAACAGTACAACATCAAAACTAACCGATTTTTGAACACACTCAAAAAATGCCGACCTTCACAAGGTCAAATATAGGATTCACAAATAAATTAGAAAAGATACAGACCCACACTTGATTCGCGATCAATGACCACTCGATGACAAGGAAGCGAAGCTCTCCAAAATCCACAAGCAAAACTGTTTTCGAAATTAAAAGAAAAATAAAGAAAAACCAAAAAGAAAAGAAACAAAGAATAGGGGAAGAGGAGAACGTCAGAGAATAATAATAATAAAATTAAAAATAAATAGTTGTACCTTTTAACTTCAAACAAACTGCTACTTAACAAAACAAAACGACAATAAACAAAAATATTTCTCCAAAACAGACACACAAAGACTCGAACTTAGAACCTTGAGGTACACTAACACTCACTCAAACACCAGACCAGTAGGCCTATTCTGTCACTTAAATGCGCAACGCAACACAATAGCACACCCTTCTCTCTGACCTTAACCAAAAAACTCAAAACTTCTAACTCTATAATTTGGGGTGTTACAACGACCGTGTGATAGGCTATGTGGAGGCTCCTAGGTCGTGTGAGAATTGAAATAACCTAGGGTTTTAGGGGGACATGGCTGGCCCTGTGGTCCACACGTTCGTACGGCTGGTCATCTGGCCTTATTTTGAGGCACGATTTGCCCTGATTCGCTTGTAAAAAAACACATACTTGTCATCAGGATCTGGAGTGGCGCCTTTCTCATTCAAATCTGGTCTGGTACCTAAATCGAGTCCTAAAAACGATATTTACGAAATAATTAATAACGGATCTCAAGAAAAATCAAGATTTCGGGAGTTTTTTGGCAAGATTCTTAAAAAATCATTTAATCATTCTTAAAATTAGTGTGGATAGAAATTCTACAAGGATTTAAGATTTAAATACCTGATTGGAATGTTCTTACCGATTCTTGGTGAAGTTAGAGTTGAAATTGACGACATTTCGCTAAACTGATAGGAAGAATGTGTTAAATGGAGATTGATTTTGGATTCGAGGTCAAAATGAAATTTTAGCAATGGAGAGAAAAAATGTGTAAAGAAGATGATGAAAATCAAATATTAAGAGAAATAGGGAGAGAGGAGAAAATTTTCAGTTTAATTAGAAAAAGAAACTATAGTTCAATTGTGTTTAGGAAAAAGGATTAAATAGTTAAGGTTTTCAAATTTCAAAGGGGTTGAATGGTAAATTACCCATTTAGCCAAAAAAATGAAAATAAAAAGGGATTGGCATGACTTGAACCTTGGAATCAAAGGGAGAAAGGCAAAAGCTTAACCAATTAGGTTGCTTCCCATTCTTCGTAGGTTTCCACTCCATTTAATATTTGTTTTAAGGGTATTTTGCATTCTTGTTTGTTGAAATTAAAAACAAATGAAATAAAAAAGGTGTGGATAGAACTTAGGACCTCTAGGGAGTGTACTAACAACTTAACCATCAAATCTAAGTCATTACTTGGTTATTTATTTCATTTAACCCCTATATTTTAGGGCGTTACAAATTTAGTTTTAAAATTTAATTATAATTTGATGCATGACATTTAAAGTTGTTAATTATTTAAAAAATTATTATTAATGGAAAGAAAATCATATTTAAAACTTAATTTAAAAAATGATGCTCACTTTAAATATAAAGAAGATGATGAAAAACAAATATTAAGAGAAATAGGGAAAGAAGAGAAAATTTTCAGTTTAATTAGAAAAAGAAACTATAGTTGCAAAAGCATAACCAATTAGGTTGCTCCCCATTCTTAGTAAGTTTCCACTCCATTTAATATTTGTTTTAAGGGTATTTTTCATTCTAGTTTGTTGAAATTAAAGAGAAATTAAATAAAAGAGGTGTGGATAGAACTTAGGACCTCTAGAGGGTGCATTAACAGCTTAACCATCAAATCTAAGTCATTACTTGATTATTTATTTCATCTAACCCTCTATATTTTGGGGCGTTACAATTTTAGTTTTAAATTTTAATTATAATTTGATGCATGACATTTAAAGTTGTTTATTATTTAAAAATTATTATTAATGGCAAGAAAATCATATTAAACTTAATTTAAAAAATGATGCTCATTTTAAATATAAATTAAGAAAAAGACGTATTTTCGAACTAAAAAAGCTATCTCAAAACTCAAAGTTTTCATATATGTTCTCATACATTCTTTTCTATATGTTGGAGATAAATTCGATTAAGCAACGAACAAGTAAAATAATAGAAAAATTGAAGAGATTGAGCATAAATAATTTACATGAAAAAATCCTTCCGAATAGGATAAAAAACCATGGGTAAAGATAATTTCACTATAACTACAACAACAAAGAGTACAAAGATAAAGATGAAACTCAACCTCGAAACCCAAAAATAAGAAACCTTAAAATGTAAACACAAAATTCTCTAAAAGCTTGAAAAGATAATACCTAAATGTGCTACGTGTTTTCTTTCTAGGGTGGAAAAGGGCCTATTTTTATGCTAAATTTGTAGGTAAAATAATATTAAAATAAGCTACACTAATCAGAGTTTAAGTGGAAAACTAAAAATAGAGTTTAACTCGGAGAAGAAAAGTAAAAAAATGTGATGCATAACTCCACAAATCTCCACCTTGACTCATTTTTCTACAATGCCTTCTTTGCCAAAGCCAATCACGGGCTTATCTCGAGCTATGCAATATATTAATTGAGTCAAATTTGTGCATAAAAGCTAGAAATCTTCTATTCTTTGACTTGTACACTGCCATATCAAAACTGCCCGTGGTATGATTTCTATGAACGTAGTGCCCTATCTTTTCAAAACTTTCATCCAAAAGAGAACCTCCTTATACGAAACAGGCATATTTTTTCTCTCATACGCCACTTCAAATGAGTCGACTTCAACTGCTTAAAAGATGAGGGACATCCTGTTTCACTGGTCATCATTGATCATTCCAAGATATAAAGACATTCAATCTTTTTACCTTTCATCAAAACGAGAGCCCCACGGGATACCTTAACGTTGCTTGACTCGATGTTAAATCTACAACCCTTCGAGTCTAAAATTAACAATGAGATGATACTTTTCTTAAAGTTAGGCACATGTCTAAAGTCTGAAAGTGTCCTAATTTTCTTGTCCTATATCTTCATCTGAACAATATCAATATCGGTTACCTTACTGGGTGAACCATTCCTATAATAGCCACATTTTGGGGCTAGTCGGAACAGTGGTTTTGGAACCACTAGTCTGAGGCTGGAGAAATTATTTTTAATAATATTTTATATGTTAAAGCATGATTATATGAGTGCATGAAAATTTTGATGAACTAATCTTAGCGATTGCTTACTTAATTTCGAAAAAGGACTAAATCGCATAAAGTGCAAAAGATTTGTTTTACTAGCTGAAAGTGTTAAATGGCTATGAAAGTGTTAAATTAGGGGACTATTTTGGAAAATGGTTGAAATTCTAGGGTTTTTCCATGAGTATTCATGTTGTTTGCTGAATTTTTATAGAAGAAAATGAATCATGGTTGTTTAAATAAACAACTTTAGTGAAAGGGGTTTTCATGAAAACACCTAAAGGACCATTTTGTGAAGTTTATAAAATAGGTTGTAAATTTGTGAAATAATTAAAAATTGTGAGTTTCTATAAGAGTAATAAAGTTTCAGCTAGGCTTGTTAAAGGAGGAAATTTGATTAAAATCGTTTTACGGGCCTAGGGGCAAAATCGTAATTATGTGAAAGTCTAGAGGTAAAACGGTAATTTTTCCCAGGTATGAATTATAGATTGTCTTGATTAGTGTAGTGATTAAATAAGCGAATTTGTCATTATTGATCAAGAAAAACGGAGTCCACACCCAGACCGGGGAAGACCAAGCTAGTAAACTAATTCAATCTAGTCGCCCATTTTTTGACACCGAGGTAAGTTGTACATAAATAATACAACTTTATTGTTATTATCTATTGAACAATTAATATGGCATAAAGTTTTTGATTATTGTTGTGAATATGCATGATGAAAACTAATGTAGTAAAAACTCCTGGTTGAACCTTAGGAATAGATTGGATATCCATGCCATGACATTTGGGTGATATATGTGCTAGTGTAAGACCATGTCTGGGACATGGCATTGGCCACATTATGAGAGCCAGTGTAAGACCATGTTTGGGACATGGCATCGGCCACATTATGAGAGCCAGTGTAAGATCATGTCTGGTGCATGGCATCGGCATTGAGACGAGAGCTAGTGTAAGACCATGTCTAGGACATGGCATCGGCCTCAACGTGTGAGCCAGTGTAAGACCATGTCTAAGACATGGTATCAGTGATTTACCCTCTTATGTGAGGCTTGTCGAATATCCTTTCGTATTCCAAATGGGTCCACGGGTTATTTTAAGCTTATGATAAAGATATGAAATGATATAATCATGTCGTGAGTGGTACAGGTTCTTACTCGAAACTCATGAGATATGAGCTTAGTTATGATTCCTTAATGGTAAGGATGAAATTGAGTAAGTTCTATCTATGAGAAAGATTTCGGGTCGATCTTGAAATCTTTGGCTTATACTTGTGATGTGTAAATATATAGTAAATCTACCATTGTAAATCAAGAATGTTGTGCCAGTTTATAATATGCTATGTGTTTAAAGATACATGGTTGATATTGTTACTTATTTATATGCAACTTACTAAGCTTTATGCTTACTCCCTTTCCTTTCCTTTTTCTTATCGCATCGTCAAGCTAACTCGAAGATCAATGGACGTCGGAGGCTCGATCACACTATCAATCATAATATTTGGTATAGTTAGATTTATCATTTTGAGTACGACATATATAGGGACTTGGTCTTTTTGCTAAGTGTCATATTGTTTTAACCAAATATGTTGGCTTGTCATAAAGGTCGATTCATTTTGTATAAGGCCATGGATGATGGCTAATATTTATTATTGCTAAATACATTTGATGAGGATTTCCATGGATGTGGTTATTGCATGGTTTATATTGATAAGTAGGAGATGTTGTATGTGATAGAAAGTAACTTAGAATCGATGTATGGATATTTGGTTGTGGCTGTTTTAGTTACGTGTTTATGCTTGGATTGAAGATATTTGATGTGGTGTAGGTTGGTCAAGTAAGGGTGGCAAAAAGGCTTGGCCGATAGCCTTGTTTTGGTCCACACGGTCTACCCCATAGGCATGTTTAGGGTTTAGTGTCCCCTGCACCTAATTTTAACAAAACAGAATGCCCAATTGTAACCACACGAGTGGAGACATGGCTGTGTGTCTCAACCGTGTGGAGGACACGACCATAGTATATGAGCATGTGCCCAGGCCTTGTGAATTCTGCACCTTAAATGCGAAATTAAATTTACCACACGGCCTAGCACATGGGCGTATGCCTTGGCTATGTGCCCCTAAATGGTTGATGACTTCAGAAACAGAATGTCAAGGTTTTAATACACGGGCTGAGACATGGGTGTGTCATGTCCGTGTGAGGGACACGGGCCACGGGCACGGGTGTGTGCCAGGCCGTGTGAAAACCCTTGTAGATTCAAATTAAGAAATATATCTACACGAGCCTTCAACATGGCCAAGTTAAGAGGAAACACGGGCGTGTCACCCTTCCACATGGGCGTGTGCCCCTGTTTGCATTGAAATTTTTTAAAGTTTTCTAAAGTGCTTGGTTTATTCCCAAACCATTTCCAAAGCGTGTTTTAGGCCTCGTTGGTCCATATTAGGAACGTTAAGAGGAAGTTTGGAAGTTTTAAATTTAAGAGAAATTTTATGAACCGAAAATGTTTGTATGCATGTGTTTAAGTCCAGTAACGCCTCGTACCCTATCCCGACGTAGGATACGAGTAAGGGGTGTTACATTTAGTGGTATCAGAGTTATGGTTTAGTCAATTTTTAGACTAACCTAGCATGAGTACGAGTCTAGCTATACATGCCATACATGTGATATGATAGTGTGACGACTCCTAACGAATTTAAATTATGTTTTCATATAGTAAATGGATCCCGACAGAGCAGTGGCAGATAATGTAGAGAGTAATGTGTCGGTTCTCATTGAGGGGACCGCGCCAGTCGAGAGTGGGCCCGTGACACTAAGTCAGGGCAGAGGGGCTAGAGAAGCCTACCTACATATGATGGATTCTTGGTATGTATTCAGAGTTTGTTCGTACAAATCCGAACACTCCACCTCTTCCACCCTCTCAAATCCCCTAGTCTACCCCTGTAGCTCCCCAAGTAGTGGAGATGTTAAGAAGGGAAAAACCTCCAGTTGACAGAATTCAGAAGCGAAGGGCCAAGGAATTTAGAGTGAATATAAATGATGACCCAGAGAGGGCAAAGTTCTGGCTAGAAAATACCATTAGGGTATTCAAGAAATTGTCTTGCACATCTGAGGAGTGCATGAAGTGTGTTGTGTCGCTCCTACGAGACTCAGCCTACTAATGATAGAACACCCTTGTGTCGGTTGTACCAAGAAAAAGGATTACATGAGAGTTATTCCAAGAGGAATTTTGAAAGAAGTATATTAGTCAGAGGTTTATAGACTAGAAGCGGAAGGAATTTCTAGAATTGAAGCAAGGCCGAATGACAGTAACAGAGTATGAGCGTGAGTTCGTAAGGCTCAGCAAACACGCTAGGGAATACGTATCTACCGAAGCCATCATGTTTAAGAGATTTAAGGACAGATTAAATGAAGACATCTGATTATTAGTTGGCATTTTAGAGTTTAGGGAGTTTGTGGTGCTTGTTGAAAGAGCTTGCAAGGCAGAAGAGTTGGTCAAGGAGAAGAGAAAAGCTAATAACGAGTCTCGTGACTCAAAGAAAAGACAAATGGGAAGATCATTTCAAACCTCATCCAAGGGATCGAGAGAGTTTCCTACTCGATCAAGTGCGTCAATAGGATTCTCGAGCAGAAATAAGAATAAGCAATATACAGTGTCTAAAGCTCAAATCACTTCTATCGCGAGTGTTGGTAGTGCTCGATCAGGCAGACCAGAATGTTCACAGTGCGGTAGACGTCATTTCGATGAGTACTGAGGAAATGAAAGAGGCTGTTTCAAATGTGGGTCGCTATACCATTTTATTTGTAGTTGTCCCGACAAGGCAGAGAAAGATAGAGATCAATGTGTGAGATCGGGTAATGCTCCTAGGAGTAGACTATAAAAGAACCTGAGAAGTGGGGCTAGTAGCAGAGGTGTGCCTAGAGATTTGGACGTGAGGTCCGAAGGCCAAGCGCCTGCAAGGACTTATGCCATTCGCGCTCACGAAGAGGCATCATCACCAGATGTGATTACGGATATTTTTTCTCTTCACGATATTCCTGTTGTTGCTTTGATTGATCCGGGGTCTACCCATTCGTATGCTTGTGCGAATTTAATGTCTAAAATGAATATGTCATTGAATCTACAGAATTTGTGATAAAAATGTCAAACCCGTTAGGCAAGCATGTGATAGTTGACAAAGTGTGTAGAAACTGTCCTTTGATGATTAGAGGTCATTATTTTCCGGCTAACCTCATGCTACTACCATTTGATGAATTTGACCTAATTCTTGGCATGGATTGGTTGATTGTTCATAACTTGTTAGTAAACTATGGTAGTAAGTTTATTGAATTGAAATGTGAAAATGGGGATATTATTCGGGTTGAATCAGGTGAACCAAATAGCTTACCTGTACTGATTTCTTCTACGACTGCTAAGAAATACATGAGAAAAGAGTATGAGTCCTATCTTGTATTTGTATTGAATACCCAAGAGTCGAAAGTAAAGATTAGTCAGTGCCTGTAGTATGTGAATACCTGGATGTGTTTCCGGAAGAGTTGCCCGGATTGCCTCCAATTAGGGAAGTCGAGTTTGGTATTGAGTTGGTCCTTGGTGCGACACCTGTTTTGGTTGCCCCGTATAGGACGACACCGTTGGTGTTAAAAGAGTTGAAGGTTCAGCTACAAGAGTTAATGGATAAGGGTTTTGTGAGACCGAGCTATTCAACGTGGGGTGCTCCGGTACTTTTTGTAAAAAAGAAAGATTGGTTGATGAGGCTATGTATAGACTACAGGCAACTCAACAAGGTGACTGTGAATAACAAGTATCCTTTTCCAAGGACCGATCATCTGTTTGACCAATTGACAGGAGCCACAATGTTTTTTAAGATTGACTTAAGGTCCGATTATTACTAGCTAAGAGTTAAGAAGTAAGATGTACCGAAAATTGCGTTTCGGACGAGGTACGGGTACTATGGGTTCCTTGTCATGCCCTTTGGCTTAACAAATGCTCCTGCCGTATTTATGGATTTAATGAATCATATTTTTCAACTGTACTTGGATAAGTTCATTGTTTTTTTTATTGATGATATATTAATTTATTCTTGTGATGAGAGTGAGCACGCAGAGCATTTGAAATCTGTTTTGCAGACTTTAAGAGATAAACAGTTGTATGCCAAGTTTAGTAAAAGTGAGTTTTGGCTCCGAGAGGTCGGATTCTTAGGACACATCATGTCGAGTGATGGAATTAGAGTTGACCCGAGTAAGATCTCGGCTATTGTTGAGTGGAAACCGTCGAGGAATGTATCGAAGATTAAAAGCTTTCTAGGCTTCGCGAGTTACTATAGACGATTCGTTAAAGGATTCTCCATGATTGCTACTCTGATGATGAGGTTACTACAGAAAGATTTCAAGTTCGAATGGACGAAAAAATACCAACAGAGTTTTGAGCCGCCATAGTGTTCGCACTAAAGATTTGGAGACACTATTTGTATGGTGAGAGATGCCGAACATTCACCGACCATAAAAGTCTAAAGTATTTGATGACTCAAAAGGAATTAAACGTTCGCCAACGGAGATGGCTAGAGCTCATAAAAGATTACGAACTGGTGATCGACTATCACTCGGGTAAGGCGAACGTGGTCGCCGATGCTTTGAGTAGGAAGTTATCGTTTTCCTTGAGGGCTATGAACGATGGCTCAATTTTAGGCGAGTTGAGAGCAAAACCAATGTTTTTGCAAGAGATCTGCAAAGCTCAAGAAGGTGATAAAGAATTGCAAGCTAAGACAACTCAGTGCTAGACGGGTATAAAATCAGACTTTTAGATTGGTTCAGATGGTTGTTTAATGTTTCGAGACAGAATTTGTGTACCCAAAGATGATGAGCTTATTTGGAAAATTTTCCATGAGGTACATTGTATGTCTATCCATCTGAGTAGTGTGAAAATGTACAATGACTTGAAGAAAATGTATTAGTGGTTGGGAATGAAAAAAGACGTTTCAGAGTGTGTCTCAAAGTGCCTAATTTGTCAGCAAGTGAAAGCCGAACACCAAGTACCTTCAGGTTTACTTCAGCTTGTGATGGTTCCTGAATGGAAATGGGATCGTATTACTATGGATTTCGTGTCCGGTTTGCCTTGGACGCCAAAGAAGAAAAATGCCGTATGGGCTGTGGTTGATAGGCTAACAAAGTCAGCTTATTTTATATCGGTCCGTATAGATTATCCGCTTGAAAAATTAGCTAATTTGTATGTTTCTGAAATTGTGAGACTCCACGGAGTGCCCTTGTCAATTATTTCGGATAAAGATCCGAGGTGTACCTCGCGATTTTGGAAAAAGTTACAAGAAGCTTTGGGGACAAAGTTGAATTTTAGCATGGCTTTCCATCTGTAAACCGACAGTCAGTCAAAGAGAGTAATTCAGATTCTTGAAGACATGTTGTGGTGTTGTGTCCTTCAATTCCAAGGCAGTTGGGAAATGTATTTACCACTGGTAGAGTTTGCCTATAACAATAGCTATCAGTCCAGTTTGAAAATGGCGCCTTATGAGGCATTGTATGGGCATAAGTACCAAACGCCCTTGTAGTGGACCGAACTCAGAGAAAATCAGATTCACTGAAGAGAAAGTAAAGGTAATTCGTGACTATTTGAAGGCTGCTTCGGATAGACAGAAATCTTATGCGAATTTGAAATGGAAAGAAATTGAGTTTCGAGTTGGTGATAAAGTGTTTTTGAAAGTATCCCCGTGGAAGAAAGTCCTCAGATTCGGTAAGAAAGGAAAATTAAGTTCACATTTTATGACTGAGAGAATTGGATCGGTGGCTTATCGACTAGCCTTACCATTCGAGTTAGAGAAGATCCACAATATTTTTTATGTGCTGATGTTGCGCCGTTACTGTTCTGACCCTTCGCACGTTCTTTCACCCACAGAGGTTGAGATTCGATCAGTCATGACTTATGGCGATGAGTCGATTAAGATCTTGGCCCAATAGGTCAAGCAATTGAGAAATAAAAGTGTAGCACTTATGAAAGTACTATGGCATAGACATGGGGTTGAAGAGGCCACATGGGAGCCCGAGGAGACTATGAGAGATCAATACCCAAACCTTGTCACTGGTAAGATTTTTGGGGACAAAAATCTCTAAGGGGGAGAATTGTAACAACTCGATTTTAGGGCTAGTTGGAATTGTGGTTTCAAAACCACTAATCCAAGACCAAAGAAATTATTTTTAATATTAGTTTATATGATAAAGCCTGATTATATGAGTGCATGGAAATTTTGGTGAACTAATCTTAGCGATTGCTTGCTTAATTTCGAAAAAAGACTAAATCGCATAAAGTATGAAAAGTGTTAAATGGCTATGAAACATTAAATTAGAGGTCCTTAGTGAGTAAATAGACTACAAATTTATTAGTGGCTGGACATGGAGCCTTAATTTATGGAATGGTCAAATGTTAGGTAACTTAATTGATAATAAAATATTAACCTAAAAGGCTAGCTATCATCTTTTTTATTTTCTTTTCTTCTCCACCGAAAATTTCAACAAAGAAGGGGTTTTAAGAGCTCAAAATTTCAGCAACTTCTATCCCTTGCAAGTAAGTGATTTTGATGGTCATTTTTGTTGATTTTTGTATTTTTGGAACCCTTATAGCTTAATCTAGCTAATGAGGGGACTATTTTGCAAAATGGTTGAAAGTATTCATGTTCTTTGCTAAATTTTTATAGAAGAAAATGAATCATGGTTGTTAAATAAACAACTTTAGTGAAAGGGGTTTTCATGAAAGCACCTAAAAGAACCATTTTGTGAAGTTTATAAAATAGGTTGTAAATGTGTGAAATAATTGAAAATTGTGAGTTGCTATAAGAGTAATAAAGGTTTGGCTAGGCTTGTTAAAGGAGGAAATTTGATTAAAATTGTTTTACGAGCCTAGGGGTAAAATCGTAATTATGTAAAAGTCTAGGGGCCAAATGTTAATTTTGCCCAGGTATGAATTATAGATTGTTTTGATTAGTGTAGTGATTAAATAAGTGAATTTGTCATTACAGATCAAGAAAAACGGAGTCCGGACCCAGACCGGGGAAAGACCAAGCTAGTAGACTAATTCAAACTCATTGCCCACTTTTTGTAAACCAAGGTAAGTTGTACGTAAATAATACAACTTTATTGTTATTATGTATTGAACAATTAATATGGCATAAAGTGTTTGATTATTGTTGTGAATATGCATGATGAAAACTGATGTAGTAAAAACTCCCGGTTGAACCTTAGGAATAGATTGGATATCCATGCCATGAAATTTAGGTGATATATGTGCTAGTGTAAGACCATGTCTGGGACATGGCATTGGCCACATTATGAGAGCCAGTGTAAGACCATGTTTGGGACATGGCATCGGCCACATTATGAGAGCCAGCGTAAGATCATGTCTGGTGCATGGCATCGACATTGAGACGAGAGCTAGTGTAAGACCATGTCTAGGACATGGCATCGGCCTCGACGTGTGAGCCAGTGTAAGACCATGTCTGGGACATGGCATTGACAATTTGCCCTCTTGTGTGAGGCTTGTCAGATATCCTTTAGTATTCCAAATGGGTCTACGGGTTATTTTAAGCTTATAATAAAGATATGAAAGGATATAATCATGTTGTGAGTGGTACATGTTCTTACTCGAAACTAATGAGATATGAGCTTAGTTATGATGCCTTAATGGTAAGGATGAAATTGAGTAAGTTCTATCTATGAGAATGATTTCGGGACGATCTTGAAATCTTTGGCTTATACTTGTGATGTGTAAATATGTAGTAAATCTACCATTGTTAAATCAAGAATGTTGTGCTGGTTTATAATCTGCTATGTGTTTAAAGATGCATGGTTGATGTTGTTACTTATTTACATGTAACTTACTAAGCTTTATGCTTACTCCCTTTCCTTTCTTTTTTTTTTATAACATCGTCAAGCTAACACGGGAATCAAAAGACGTCAGAGGCTCGATCACACTATCAATCAGAATATTTGGTATAGTTAGATTTATCATTTTGAGTATGGCATGTATAGGGACTTGGTTTTTTTGCTAAGTGTCATATTGTTTCAACCAAATATGTTGGCTTGTCATAAATGTCGATTCATTTTGTATAAGGCCATAGATGATGGCTAATATTTATTATTGCTAAATGGATTTGATGAGGATTTCCATGGATGCGATTATTGCATGGTTTATATTGATAAGTAAGAGATGTTGTATGTGATAGAAAATAGCTTAGAATCGATGTGTGGATGTTTAGTTGTAGCTGTTTTGGTTATTTGTTTATGCTTGGATTGAAGATGTTTGATGTGGTGTAGGTTGGTGCAAGTAAGGGTGGAAAAAAGGCTTGGTAGATATCTTTGTTTTTGTCCACACGGGTAGACACACGGGTGTGTGTCTAGGCCGTGTGTGACACACGGTCTGCCCCATGGGCATGTAGTCAGGCCGTGTGTCCCCTGCACCTAATTTTGGCAAAACAGAATTCTCAGTAGTAACCACACGGGCGGAGACACGGCCGTGAGTCTCAACCGTGTAGAGGACACGGCCATAGTACATGGGCATGTGCCCAGGCCGTGTGAAGTCTGCACCTTAAATGTGAAATTAAATTCGCCACACGGCCTAGCACACAAGTATGTGCCTTGGCCGTGGGCCCCTAAATGGTTGATGACATTAGAAACAGAATGTCAAGGTTTTAATACATGAGCTGAGACATGGGCGTGTCATGGCCGTGTGAAAACCCCTGTAAGTTCGAATTGAGCAATATATTTACACAGGCCTTCAACATGGGCAAGTTAAGAGGACACACGAGCGTGTCGCCCTTCCACACGGACGTATGCCCCTGTTTGTATTAAAATTTTTTAAAGTTTTCTAAAGTGTTCGGCTTATTCCCAAACCATTTCCAAAGCGTGTTTTAGGCCTTGTAGGTCCATATTATGGACGTTAAGAGGAAGTTTGAAAGTTTTAAATTTGAGCGAAATTTTATGACCCAAAAAAGTTTGTATTCATGTGTTTAAGTCCAGAAACGCCTCGTACCCTATCCTGGCGTAGGATACGGGTAAGGGGTGTTACAATTCCCTATGCACACAACTCAACCTTCAACTAAACTATATGTAGAGAACCGTCCCTGTTGGGACATATGTGGAAAGAACACCCCGAATCCAGGATTCACTCGTACGTAAGCTCGAAGCTTTCACTTGTTGACACCAACAAGAAATCACCACCCTTATCATTGGCCAAATTAGCACTAGCTAAATCTTCCTTATTGGTCTCAGCAACCTTTTTATTTCGCAGTTTGTAATAATCTATCTTGACATGACCTAACTTCTTACAATAGTAACATCTCTTGTCTCGCTTTCTTAATGCTACCAAAACTGAGGCTTGCCTATCTAACTTGCTATCCGAACCAAACTCATTGTCTAGTTTATCTTTGCTCAACAAATGACCCTTCGTATACTCAAATGAGAGATTACCTTTGTCATAAATTAGGGTCTTCTTGAAAGACTTAAATGAAGGGAGTAAAGAGCACAATAATAGCATAGTCTGATTTTCATCGTCAATCTAGACCTCAACATTTTTTAAATCATTCAAAAGAGTAATAAATTGACTGATGTGACCTCTAAGGTGCTCAATTTTGTCCATGCGGAACATGTATAGACGTTGTTTCAACACCAAATAGTTAGTTAAAGACTATGTCATATAGAGCATTTCTAACCTTTTCCACAAGGTGAATGTCGTTTTTTCCATCAAAACTGTAACACCCTAAACCTGGCCTAAACATTATGTCTGAATTCGAGAGCATTATGAAGAAGGATTTTGAAATCGATGATACTTTATAATCATTGTATAGTTATTAGACAAAAACGTCCAAGTTTTACTAGCCATATTCATTTATATAATCATTACTAAAACCGTTACATCTTGTCCTTCAAAGTTAACCAAATATCTCACAGCGGAAGTTTGAAAAATCGTTTATATCAAAACAACGCTCGTGTTTTCAAAAATATTTGTTCGCGTAAAATCGAAATCTTGTCAATCATCATAGTTTAAAAATCATAGGCGCAACCAAACTAAAAATCTAAAATGAACAGTCCCAAAAGTTTGGAGATTAAAAATTAAGTAAAACCCATAAATAAGGATAAGAAAAATAACATTTTTTTGACACGTGGTCACCGCTAAACCTCCGTCACACCTACCCGCCTATGTCTGAAGATTACTGAACAGAATAGACAAACAGATGTGAGTTTTCATACACTCAGTGTGTAACCCAACAGAGATAGTCATGCAACATACACAGAACCACATGTGCAGACAGATACAGATTTGGACCTAAGTCCTTAACAGATACAGATATTAGAATTAGATAAACAGAATAGATATACAGAATACTACCCCCATCCTTTACACACCATCTCCAACCATCTTATCACACCATGAGGGGTTAAAAACATTTACCCATCCCTACACACCATTTAGTGTCGATGCGACACATAACATAATAATATGCAGCCAAGCTGCCAAATAATAGGCGAAAGGTCGCCGCACAGATTACTTCCTCCACATATGCAAATCCCAACCCAAACATAGATACAGAATACAAAATTAACAGAATTACCATGCTTAACATGCTCGTATACAGATAACATATATACTCAAACAGAACAATCAGACATACATATCCATTTTCTACTCAAATCAGACTATCAGAATATCAGATCATAAGAATTAGGGTTTGGTTAGCCCTTTCCAACCCTACGGCAGGCCCACAGTTGATCAGAATGACCAGTGCGACCCTAGGGATAATTTTAGAATTTTGGGACCACATGCTTATGTGACCTACACGCCCAAATTGGCCTTACCCATGTGGCCCACACAGCCTGGCCCAAAACCTACATGCCCAATCTAGCCTAGCCCGTGTGGCCCACGTGGCTACACCATTGTCGTCACACGGCTGGGTTTACACCCGTGTGGCGTCGACACTGTCCTTTTTCGACTTTCGTTGAACCTCAATTTTTTCGTGTTTAGTATACACACCTGGTACGATTTTGATGCTCTACAATTCTGAGCCACCAGAACTTAAAGACAGCATTCCGATGACTTATTTAACACTATTTAAGCAGTTGAAGCAAAAAACACTGATTCAACGTCTTTTCTTACGAAAGAAAAATCCTCAACGATAAAAAACTTCCAACCACACCATCACGCCAATTCTGAAAAGAAAGAGATGATCACAATAAAATCAAAACCACCATCAATAAAGCCCTACTTACCTAAACCGAATGGGAAGCAACGATTTTACAGATGCAACGATAGGAATTCAATAGATGAAAAACAAAATTAGAGAGAAAACAAAAGAAAGTGGAGAAGGAAAAATGGGAACGTCAGAATCAGAGGGAAAATTGGGAAGAGAGAGAGGAAAAAATAAAAATAAAATTAAGATAATAAAAATAATATCTCAACTCCCCCACATTATACCACTAACTAACCGACCCATTATCTCACAACTTAATTCTCATCCAACAACTTCAGAGTTTCGGTTCCACCGAACATCTATCACACAACCAAAGCAAAAATTATCACCCATGCCCACGTAGGGATTCAAGCACAGGACCTCCAACACACTAACTCCTTACCACTCAAACCAGCAGGCTCATTCTGATATGAGTTTACAAATAATATTACAAAAGCCTACCCAGTAGGGATACAGCTAGGATAAAAAATAACAGAATTGCCAAAAGTGGGACTTGAACCCAAAACCTCACACACACCTAGAACACTTAACCATTGAAGTAGATACATATTTATGCCAAATTTCACCAAAAACAAACTTAAATTATTCAGGGCGTTACAAAAACCTCCTGCAACACATTATTTGTTAGACATAATTGAATCATGAATAGAGCTTTTTTATCTAATCTATCCAATTATGATTTATCCATGTTTGCAGCCTTCTTCTCTGTAAAGACCTGCTCAAGATCGCACTGAATCAGAATTGTCATCATCCGAACTTGCCACAGATTGAAATTTGTTATGCCATTGAACTTATCAATATCAAACATTGTTGTTGCCATATCTGAATGGGTTGATTGTGAAAATCGAATTAGCTTTGATACTAGTTTGTTGGGGATAAACCTGATTAAGCAACGAATAAGTAAAATAACAAAAAAAAAACATTGAAAAGATCGAACACAAATATTTTACATGGAAAAACCTATCCAAAAAGGATAAAAAACCACAAATAAAGATAATTTCAATATAACGACAAATATGAAGAGTATAAAGATATAGATAAAACTATATCCCGAAATCCGAAAATAAGAATACTCAAAAAGTAAACATAAAATTCTCTGAAAGCTTGAAAAACTGATACCTAAATGTGTTACGGGTTATCTTTCTAGGATGGAAAAAAAGAGTTAATTTATAGGCTAAATTCATAGATTAAATAATATTAAAATAACCTACACTAATCAGAGTTTAAGTGGGAAACTAAAAATAGAATTTAACTAAAAAAAAAAGTCGAAAAATGCTATGCATAACTCCACAATATAATATATATTTTTTGTTATGTTTGATTTTTTTATTAATTATGCAAATATAAACACGTCATAAATATCAAAGTTATAAAAATGATATATATAATTATTAAATTAATATAACAGTGGTGTTTTTTAATATAATATAATAAATGAATTAATTTATTTCAGAACATCTTAACTTGTTCTTTTGTAAAATTTGAGAAAAACATGTACAGTGTATAAAATGATAATTATATATAGATTCACATTCCAAAATAAAAATATTGCTAGTGAAATTTTTAGACTCCACAATCAATGTTAAATGATTGATAAGTGTATTATAAATGTATAGTAAAATATTTAAAAAATATAGATATGTTAATTTTTTAAAACTGCTGGTGGAATAAGAAAAAATACACTCCAGTGCACTAAATGCTCACCCAATATTTATATTAAAAATATTATTTACAGAGCAAAAAAAAAAAAAGAAAATCATTTGATATACTGCCAATCGAATTTTTAGACTCCACAAGTAATCAAGGTGTTGACAAATGTCTTTTAAGGGTATAGTAAAATATTTTAAAAAAAAAAAGAGACAGAGGTCAAATTTTTAAGGTTACTTGTGAAATAAAAAAGTATATAGCCAATGTTCCAAATACTTATCCAATATATATATATATATATATATATATATATTATGCTTTAATGGGAATGAAATTTAAAAATTTCACAAAATCACCTTCTATTTATTTTTGGTAAAAGGACTACGGAGATCTTTGTACTAGGAGTTAAATTGCATTTTGTTCCATATACTAAAAAAATGGAAAAATTAGTTCATGAACATTAAATCAAAGAGCAAATTAATTCTTTTTGTTAAAATTTTCATTCATTTGTATTGTTAAAAACTGACATGACTGACAGAATAACCAAATAGTGACACGTGGTATGCCATGTGTATCTCATGTTGACGTACATGACTTGTTTTTATCTATAGAAATAGATGAAATTTTTAACAAAAGGACTAATTTACTCTTAAATCTAATGCGTAGGGACCAATATGTCCACTTTTTAAATGGATGAGACAAAATTCAATCCAATTCCTAATATAAAGATCTCCGTAATACTTTACAAGTTTCCTTTTTTTATCAAATCCAAATTATATTAACAATAAATTTTATTTAAAATATAATTAATACGTTTAATAGAAACTAGCTAAACAAAGGTACTTAGCTGGCTTTTGCCTTAATTTGGGTGCATTTTTCAACATTTCAATTACTTCACGACATCATTAGATTTAGAAAGCCACACCTTAGACTTAAAAAAGGAACCAAACCCTAGAAAAAAAATTTAATTTCCATTTTTAAAATTAAAAAATTATGAATTTTATAATTTATTTCAGTAAATATTTATTATGTTCAATTCCATCCTTAACCTTTAAACTGCACTTAAATAAATTTTTGGCTTTATAAGTCTTTAAACTTTTTATTTGAGTCCATACGTCTTTAATCTTTAATTTATATTGAAATATCATTCATTTTGAAATAAGAATTTTTACGTATACAAAGTTAATGATAAGTACTTATTTGCATATTATTAAAAAAATATAAAGATTTTTATTCAAATATATATAAAGATTTACTTAAAAGAATTGCAATAACTAAACAGTCTTTTTTAATTACATTTTGAGTTATTTTCTACTTCAAATTTATAACTTAATTTTGCACTTATATTGGAATCTCTAAATTTCCTTTTCATTATTTTTAATATATATTCATGGTTACAATCCACAAAAAAAATAAAAATAAAAAGCAATCGTTAGAGATCGGATGACCCGAATCTCGTCACTTGTTGAAGAAATAAATATAGTGGACCATACCATACAAGTTGAGTCTGTATAGAACTATACTTCTACTATTTGACTTTAATTAAAATAGGGTTTTTTAACCCTTAAATAGATGTAGTCCAAACTCCTCTTGTATCATTTATTTTTCAACAGTAATAAATTTCTTCTCTTTTACCTGTGATTTTTTCTCGAAAAGGTTTTCACGTAAAATCTGTGTGTTCTTATTGATTTGCGGTCGTTCTACAGTCATTGTTGACATTTATTATAACAGCAATAATAAATCATATAATCATAAATATATAAGTAATTATTCAGATATATTAAAAATGAAAATAATGAATTAAAATGAAGATTTCCACTGGCTTTAAATTGAAGTTACTAAAAGATAAATAAAAAAAAAAGACAATTAATTTCATCGTTCAAAGAAACTACCTTGTTTCTACTTATTATTGTGCCTAACCGAAAGTGACTTTTTAATAACTTTTATAAGACTATATATAGTACCAAAGCCTTCACTTCCATTTTATTCATCTATTTATCCTCCTAATAATGTAATTCCATCTATGCTAAACATATCATAATTCTTTTGGGGGAGTGTTGTCTAAATATATACATAATAAATTTGTATATTTTATTTTATATAATTATTATATATTTATTGTGAAATTACTATAAATTAATGACAATCAATATTACTAGAAAATTAAAATTTTTATTAATAAAATTATTATATAAAATAAATATAATTTTAATGATTTTTTAATTTTATAGATTTCAAATAAAACATTTTTTATTTTGACTTTACCATCATCACTGTGTTTGAATCCAAATATATATTGTAATGTTGATTTTAATTTCATTGTTACAATATAATAAAATGTTAAAATTATTTTTATTAATAGTTTTATAAATAAATTCATATAAATTTATTTTTATTTTTGGATTGAAAAAAAAAAAAGGCTCTCATAAGAAACTTCCTCTCGTACGCATCCCTATCGAATTAGCTCTGCTTGGGGGGATAATTCTACACCATATTAATAGATTCATTAATGGTTGTACTTCAATGCATAGGTTGAAATAATATTATGTGAAGTATTCTTTCCTTTTAGTAAAATTGTACTAGTGGTTGCATTTTTTATCAACAAATAGGCTTTTAGCTATAAACTTATACTAAATTATTTGTTTGTAGGTTGTAATTTTATAAGGAGAGAAAATTTACCTCTCATGTTAAACAAAATCAACTCTTTGATGAATTACAAGGAAAAGTAGAAAAAAGAATACTTGTTACATTTGATTAAAAGAAAATTAGGAAACATGGAAGGCCAAAATCAACTACATTGTGCCCCTTGTGATAACACTATTGTTTAGGTATTGTCTTTAAAAATAGGTAGGGATGTGGATGCTTTCCTCACGTAATTGAATACCTAACTCAATTCTAAGTAGAGGTGTAAATGTGATGCTGGTACTTGTAAGTTACTTGAATTCAATTTGAAAAAAATCAAATTCAATTGGTAATTATTGAGTCGAGTTCAAACTATCAATTGAGCTAAATTCAAGCTTAATAATACTTGACTCGAATGACTCGAAAGCTTTATCGAGCTTTTCATTTTTTTATATTATTAAATTACACTATTTCCCTTAATATATGTTATTAACCTTAAGTTTAATTATTGAGTCGAACTCGAGTAGTTCGATTAGATCTCAAACTGAGCTCAAACTTAAAAATAGATGTTCGATCAATAGCTTCAAATCTCAAATTGAACTCGAACCTGACAATATTCGAACTCAGCTCAACTCGATTATACTCGTATAGAGTTGAAAATATTATGTCGTAGTTCGGTTTACTTTTCTTTAAAAAAATGAATATTTATATAAATAACTGATCGCATTTACCATAAAAACCCACTCCTTTTATGTCTAATGGTTGTGCTTGACACCTTGATGGAGCCATTATTGGTGCTCTTAAAATAGCACGGGAGCATGGCTATCATCGCATCATTATTATTTCTGAATGTTATGCTATTGTTAATAATCGTGCTTTGGATTAATTTGTATATGATCGAATCGTTAAGGAGATTTACAAATTGTGTGATTGTTTTGATTGTGTGGTTTTCCAGCTCATAGGTCAGTAAATAAGATTGCACATAGACTAACCTATCGAACTCTTGAAGAGAACGTTGATTTATCTTTTGAATTGGATTATGCGAATATAGTTCAACGGGTTATGTTGAATCACACTTTAGTTTGATTTATGTTATTATACTCTTGCGGGCAATTTCACTAAAAAACAGTTAAATTAAGATTTGACACATATTTTATTATTTTTTAACATTAATACATTTTTTACGAGTTTGCTAGATTGATAACTTTTGGATATGTAATTTTTTTGTTAATCAAAACAATCTCGACCTATAATAGAATGGGAATTTTATTCGGGATTTTCAAAAATAATAATATTGGGGATAAATTCAATTAAGTAGTGAATAAGTAATATAATAAAGAAATTGAACAGATTGTACATAAATATTTTATATGAAAAAATTCCTCTGAAGAGGATAAAAAATCACGGACAAATATAATTTCACTATAACGGCAAAAATGAAGAGTACAAGTGTAGTAGCCCATTTCTGCCCGGGCCCGTAAATAAATAAATAATAGTTTCTATAACAGTCCATGCACAAAAGCCCAAGACCCGACTACATTTTTAGCCCAAAACTATACCCGATTACACTCTAAGCCTGTAACCCAGTACACCCAACCCACAAACAGACACGGCCCAAGTGGCCCAATTTGTTAACAGAGGTCAGAAAGGCCTAGGGTTTCGGAAACCCTAGGCGCTGCAAGTATCCCAACAGTCACGCCTCTTCGCCTCACCCCGTGACTCCGGCCCCGAATCGCGCCATAGTCAACGTGCAAATCAACGCCAGCATCGTCGCCCCAATCCCACCACTGGTAGATCTGCGTCATCAGCACGATCGTCGCCTATCTTCTTGCCGTTACCTGCAAAAGAAGAAGGAACCACAGCAGAAAAGGAAAACAAACATGGAAAAGAAATCGAAGATTTCTTTCTAAGGGTAACGATTCACAGAAGGCTATAAAAGCCTCTTCACAAATCTGTATAAGGGGAACCCTTTTTTTAAAATAAATAAAAATACTCAGATATTCAGAGAAATACGAGCAGTTCTTTAAAATGTGATTTAATTTTATACCTAGTCCTTTATTGTTTGGCATGTATATGAGTTGTTTTTGTAAAAAAACTGTTGATATTTAAAAAAGGAAAATGAGTTACCTGCGATTTGCCAGAAGAAGGGAGGCTTTTAGCCTTCCAACCGCTGTGTACGGCAGAGCGTGCGGTGCGTGTGCAAGTGCAGCCCAGTGGCCGGAGGCCGGAGCCAAGGACTCCTCTCTTTTCCCTTTCAGAGAATTTCAAAACCTTTTTTTTAAAACCGGTTGTAAAATGAAGTTTGGGTTAGATTTTGAGATATATAGCATTACAAAAACGGCGTTGTTTTGCTTAATTCAATAAGCACTAAAACGGTACCGTTTAGGTAGAAGATCCGCGTGTTGACCCCGTGACCTGGTGAAGGATCCGCGTGTTTTTGGTAAATGGGCAAATTGCCCAATTGATCCTTCCGTTTTTCAGAACTTTTTAATTTCATTTTTATATTTATTTTAAATTGGCCCTAACGTTTTACGTGTATTCCAATTTAGTCCCAGTGGCCATTAAAATCTATTTTGAGGAACGACGTCGTTTTCTGGGATAAGGGCTAATTGCCCAGTAAGTCCCTCTGGTTTAACGCGCCTTTTAATTTGGCTCAAAAACTTTCATTTATCGTAATTAACCCTAAATTTTTGAATTAAATTAAATTTTAATCCTTTTTTAAATTCAATTTATTTTAAATTCTATATATATATATATTTATAAACATCAGTTATATAAAAGTGTATATATTATTTTTCTTTGTATATTATTATTATATTATTATACATGATTATATATTATGTTACCTATATTTTATTATATATATTATTTTATATATTACTTATCATATTGTTACATGTTTTGTTTATAAATTTTATTATATATTACCATATATTACGTCTCACATTACTTTTATTTTATTATAAAATATATATTATCTTACCACTCATTAATTACATTTTTAAAAAAAATAAATATGTATAATATTAATATTTAGTACATTATTTTGTTAATTAAGTTATTATACCCTATAATATGGTTTATATATATTCATCATTTTTTAAAAAAAGGGGTTTTCCTTTATTATTTTTATATTATTCTAAATATTTCTAAATATCTTTATTTTTATTTGATTTTTATTTTATATGTTTATAATTTGCTTATTTATTTTTGTTTTCTTTTATTCTGATATTGTTTAGTAGGTTAAATTTTCATATATTGTTTTTTTTTCATATTCACATGAAATTAATTATTTATGTTAATTTAAGTTACATTCGCATAAAATATTATCATATATGTATATTGCAATTTATATTTGTTGTGTTCATTAAGCACTACGTTGTATTTTGCATGTAACGATAATGCATGAACATTTATGTTATTTATGATTATATATGCATAACATGATAACGTATATTGTGTAATTTATGCCATTATTTATTATTTTTTATACTATATTTGCATAAAATGATAAAGCATGTATTATGTAGCTAGGTTTATTTAATATTAATTTCTTGTAATATGTAAAATACATCATTATTTTCAAAAAAAATAATATCTCATTTGGTTCAAAAGGAATTTTAAAAAGTGAGGCAATGTTTTTGGTATTCAGGAATTCGGGAAGTAGTGCCCTAACATGCTGGGTTACGATTTCCTGTTTGTCTGAATGTCTAAAAATATCCTTTTAAATGAGTTTCACAAATCACAAGATGATTTCAATTACGAAAGTTTAAAGATACCGTGTCCAATCATGCTGGATGTGATGTTTGTACTCTTTTGAAGCGAAGGAATCTTGATTCTTTTTAACTCAAAATATTACGGTTTTAAAGGAAATCTCATTTCTAAATTCTTTCAAACTTCTGACATTAGGACAAAATTATTCAATTTGGTACCAATTTTGGGCGTTACGAGGGTGCTAATCCTTCCTTGTACGTAACCGACTCCCGAACCTATTTTCTCATAATTTCGTAAACCAAAACGTTTTATGAAGTGATCCAATCACACTTTAAAAGGTTGGTGGTGACTCCCATTTTTAAAATACCCTCTCCGTCTCTAAAAATCTCATTTTTTTTAAAAAAAAGGGTTTCGACAGCTTGGCGACTCCACTGGGGACATGAGAGAGTCGAGCCGAGAAATTGACTATTTTCTGTCTTAATGTCGGAAGTTTGGAAAATTTAAAATTTGATCCTTTTACATGTGTTTGCTACATATGTTTGTTATCCTATTGCTGTACATTACATTTGCATGACTGTTGTGGTCGCATCCTTAAGTAGGAGTAAGAAGCTACGCTTTCGTGAGGTTTTCACCTTCGTATGAGCTAGTGGATTGCTTTCGGGATATTGTACCTATGTCTTCGTGAGATTTTCATCTTCGTATGGCTATAGGGAAATGTGTCCCCCTGAACTGAACTTGGTCTATATGAGCCTATAATGGGTGAAGACCGAGGAATCTGCTGGTTCAGGTACCCTTGCTTTAGAGCTAAAACTCATATAGTGAACTTTAAGTGGTTACCCTAGGGAAATAGAGATAGCCTTTAGTGAGCTACCCTTGTAAGTACTTGTTTATCATTTTTTTATATGACACTGACATATTTTTATTTTTGCTGTCATTGCATGTCATTCAGCATTCAAAGGTATCGATTCACGGTTCGATTTTTGGGTTAGAAAGTTTTGTAATGGGGAACGAATATCTTGATAAAGTGGAGGACAATGCCTCTGTCTGTACCTAGTCAGAGAAAACCCAGTTAGAAAAAGGAGATAGTGTCACTGAGGGGCATACATCAGAGTTATGGGACTTCAACTGTATTAATTCGACACAGAATGAGTTTCAAAAGTTGAGAGACATTTGGGCCCAATGGGATGACGAGGCTAAGCAGCTTTTCTATCAGAATTATGGAGACATTCCCTATTTGCTAGATGTCAAAGTAGATAGGCGCTTGTTTCAAGCTATGGTACAGTTCTGGAACCCTGCTTATAGTTGCTTTACATTTGGTGATGTTGAGGAGTATATGACCTTACTTCGTTGCCCGAGGATTCAGGGTTACAAGGTTTATGTTAGGCCTGCTAGCTTTCCAACTTTTAGGAAGAAGTTGGTAATGATTACTGGGATGAGTGAGCAGTGGGCTGTAGCTCGTATGCAGCAAAAGGGTGATAGTAAGTGCGTTCCATGGGCCATTTTGAGGGATTTGATATCGACACATCCAGACGTAAAGAAAAGGGTTGATGTCATGGCTTTAAGTATTTATGGTTTAGTGATCTTCCCAAAGGCTTTGGGACAATAGATGAGGTAGTTGCGGATTTACTCGATCGACTTGGTAAACAGAACACACTTGTACCTGCAATCCTAGCTGAGACGTTTAGATCCTTGAGCGCATGTCGAAGAGCTGGTGAATGAAGGTTCATTGGATGTGCACAGTTGCTGTTGGTTTGGTTTCACAGTCATTTTTGGAAGGTTGATAAGGTTCCTTGCCGAGTGTTCTTCAAAGACTACTCTCTGCTAAAGGAAGCAGTAGACATGCCTAGGAAAGATAACATTTCAGAGGAGAGGTGGATAGATATTCTTCAGAATCTTCGTGAGGAAGATGTTATGTGAAAGGCTCTTTGGTTGGTTCCTAGTGAAGTCCTTTACCGCTGTGGCAGTTTTGATTGGGTCCCTTTGCCAGGAATTTGGGGAGTTGTTGGATATGCACCATTGCTTGTTCTAAGGCAATATCGAGCGAGGCAGTTTATACCGGCTACACAGGGTTTAGCTCAGAGTGATTTCTCTTATAAAGGAGATCACTATAAGAAGAGGATGAGAGAGATTTCTGAGGCTTGGAAGAAGCCTTTCTATATGAAGATCTTGACCGAAGATTTGTCGCCAACCCTTGAGTATAAAGGGTGGTTTAGTAGGAGAGTTCCCTAGGCTAATTTTGAGGGTGGCTCGATCATTAGAGGATAGCTTACGAGTGATTCCATCAGAGTTTGAAGTTATGAAGCAAGAGTTCGAGAGAAAGAATTCGGAGCTTGAAAAGAGGATTGAGAAGCTCGAAGAGGAAAAAATGTACTTGAGTCTTAACGTCAATGTTCAAAAGATGGAAGTCGAGAAGGTGAAAAAAGAAAAAAGTAAGATCGAGGAAGATCGAGATGATTTAAAGACGCACTACAAGAAGGCCCAGGTAACGTTGAAAAAGGTCAGATTAGGGAAATCTTTAGAGCAGTGGCAGCAAGAGATCCAAGAGGAAATGATCAAAACTGAGTATTGGGGGAAAAAGTTCCAAGAGATGCAGTCGCGTAATCAGGCCCTAGAAAAGGAAAATCAATGATTAAAAACTAAGATGGCTGAGCTTGGACGATCTCTTTATCATCACCGAAGTCGTAACTTTATGATCGAGTTAAAGGCAAGCTTGGATAAGATCGAGGAAATGAAGCACAATATTAGAGGGTTGGAAGCAGCACTGTGAGCTACGGATTGAACAGCTCGAGGCAAGAGAAGAACAGTGGAAGGGAGAACTTCACTATATTCAGGATCAAGTGGGAGATAGGGATTATCTCATGGGAGAAGCTATAGCCCACATTCAAGAAGTTGTTGATCATTTACAAGACCTAGCAGCACAAGCTAATGTATTGAGTACAAAATATGAGCTAGTGTCAGATAGAGGTTTAGAGTTAGCTTTGTTGTTGGATAGGGTTAAAACCTTGGGCCTGAAGGAAAAGGCGTATTTGTAATCCATTTTATGTAAAGATTTTTGTTTCTTAAATAATGTTTTCTAAAAAGAAACTGAATCAGAATCGATATCTTTTTGCATTCATGCATTTGCATTTCATCACATCATATGCATTCAAGTTTATAGAAAGACCCTAATTAGCTAAAATTATTAGGGAGAAAGAGAGTAAGAGAAAGAAAATATGGAAGCGACACATCCTTACAGTACACGCGTTAAGTCAAAGAATATGGATCAAAGACTTGAGCGATTCGAAGAAATGCAAGAGCGATTGCGAGAGAGCAAATGGCAAAAATCCAACAAGAGATGAAGGATCAAATGTTGGAGGCTCAAAGGAATATGATGGCTGAGATGACTCAGCTACTGAAAGGGACAACGGATAAAGGAAAGGCCCCTATGGCCATTACTGAAGGGGATAATGAGGATCATCCTCTGAGTTTTACCCCGCCTCATGTGCAGACTCAACCTGAGGCATATCCTCGAGGGCCGTCCGTCACAATAAGGCCTCAACAGGGACAAGCTGATGCTGGAATACCCATGAACTTTCAAACTGGTTTGGGATTCAATCCTACCAATCCGGTTATCCCCGATATAGATGTAGCTGAGAGGGAAGAAATTAGACTCGAATCATCAAGGTAATTAGAGGAACGTTGCAGATGGTTAGAGGAGAAATTCAGGGCACCAAAATATATTGATAATCGTTAGGGAATGGATGCTAAGGACTTAAGTTTAGTCCCAGATTTGGTGCTTCCCCATAAGTTTAAAATGCCGGAATTCGAGAAGTACAATGGGACTACTTGCCCAGAAGCCCATATTACCATGTTCTGCAGATGGATGACTGGTTATGTAAACAATGATCAATTATTGATCCATTGTTTTCAGGATAGTTTGGTTGGGGCAGCGGCCAAGTGGTATAATCAATTGAGCCAAGCCAAAATAAGTTCATGGAGGGATCTTGCACAAGCCTTCATGTAGCAGTACAATCATGTGACTGACATGACTCTGGATAGGATCACGCTGCAAAACATGGAGAAAAAGCCTAACGAAAATTTTAGGCAATATGCACAGAGATGGAGGGAGGTAGCAATGCAAGTTCAACCACCATTGTTGGAGAAAGAAACTACCATGTTGTTCATCAACACTCTAAAGGCTCCATTCATCACTCACATGATTGAGAGCACCACTAAAAGCCTTGCGGATATAGTCATGGCGGGGGAGATGATCGAGAATGCCATAAGGGGTGGCAAAATCGAGGAGGAAGCTACTAAAAGATCGGCCTCAAAGAGAAAGGATAGTAAAGTGAATAACACAAGAACCTTCAACACGAGGGTAATCACAGTTGGTCAACCTAAAACAGCTGCGATTGAGCAGCAGAGTTCTCAAAGGCAAGAGTCGGGTACAAGGCAGAATTCTGAAAGGATGCAATTCATACCTATCCCCGTGACGTATCGTGAGCTCTATCAAAGCTTATACGATGCACATGCTATTTCTCCTCTTCACTTGAAACCACTGTAGCCCCCATATCCCAAATGGTATGACACAAACGCCAGATGCAAATACCATGCTGGAATATCGGGGCATTCGATCAAAAACTGTTCCGATTTTAAAAAGGTCGTAGAAAGGTTTATTAAGATGGGGGTAGTGAAGTTCGACAATACCTCTAATACTGAAAACCCATTGCCAAATCATAGCGATCAAGGAGTGAATGCCATTGGCAAAGCCAGTGAGAGGAGAATGAAAGAAGATGTTGCTGAGGTGAGGATGCCTATGAAGGTGATTTAGGAGGAGATGATGAAGAGAGGTATGTTAACCTCTAAAAATGAGAGAAGAGAAACAAGGAACTATGATAGGTTCCATGAGAAAGAAGGACATGAATTTCAAGATTGTGAAGAATTCAAGGTATTGGTGCAAGGCTTTATAGACAACAAAGAGTTACAAATTTTTTAAGGTAGCTCTTGTGAAAAACAAGTCTGTGTACTGGAGGATGAACAGAAAGGAATTAGCCGGCCAAGGATTATTATTTCCCTACCAGGAAATAACGAAGTTGGAATACCAACGGTACTGAAAGTCATCATTCATAAACCTGTTTCCTTTCCTTATGAGGATAACAAGAGGGTACCCTGGAGTTATAACTGTCATGTGTCAATAGCCAGTACGTCTAAGGATGAATAAGCTGAGGATTTCCATACACAGAGTGGGAAGCGGTATGATGCGATGGGTGTCAGAGAGGAGCCCACAAAAATAAATAATATTAGTGTGGAGAAGGAGAAAGAGGCTGAAGTGCCTGTCATGGAGCCAGTAAAGGAGGAGGAGGCTAAGGAATTTCTAAAGTTCCATAAGCATAGCGAGTATAGCGTGGTCGAGCAGTTGCGTAGGCAGCCGGCTCGCATATTACTTCTGAGTTCTGAAGTGCATTGGGATGTATTGATGAAGGTGCTCAACGAAACATATGTCACCCATGACATATCCATTAACAAGCTGGACCGGTTGGTGAATATTATAAGTGAAAATAATTTCATCTACTTTAATGATGATGAAATCCCACCGGGGGGTAAGGGTCAACTAAGGCCTTACACATCACCACTCGATGTAAGGGGTACACACTCCCAAGTGTGCTCGTCAATAATGGATCGGCCTTGAATGTTCTACCGTTGTCTACGTTGAACAGATTACCTATTAACGATTCTCACACGAAGACATGTCAAAATGTAGTAACAGCCTTCGACGGTATAGAAAGGAAGGTGATAGGAAGGATTGACATCCCCTTGGAAATTGGGCCGAGTATATACGAAGTAGACTTCTTAGTGATGGATATCAAGCCTTTCTACAATTGCTTATTAGGGAGACCATGGATACACTCAGCGGGAGTGGTGCCCTCATCGTTACACCAGAAATTAAAGTTAGTGACGGACGAACGGTTAGTAACCATCAATGCGGAGGAGGACATTATAGCCGCAGTCACTAGCAAGGCCCCTTATGTCGAGACGAACAAAGAGTCTATTGAGTGTTTCTTTCGCTCTTTAGACTTTGTGAATGCAACCTTCATTTCAGATGGGAGTGAGCTACCGGTGCCAAAGATAGCAAGAGCTACGAGGATGGCTCTACAAATGATGAGGGGAAAAGGAGCCTTACCAAGAAGAGAGTTAAGAAAATACCTTTAAAGAGGAACTCAAATCCCAGAACTGAAAGAGAAGAGAGATCAGTTTGGTCTGGGTTCCAAGCCAGACTATAAGTAAATGAGGAAGAAAGTTGAGAAGCGCCAAGAGGGAAGAAGGAGTCGATGACATTCCCTCTAATATCCCAAACCTTCATATCAGGAGGGTTACTTATAGAAAAAAGTCATCTGATTAATGCTATACACGACGAAGGATTGGAGCAAGAAAACCTTGAGGGCATTCGCCCTTACGAACCGGGAAGCTCTCTGAACAATTGGACTGTGGAGGAACTTCCTGTTGTCTTTAGGAATTTTTCAGAGTAATTCTCGAAACATTCTTGTTACTCTAGAGCCTAAGAGTAATAGGATTACATTTGTGAAATGGGCTTACGATCATCTATTATTATTTTTAATAAAACATAACTTTTAACGAGTATTGTTTCATTTTTATCAACCAATATTCCGTTAAACTTTTACAATTCTTATTCTTTCATTCATAGCACATAAATAATCATTCTTAAATTCATTCATTTTTTGTATATTCTTTATACTTCACAGGTCCCTAGATATCAATGACATGAGCACTGATATTACAAATCCTGATTTTTCTCGCAAACAAGACATGTGTTTAGAGGAATCTCAGAATTTTGGAGATGTCCTGGATTGTGATGTATCTCTAGATCTGTTGAGGATGGTAAAACAGGAGGAGAAACAAATCATGCCTTATGAGAAAGAGGCAATAGAGAATGTAGCCCTAGAGGAAGGGAAAGAGGTGAAAATTGGCACGCATATTGCCGAGAATACAAGACAAAAACTGATTGAGTTCCTACGTGAGTTTAAGGATATCTTCGCATGGTCCTATCAAGATATATCAGGGTTAAATACCGATATTGTGGTGCATCATCTTCCAATAAGATAGGATTGTAAGCCAGTCCAACAGAAGTTGCGAAGAATGAGGCCAGATATCATATTGAAAATAAAGGACGAAGTCAAGAAGCAGTTCAATGCAGAATTTTTACAAGAGGTGAAGTACTCTGAATGGGTAGCTAACATTGTACCAGTCCTTAAGAAGGATGGGAAAGTATGAATGTGCGTTGATTACAGATATCTGAACAAAGCTAGCCCAAAAGATAATTTCTCTCTGCCACACATAGACACTTTGGTAGACAACACAGCGGGATATTCGTTGTTTACCTTCATGGATGGTTTCTCAGGGTACAATCAGATAAAGATGCATCCTGAGGACATGGATAAAACCACCTTTATAACATTGTGGGGCACCTTTTGTTACAAGGTAATGCCCTTCGGCCTAAAGAATGCAGGGGCAATATGCCAAAGGGCTATGGTGACTTTGTTCCACGATATGATGCACAAAAAAATTGAGGTGTATGTTGATAACATGATTGCTAAATCTCAAACAGAGAAGGAACATATTGAAGTTTTGAGGAAGTTGTTCCTGAGATTAAGGAAATTTCAGTTGAAGCTTAATCTGACAAAGTGCATCTTCGGAGCTAGGTCGGGGAAGTTATTAGGCTTTGTGGTTAGTGAAAAGGGAATAGAAGTTGACTCAGACAAAGTTGGAGCCATACGAGAATTGCCTCCACCACGTACTCAGAAGGAAGTTTGGGGTTTTCCTTGAAGATTGAATTATATTGCTCGGTTTATTTCACAATTAACTGAGAAATGTGATCCTATATTTCGCCTCCTTAGAAAACACAACCAAGGTACTTGGGATGAGGAATGCCAGAATGCTTTTGATAAGGTTAAGCAATACTTGTTAAATGCTCCAGTGTTATCTCCGCCTAGTCTAGATAGACTATTAATTCTGTACTTATCAGTGTTTAATAATTCTATGGGATGTGTGCTTGGCCAACATGACGAGTCGGGAAGAAAGGAGAAGGCGATATACTACCTCAGTAAGAAATTCATAGAGTGTGAGATGAGATATTCGCCAATTGAGAAATTGTGTTGTGCTTTAATCTGGACGACTCGAAGGTTAAGACAGTACATGCTATATCATACTACTTGGCTTATTTCAAAACTTTATCCTTTGAAGTATATGATGGATTCAACAGCTTTGAATGGGAGAATGGAGAGGTGGCAAATTCTGCTTTCAGAGTTTGACATAGTCTATGTGAGCCAGAAGGCTATAAAAGGAAGCGCGATAGCGGAATTTCTGGCTAGTAGAGCTCTAGAGGACTATGAGCCATTGAATTTTAATTGCCTAAATGAGGAGTTGATGTGTGTAGCAACTATAGATGATTATCATTGGAAGTTGAGCTTTGATGGGGCATCCAATGCGGTGGGAAATAGAATTGGGGTAGTCCTGGTATCCCCAAATGGCGATTGTTATCCATTCACATGCAAGTTGGATTTTGATTGCACAAACAATATGGCCGAGTATAAAGCATGCATCATGGGACTCCGACCGGCTATAGAGCGAGGAATAAGAACCTTGGAAGTATATGGAGACTCTGCGTTGGTAATTTACCAGCTTAAAGGTGAATGGGAGACAAGGGATCCTAAATTGATCAATTATCGAAAGGTAGTTTTGGGGTTATTTGAGGAGTTCGATGACATCACTTTCAATTATTTCCCACGAGACGAAAACCAGATGGCAGATGCTCTAGCAACCTTGGCTTCAATTATTAGAGCGAATAAAGAGGAGGAGATGAGACCCATTCAGATGAGTATCTTTGAGGCTCCAGCTTGCTGTTATAACATTGAGGAAGAAGAAAAGGATGATAATCCTTGGTATCAGGACATATTACAATATGTGAGAGATCGTAACTACCCAGAACAGGCAACTGAAAATGATAAGCGAACTTTAAGGAGATTAGCCTGCGATTACGTTTTGGATGGGGACATCTTGTACAAAAGAAGAAAGGACCAAGTACTGTTGAGATGTGTTGGCGCCGTGGAGGCTAAGTTAATCTTGGAAGAAGTTCACGAGGGTGTTTGTGGAACACACGCTAATGGTTTCATGATGGCTAGACAAATCATGAGGTTTGGATATTATTGGTCTACTATGGAAGGGGATTGTATCAACTACGCCAAGAAATGCCATAAATGTCAGATTTACGGAGACAAGATTCATGTACCACCTTCACCTCTACATGTTATGACTTCTTCATGGCCTTTTTCCATGTGGGGCATGGATGTCATTGGGCCAATATCACCAAAAGCTTCAAATGGGTATCGCTTTATTTTTGTGGTCATTGATTACTTCACAAAGTGGGTAGAGGCTGCTTCTTATGCAAATGTTACTAAGTCGGCTGTAAGTCGATTCTTGAAGAAAGAGATCATTTGTCGGTATGGGATGCCTAAAAGGATCATATCAGACAATGCATTAAACTTGAACAACAGAACGATAGTAGAAGTTTGTAGTCAGTTCAAGATTAAGCATCATAATTCATCTCCATATCGCCCAAAGATGAATGGGGCAGTGAAAGCTGCTAACAAAAACATCAAGAAGATAGTGGGGAAAATGAGTGACAGAGATTGGCATGAGAAGTTACCGTTTGCACTCTTAGCTTATCAAACGTCCATCAGAATTTCTACTGGGGCAACCCTTTTCTCGTTGGTTTATGGGATGGATGCAGTGTTACCCATTGAAGTTGAAATACCTTCTCTTCGAATTTTATCAGAGATAAAACTGGATGAAGTGGAATGGATTCAATCGCGGTATGACCAGTTAAACTTGATCGAAGAAAAGAGGCTAAAAGCTATTCGTCATAGTCAGATGTATCAAAAGTGAATGATGTGATCTTACGACAAGAAAGTGCGACCAAGAGAATTCCACGAGAGGGATCTTGTACTAAAAAAGATCCTTCCCATTCAGAAGAACTTTAGAGGAAAATGGATGCCGAATTGGGAAGGGCCGTACGTCGTGAAGAAGGCCTTCTCTGGGGCTACATTGGTCTTAACGAAAATGGATGGGAAGAGTTTACCCAATCCAGTGAATTCAGACTCAGTCAAAAAGTACTTTGTCTAAAGGAGAGGAGAATCCAGGGTAAAAACCCGCAAAAGGCGCTTTGTGACCAAAGGGGTTTTGAGTTGAAAACCCGACAGGGCAGCTCAAATTTTGAAGAGCACAAGGTAATCTGGCTATATCTGATTCAACAAAGAGCGAAGCGCATTGCATATCGGGGCATCAAAAAAGTACTTTGGATCTTTTAAACACATGTTGAACTCAAGAAAGTCTTCATGGAGCTGGGGTATAGATACTCAAGCGGCGATATCTAGGGCATCTAACTTTTGTCCTATTTTCTATCTTTAGATTCTCTTTCTTCTCAAAGATAGGCTATCAAATTAATTTCCTTTGTATTTCTGACAACTTCATTCAAATCTAATTATTCTCAAGATTAAATTCATCTTCCATTATTCTTAAATTATGTTGCATTAAAATAATGATAGATGAACTAAATAATTTTTACAAATGAAGTTTTGCTCATTACTCTGGAAATTTCTAGATAATACAAGAAACTAAAACAGAACAATTGTTTGAGGAATTTTCGTAAGTGAGGTTTGAAAAAACTAGAGGAAATTCTTTCTTTAGTCCAAAATAATGATTGGACAAATCAAACGATTCGATCCTAAAAGAGGATCATCTTATAGACATTTTTGGTGAGTTATAGCATTTGAAGAATGGTACAAATCACAGGCTGAGTAGGAATGATACTTCGAGATAAACTTTGACGAAGGAATGAGTAGTGACGTCTGGAATAGGGGTCATATTCATAAACATTTTGCATTATAACAGGTTTAATTAGGAGCATTTGATTCACTTCGATCATAGCATCCTAATCATTAGGCATGAACTCATATACATTATACAGGTTATATCAATCAAGGGACAATGAAGATTGATGCACCTTAACCCCCTAAGCAGTAGGGTAACAGGCTAAAGCATAACAGATCTAACCTTCGGATGTTTTGCATCGAAGCAGGTCCAAGATGATTTGGCATCCTTTGTGTTTACAAGGAGCAGATTGAAGACATAGTAGATTTGGCTTTCACGTGTTTACGCTGAAGCAAATCAAAGATGATTTGGCGTCTCTGTATTGCTAGAGAGTAGATCGAAGATAGCAGATTTGGCGTCTCTGTATTGTCAGAGAGCAGATCGAAGACATAGTAGATTTGGCTTTCACGTGTTTACGCTGAAGCAGATCTAAGATGATTTGGCATCTCTGTATTGTCAGAGAACAAATCAAAGAAACAGATTTGGCATCTCCATATTCGACGGAGAGCAGATCGAAGACATAGCAGATCTAACCTTCAGATGTTTTTGCATCGAAGCAGGTCCAAGATGATTTGGCATCATCTGTGTTTACAAAGAGCAGATCGAAGACATAGCAGATTTGGCTTTCACGTGTTTATGCTGAAGCAAATCAAAGATGATTTGGCGTCTCTATATTGTCAGAGAGCAGATCAAAGATAGCAGATTTGGCGTCTCTATATTGTCAGAGAACAGGTCGAAAACAGCAAATTTGGCGTCTCTGTATTGTCAGAGAGCAGATCGAATATAGCAGATTTGGCGTCTCTGTATTGTCAGAGAGCAGATCGAAGATAGCAGATATTGCCTTCCTGAAGTTACAATGAAGAAAATTAAAGCTATCATATTTATGGTCCAATACCTCTGAAGTTGCAGATAGGTTGAAGGCCATTTGAAGAAAGATCTCAAGACTGGGCCAGACCGGGAAAAATGGGTCCTTTTATAGTCTTTGCTCTATTATTGTTACACGATAATGAGCAAAGAGGGGCAGCTGTAGTAGCCCATTTCTGCCCGGGCCCGTAAATAAATAAATAATAGTTTCTATAACAGTCTATGTACAAAAGCCCAAGACCCGACTATATTTTTAGCCCAAAACTATACCCGATTACACTCTAAGCCCGTAACCCAGTACACCCAACCCACAAACAGACACGGCCCAAGTGGCCCAATTTGTTAACAGAGGTCAGAAAGGCCTAGGGTTTCAGAAACCCTAGGCGCCGCAAGTATCCCAACAGTCACGCCTCTTCGCCTCACCCCGTGACTCTAGCCCCGAATCGCGCCATAGTCAACGTGTAAATCAACGCCAGCATCGTCACCCCAATCCCACCACTGGTAGATCTGCGTCATTAGCACGATCGTCGCCTATCTTCTCGCCGTTACCTACAAAAGAAGAAGGAACCACAGCAGAAAAGGAAAACAAATATGGAAAAGAAATCGAAGATTTCTTTCTAAGGGTAACGATTCACAGAAGGCTATAAAAGCCTCTTCACAAATCTGTACAAGGGGAACCCTTTTTTTAAAATAAATAAAAATACTCAGATATTCAGAGAAATACAAGCAGTTCTTTAAAAGGTGATTTAATTTTATACCTAGTCCTTTATTGTTTGGCATGTATATGAGTCGTTTTTGTAAAAAAAACTGTTGATATTTAAAAAAGGAAAATGAGTTACCTGCGATTTGCCAGAAGAAGGGAGACTTTTAGCCTTCCAACCGCCGTGTAACGTGAAGCGTGCGGCGCGTGTGCAAGTGCAGCCCAGTAGCCGGAGGCCGGAGCCAGGGACTCCTCTCTTTTCCCTTTCAGAGAATTTCAAAACCTTTTTTTTTAAAAACCAGTTGTAAAATGAAGTTTGGGTTAGATTTTGACATATATAGCATTACAAAAACGGCGTTGTTTTACTTAATTCAATAAGCACTAAAACGGTACCATTTAGGTAGAAGATCCTCGTGTTGACCCGTGACCCGGTGAAGGATCCGCGTGTTTTTGGTAAATGGGCAAATTGCCCAATTGATCATTCAGTTTTTCAGAACTTTTTAATTTCATTTTTACATTTATTTTAAATTGGCCCTAACATTTTACGTGTATTCCAATTTAGTCCCAGTGGCCATTAAAATCTATTTTGAGGAACGACGTCGTTTTCTGGGATAAGGGCTAATTGCCCAGTGAGTCCCTCTGGTTTAACTCGCCTTTTAATTTGGCTCAAAAACTTTCATTTATTCGTAATTAACCCTAAATTTTTAAATTAAATTAAATTTTAATCCTTTTTTAAATTTAATTTATTTTAAATTCTATATATATTCTTTTATAAACATCAGTTATATAAAAGTGTATATATTATTTTTCTTTGTATATTATTTATTATATTATTATACATTATTATATATTATTTATTATATTATTATACATTATTATATATTATGTTACCTATATTTTATTATATATATATATATTATTTTATATATTACTTATCATATTGTTACATGTTTTGTTTATAAATTTTATTATATATTACCATATATTACCTCTCACATTACTTTTATTTCATTATAAAATATATATTATTTTACCACTCATTAATTACATTTTAAAAAAAAAAATAAATATGTATAATATTAATATTTAGTACATTATTTTGTTAATTAAGTTATTATACCATATAATACGGTTTATATATATTAATCATTTTTTAAAAAAAGGGGTTTTCCTTTATTATTTTTATATTATTCTAAATATTTCTAAATATCTTTATTTTTATTTGATTTATATTTTATATGTTTATAATTTGCTTATTTATTTTTGTTTTCTTTTATTCTGATATTGTTTAGTAGGTTAAATTTTCATATATTGTTTGTTTTTGTGTTTTTCATATTCACATGAAATTAATTATTTATGTTAATTTAAGTTACATTCGCATAAAATATTATCATATATGTATATTGCAATTTATATTTGTTGTGTTCATTAAGCACTACGTTGTATTTTGCATGTAACGATAATGCATGAACATTTATGTTATTTATGATTATATATGCATAACATGATAACGTATATTGTGTAATTTATGCCATTATTTATTATTTTTTATACTATATTTGCATAAAATGATAAAGCATGTATTATGTAGCTAGGTTTATTTAATATTAATTTCTTGTAATATGTAAAATACATCATTATTTTCAAAAAAAATAATATCTCATTTGATTCAAAAGGAATTTTAAAAAGTGAGGCAATGTTTTTGGTATTCAGGAATTCGGGAAGTAGTGCCCTAACATGCTGGGTTACGATTTCCCGTTTGTCTGAATGTCTAAAAATATCTTTTTAAATGAGTTTCACAAATCACAAGATGATTTTAGTTACGAAAGTTTAAAGATATCGTGTCCAATCATGCTGGATGTGATGTTTGTACTCTTTTGAAGCGAAGGAATCTTGATTCTTTTTAACTCAAAATATTACGGTTTTAAAGGAAATCTCATTTCTAAATTCTTTCAAACTTCTGACATTAGGACAAAATTATCCAATTGGTACCAATTTTGGGCGTTACGAGGGTGCTAATCCTTCCTTGTACGTAATCGACTCCTGAACTAGTTTTCTCGTAATTTCGTAGACCAAAACATTTTATGAAGTGATCCAATCACACTTTAAAAGGTTGGTAGCGACTCCCGTTTTTGAAATACCCTCTCCGTCTTTAAAAATCTCATTTTTTTAAAAAAGGAGGTTTCGACAACAAGAATCAAGATAAAACTAAATCTCGAGACTCGAAAATAATAACCCTCAAAACGTAAACATAAAATTTTCTAAAAGCTTGTAAAAGCTAATACCTAAATGTGTAATGAGTTATTTTTCTAGTATGGAAAAAGGACCTATTTATAGGCTAAATTCATAGGTCAAATAATATTAAAATAAACTACACTAATTAGAGTTTAAGTGGGAAACTAATATTAAAATAACCTATACTAATCAGAGTTTAAGTGGGAAACTAAAAACCAGAGATTAACTAGGAGAAGAAAGGCCAAAAAATGCGAGGCATAACTCCACAAATCTCCACCTTGACTCGTATTTCCACAACGTTTTTTTTTCCAAAGTCTGTCACGGGCATATCTCGAACTATACAGGATATTAACTGAGTTGAAGTTGTGCTTAGAAGCTAGAAGACTTCTAGTAGTCAACTTGTGCACTGTCAAACCAAAACTCATCCGAGTCTAATTTTCACGAACGCAGTGCCCTATATTTTCAAAACCTACATCCAAAAGAGAACCTCTCTTATATGAAACAGTTATAACTTTTTCCCTCCTATGACCAAGTTCCCTCTGCTTCAAACAAGTCAATTTGGACTCCTTAACGGGTGAGGGACATCCGATTTCACCAATCACCGTTGATCCTTTCAGAACATAAAGACTACCAATCTTTTTATCTTTCATCAAAACGAGAGCCCCATGGGATACCTTAATGTCGCTTAACTCGATGTTAATTCTATAACCCTTCAAGTCCAAATTTCACAAGAAGATAAGATTTTTCTTTAAGTCAGGCACATGCCTGATATCTGATAGTGTCCTAATTGTCCCCGTCGTGCATCTTGATTTGAATAGTACCAATACCAATTACCTTACCAAATGAACCATTCCTCATGCACATAACTCCACATTCAACTAAATTGTATGTAGAGAACCAGTCCATGTCGGGACACATGTGGAAAGAACACCCCAAATCTAGGTCCACTTGGATGTAAGCGTGGAGCTTGCACTTGTTGACACCAACAAGAAATCATCACCCTTACCATCGGCCAAATTAGCAGCAGCTAAATTTTTCTTGTTGCTCTCAGCAGCACTTTTATTTCGCAATTTGTAACAATCTGCCTTGACATGACCTAACTTCTTACAATAGCGACATCTCTTATCTCGCTTCCTTAATGCTACCAAAATTGAGGCTTGCCTATCTGACTTGCTATCCGAAATAAACTCATTGTTGAGTTTATCTTTGCTCAACAAATGACCCTTCACATCTTCGAATAAGAAATTATCTCTGCCATAAATCAAGGTCTCCTTGAAAGACTTGTATGAGGGGGTAAAACTCATAATAATAACATAGCATGATCTTCATCATCAATCTGAACCTCAACATTTTTTAAATCATTCAAAAGAGTAATAAAGTGATTGATCTGACCTCTAATGTGCTCACTTCTGTCATGCATAGACGTTGTTTCAACACTAATTGGTTAGCTAAAGACTTTATCGCGTAGAGGGTTTCTAACCTTTTCAATAATGTGAATGTCATTTTCTCCATCAAAACATTCTACACCACATTATTTGTTAGACATAATTGAACCATGGAGAGAACTTTTTTATCTACCCTATCTATTTCTGATTTATCCGTGTATGCAGGCTTCTTCTCTATAAGGATTTTCTCAAGATCGCTCTGAATTAGAATTGCCGCAATCTAAACTTGCCACAGATTAAAATTTGTGATGCCACCAAACTTATCAATATCAACCCTTGTTGCTGTCATCTCTAAACGAGTTGGTTCCAAAAATTGAACTAACTCTTGATACTAATTTGTTGGAGATAAACCCCGAGTAAGCAAGGAACAAGTAAAATAACAAATATATTGAAAAGATTGCACACAAATATTTTACGTGAAAAAATCCCTCTGAAGAGTATTAAAAACAACGAGTAAAGATAATTTCACTATAATGGCAAAAACAAAGAGTACAAAGATGAGATAAAACTAAACCCCAAAACCTAAAAATAAAAACCCTCAAAACGTAAACACAAAATTCACTAAAAGTTTGTAAAAGCTAATACCTAAATGTGTAATGAGTTATTGGCTAAATTCGTAGGTCAAATAATATTAAAATAACCTACATTAATTAGAGTTTAAGTGAAAAACTAAAAAACAGAAATTAACTGAAAGATATAAAATCAATAAATGCGAGGCATAACTCCACAAATAAAAATAAAAATATAATCCACTTAGCATAAAATTTGATATAAATAAATAACTAATCACATTTAAAAAAATTTATTATATTTTAAACATTAATCTGAGTTAAAGTTCATCGTAAATTGGCAAGGTATGTAATACACAAAACCTTTGACTTGATGCAAATTGGAAATTTATGAAATATATTCAAATGTCAATTTTATGTCAAATTAACTTATTTAAAAAAAATAAACTTTTTATTGATGGGATATTAGTTTAAAGATTATGACGAACTAACTTATGGAGTTTCAGATTTTTCTTCTAATCTAATTAGGTTATTGGTGTGCCACATCATGGTTGTTCTGAATTAAGAAACCTAATGAAAATGGATCCAAACTTAAACCCACTAATATGGACCCAAAGTTATGTAAAAGCACTTACTAAATTGCTAGGCTAAATTAGCCTTAAATGTCGTTTCTTTTATTTGATTTTTTGGATATTTTCGTAATTTAAGAAAATAAGTTGTTTTTAAATAGAGAATGTGAAAACATACTTAATTGGAAGTGTTTTCCATCAACAGTCATTTTTTTAATATTAGCAACGGTAAAATTTTTGAAGTGCCCCAATGGTAATTGTTTTTCTATAAATACAAGGTCATTTTTTATTCTTTTCATTCAAATTCAAGTCTCTCAATTCTTTCTAAACTCTCAACTCTCTCAATTTTCTCAAGTTTTGTTCTAAATTTCCCGATATGTTTGTTTAAAAATATTATAGATTTATTTAATTATTTCGTATATTATTCGTTTCAATTAAGTTTTCACGAATTGCAACCTCTCTGATTCATTTCAATGACAAGCACATTTCCACCACTCAAGCGATAATAGTAAGACGAAATTTTAAATTTTGTTATTTTCAGTTAAGTTAATTTTAAAGTATTTTATGTTTTAAATTATTTTTTTTGTCAATATAAATAGGTGAAGGATCGTGTTTTAGAGGGTTCATACATTATTTGTCAAAGGGCTCAATCACTGAAATTCGTGGTTACTTATAAGACATGGGATTCTTGCATGCGTCTCGTATGCTTGAGAGCTGCAAACTCGATCCTACACTCATCAATGCATTGGTGGAAAAATAGGGGCCTGAGACACACTTTTCATCTTTCATGTGGCGAATGTACAATCACACTCGAGGATGTAGCTTTACAACTAGGTTTACCGGTGGATGGGCCAATCATATTTGTTTGGTGGTCAGTTGACTGTAATCCTTAGACACCCTTAGACACATGCATTGACGGGGACATCAGCAAAGTGCACCAAGTCGCTTTCATCCTCGTTGAAGATATCCACCTGCTGCTCCCGAGCCAGAACTTGCAGTCGTCAAAGAGAATGCAGAGGATAAGGAATACTCTGTTTGGGCCCAAACACAATCGCAACCTGCATATGAGTTTCCGAGTACATCAAAATCCCAAGCTAAGGCTTACGATTTGAAGTTGGAAAGTGACAATTTTGAGCCACGGTTTCAAGGCTATTCCTATCATCCGGAGATGCCCCGTTCCAGTTCCCATTATTAGCAACCAGGGTCATCAATGATCGATGAATTGTATAGCTTTGCACCCCAATACTCCACACTTCCTGGTCAAACTTTTGGGACATGATTTTTCGGCTTACTTTTTTACAGCCCAAGGTTCGTCTTTAGATGATAAAAATACAGGTTTGAGGGAAGAAAATATTGAGCTCCCAATAAACCGTCGCCAAAAATTTGAACGTCAACGAAGGGCATATCAACGTTTCACCCCACAAACAACTTCATCCAACTATCAATTTTAATTAATGTAAATTATAAAATTTATTTGAATTTGTATTTTATTAAGTTTTAGGCTAGTTGTTACTATTAATTTAGATTATATTTTATCATGGGTTGGGTTTATATTAGCATAATGTAACCTTTTTATAAATGTAATTAATGATGTAGGTCCAAGAAGAATCTTTGAATATAATGTATGTAATGATGTAGGTCCAACACTAGATATAAGCTTCAATTTTCCAACTTCAACATCTATTTTCATTATATTAAACATGAAAATGTTTTCTTTTTTTTTTTTCTTTATTTTGGAAAAAAATGTTTTAAATTAAAAATTTTGATACATGCATATCCAGTTGAGTACAATACTAGGTTGCAACGGCACATGGCTTTTTTCCATTATTAGTGCACATGGATTTTCTTTTAATTTTGCTGGTTAATTTGAGGCTGAATTCAAAAGGTCAACATATTTTGTAGAATATAAAGTATTTAAGTTTCGTTTGTATTTTTAATTAATTTCAATATGATTTATGGATTACTTTATTAATTTATTTGTAGAATTCAAAAGGTTAACCTATTTTGGGTAAATACTGACACATTTTTCGTAATTTGTCAACGTTAATAAAATACAACAGATAATATTTAAAATATATTCGAACTTCAGGTACATTGATTTATGTTTGCATCGATCGCAACGATTGTCCAAGATGAAATTCTTGATGCAAGCACTTGTTTTGATTGTTACCAACTATTTTGCATAGATCGTAACATTTTGGTTCACCCTTCTCCCTCAAGTCCATGTGATTTTGAATCCTTTTTGCTTGCGACCAACCTTTGGACACTCTACATAGCCCTGTGTTATTATACAGAATAGAAGCACCGTGTGGGTTACTGCCTGATGTCAATGTTACTCCATAATCACATGGTTCTACCCACCCAATACTCATATCAAAGTCAAACTCATGTAGAGAATATCGTTCACCCACAGGCACTCTCGGAACCTCTATATACAGGTCATGAACTCCATATTATTGATTTAATAGAGTGATAATTTGTAACGACTCAACATCCGCTAACTCAACGAACAACTCAATTGGCTCAACGTTATCATGCGAGTAATACAATGCGATCATAGTCTCTACGTCATCATCCTTGTCACATCTCCTTATTTTGCATGGATTTGACCGAACTAGAAATTTGTAGAATAATCTGGACACCCTCCTCTCACAACGTCGAGTGATTTTTGCACCAATCTTTTGTTTGATTTCATCAAGTTTTACACTTTTATTAAACCTCGTTCCTATTTGATGGCACAATTCAAATATACTACCAACTTCTGTATGGCAAATTACCCCCATCTAAATGGACATAAACAAAGAATTGATTATTCATCTCTTATACTAAACCTTTAAAATATATTAAAAATAAAAAATATATATATATTAGTTGCTATTAAAACTATTCATACCATATTAAAGCAATAAAAAAAAATTAGTATCCAACAAAATAATTTGCATGTCATACTAGAAACTATTATCAATATATAGTCACATAATTATACATAATAGTAAAATAAAATGAAATTACATTAAAAAAAAAAACAAACTAACATTACCAACTCAAACTTAATTTTTAAATTGAAAAACAAATATTCTCGATCTTCAATCTTGATTTCTAATTGCTGTCGGGACCCAAGTTTGAGACTTTTTTCCACAGCTTTAAACATAAGATTTCTCCCGTTTAACTTTAACAAATCATTTTTTTTCTCTCGGTTTGTTTCAGAACTAAAAAACAATAAGAGATTTATATTTATTTTCTTTTCTTTTTTTTTTTTTTTTGTAGGGAAGTAAGGTTTAAAATACTAATTTGGTGTTGCCACCCTATTAAGCGGCACCACTACTGTTGATGTGACTAATCGACACACAGCCTTACACATGCCAATCTGTGCCTCTAATGTGTCAGGTGGCACCAGTTAAAAATAATATTTTTTTAGTATTTCTTCAGTATTTTAAAAAAATACAAATAATATGATTTTTAATTTGCGGTCTCACCTGACAAAGTGGCGATATCACTTAATTTTTTTTCTCATCTGGAATGATTGGCTTATAATGAGGGTGTTTTTTGGATTGGTGTCGCTTGACACATTAACGACACCTAAGAATATTATTTAAAATATACTATTCTCATAAATAATTTGCAACTTACCTATTTTCGTAATTACATTTTATGTTATTAATGTAAAAAAAAGTTTTTTAAAATTTTAAACCAGTTGAATATTGACTTTAATAAATGATTGTTCCAACCGCTTTAGGACAAATATTGGACTGACGGAAAAATGGGCCAAACGGGCGTAACTTGCAAAATGAAAGGTGAACTATGGGGCGCCAAAATGTGTGCTATGGATACTCTTCAATGCATAAGTTAATGATGGTTTGACGGATTTCTTCTTCTTTTTCTTTTTTTTTTTTTTTTTTTTTTTTGAAAGTAAGGAAGACAACGAGAGTGTAAAAATATGGGTCTTACCTTTACTTGGAAATCCTTTCTCAGTAGCTGTGTTCTAAGTCTTAGACCAATGATTGCATATGAGCTTATCTTAATCCTTCACTAATACCATCTATTAGGTCCAGTGCCTGTTTTTTGTTAGAGTCGAATTGCTTTATTTGTATTTGTTGAGGTTTTGGGCCATATGACCCATTGGCTATCTTGGGTTTTTTCTTTTTGGTTAGCTAGTATATCAATATATTCTCTTTTAGGCCTAAGACAAGTTATAAATTAACGTGGTGAGAACCTTCATATGAATCCAAGAAGTATAGTGTATTGGATCTGGATCTTCTAAACATTAATTGTAACCACTAACTATAAAGATCCCAAAAAGGATGATGGAGTGTGGTGAAAGGTTTGTTTATATTCTTTGAAGGATTAGATTATACCTCCGGAGGGATTGCGTTCTATCCTCTGAATGATTGACTTATATTTGTGATATTGAGCTATACCCATTGAAGGAATGATTTGTGTCCTCATGATAGGGGATAAATTTCAAATAAATTCCCAAAGTTTGGGTAATTTTTTCATGAACCTATTTGTTAACCTATCATCTTGACGTATAATTTATCAGTAATTTTCAACAATTTCACTACAAAATCTTCTGATTACTATTACTCTCTATTTCTGCCAAGCATTTTGTAAGGGTAAAAATTTTAATTTCTCTTATCTTTTATTTAGTTTTCCTACATTCTAATTCTCATGTTCCCATTGAACAACAAAAATCTTATTTCCCCACATAGATATTAATATTTTTTATGCGTTGTTCTTAATAAAAAAATATAATCTACCCCTTTACTTAGTAGAGATATGAGTAGCTATCTTAATGGTTCAAATAATACTAACACTCTTAACATGCAACGTTTTAATTAAACATAATTTATCCTAAGATATATACTACTTACTAAAAATTTAATTTTATTGTATAGTATCATGTGGTTTAAATTTGAGAGAATATATGATAAGGATATATAAATAAGAATCAAACTTAATGAAAAGGTCGAATAAATTGGATTAGTAGGTAATATCACTCCCAAACCTCCTAATATAAGACCCGATCCTAAAAAAACTAAACGGAGATAAAATAGGAGATAAATAAATCAAATTGATTTTCATGATCTTATTGACCCGACTAGGAAAATTCTTTTTATGATATGTTTCTAATTGAATAAAATCCTAATCCATTAAGCTAGTTAATTTGGATATGTTAGTATTTAACAGTTAGAATTGTTTACTACTTTTCAAAATACCATTTATTTAGGACTCCAACTTACTTTTAGATCTTATTATGGGTTGCGCCATTCGTTTTAAAACTCTGTTCTTTTTTTCTTTTTTTGTATTTTCTCTTTTACGTGTTACAAAAATCGGTTTTTATAACCGAAATAATATTACAATATATGTTTTTTTCGATTGTTTGTTTCTGCTTCTTTTCTTTTTTTGTGTTTCTTGCAAGGGCAGTGGAAGTCAACGGGGTTGTTGCTGCCGTTTTGATGCATGGGGGAAGGTTTCGGGCGCCGCATCTGCTGACACATCGAGTAGTGGCACGGCAAGGGGTTAAGGCAACTAGGGTTTCTGCTGAAAGATTAAGATTTTGGGCCATTAGGCCTCTCTTTGTATTTAGGCTTGTAATAATTTTTAAATTTTTTGGCTCTCAAGCCTTGTAAATGGACTGTTTTTTTTTTTTTTTTTTATTATTGGGCCTAGGCAAAATTGGGCTCTTACACTTAACATATCTAAACTTGAGTACGATAATCTTATTTTGTGAAAAAGTAAAAGAAAAATGAATATAAAAGTAGATTAGCCAGGAAGAAATTAGTGACCAAAAGTTAAATAGGCAGCAAGCATGGAAGCAAGAGGAACAGAAATATTATCATCTATTAGCATGGTAATTGGAAGAGATTCAACCACAGTTGCCACTAGAGAAATTAAAGCAACCCTATGCATTGTATATCCCCAATCCAATTGTAAATAACCCAGAGCTGAGTAGTAGTACAGCATCCTACATTCATTCACCAACACAAACTTTTATTAGCATTAATATTTGGACAAAACTTTGGAATATATATCATATGATTTCTTATTCAATATATAAGATGATATATAAACTTGTTTTGATGTAATTATATGTATTAAACTTTGATTTAATTTAATTTTTACCTACAATTAACATATAAAATTATTTTATTCCCTAGTACCATAATCAAAAGTGCAATTAACCTGACATTCATAGTCAACGCAACATTAGTTTAGAGATATGGTTTTTTAAATTCATGAACAATTTGTAATAAAATAAAATATACTTATATGTAACCAATTATTTTGTTTTGGAAATTGAGATAAAATTATAAAATTTTGTATTAAATGTTATATTTTAAAAAGGTTTAAATTGAATTAATAAATTTTAAAATAGCCATTATTTAACTAAGAGGCTAAAGTGCCTTAATTGAAATATTAATTTTTAAGAAAGTATAATAATGGAACTCACCCAATAGAAATGATGAATCCTGAAACAAACATGGAAATGCTGCCAACCCAACTCTTACTTTGATTATAAGGAATCTTGGACGACCCATATTTTCTTCCAATTATATCTGCAACACCTGTCCACCACACTCCTTTCTATAAGTTTTTAATATTAAAATAAAATACCTTAATGGGTATCTTCTGTTCAATATTTATTTTTAATTTTTATAAATTATCTGAATCCAGAATATTAAATCTGTCAAATTCATATCGTATCCAAATAAATGCCTCTTCCGTAACAGATGGCATTAATAATTTCACTCAATAAATGCAAATTGATGATGAAACTACTAATGCATCAAGGACAACGTGGGTTTTACCACACTCCTTTCTATAAGTTCTCAATATTAAACTACTAATAATGAAATTACCTAGGGTTTTACATGGAAAACATTAGTTTTTGCTAAAAAAATCATTTTTTCTTTTCAATTTTTCTAACTAATTTTTAGTTTTTCTTTTACAAAATTACTTGATTTTTATAAAAAAAATTTATGTTTTTACAAGAAAAAACCATTTTATTTTTTCAATTTCCTTTATATATTTTTCTCTTTTTAAAATTACTTTATAACAGAACAAACTTGAGTTGCATATGAAAACCTTCAATTTTAGAAGGAAAAATCATTTTATCTTTTTAATATTCTTTACTTTTTAAAATTAATTTTTTTCCAATAAAATGGAAAAGTCTAAGTTGTTACAAGTAATTAAGCTACAGGAAAAAAAATGTATATTTTATCTCTACAATTGGATAACTTAATTACCTATAAAAATTTAGTGTTTTTTTTTTGAAAGGATAAATATCAAAACTATATATGAACTATGGTTTAATGTGCAATTGTATACATGAACTTTAGTTTTGTGCAATTTTATATATGAAAATTTTGATTTGATCTAATTCTTATAAATTATTAGCACAATTGTTCATATAACATCATTTTATGTTTATATATTGCATACATAAATAATTATATTTATCCAATATAAAAATAAATTAACGTATTTATTTCTTTAAATGTGTATGATTAAATCAAAATTAAAGTTTTAAGTATACATTTGAACCACAATCAAAGTTTCACATGTGTAATTGCACTAAATTAAAGTTCATTATATAATTGCACATTAAATAAAAGTTCAAAACCTACTAAAGCTGATTGACTATAATTAAAACCTACTAAAGTTGATTGACTAAAATGAGTATAAATAACATAACCTAACTCCAAATTAATGGCCGGTAACTAAAATAAAAACCGTTTTTAACGATAGTGCTTAAAATGCTTTTTTTAAAAAAAAAAAATTGAGTGCTCAAAATAAAAATTTATAAAAAATTGAGTAAGTTAATATTAGAATTTAGCCTTATTTTTTCTTTTATATCATATTATATTATATTTTATATTGTAGTATAATTATTGATTATATAATAAAGGAATAAGAGATTGGATACCATCACCGCCGCACATATTTGCCAAGCAGATGACACCGACAGGGGATTCACGCCAAAACACAAGAGCACATAACATCAACATTGCAACATAATACAAAGGCCCCCTAAGCAATTCCCTGCAATTTTATTAAAAACACAATAACCCATTTGAAGATTAAATTTGAATTTGCATAATCACAATCAATCAAACCAATATAAGTCGGATTTAACAGTAGAAATACCTGCCCTAGCTGCTTTCCTTTTTTAAGTTTGGTACGTTGAATAAAATAAATATATATGTCAGGGGAAGGGGTTTCATTTCATACTTAACAATTCTAGAAATACCAGTTATGTACATTGAATAAACTAAAATGTGTGAGAAAAAAAAAAAAAACCCAATCCCGCACCACTCTGCCACGCCTATGTATCTTTTGTGGTTTTCTAGTACGCCTATATTATATATTGAAATTATAATTATATATTTTTAGGATATGAAATTAAGAATTATTAGTAAATAAGTGCTGTAGAGTAATTCTATAGCAGTGTGGAATGATTGGTATAAAACTGAGCTATTTGTTTTCAACATTAATACAAAGGGTGGGACAGAGACAGATCATAAGACTATCTCTGCTGTCTGCCAGCACTTCAATCCGTATTCTTAAATTTGGAATTTATTTATGTTAAAAATTATATATATTAAATAGAAAAGGATCAATTTATAATATTTTTATGATACAATTATTATAGTTCATGGTCTATTAATGTAAATCAATGCATCTTAAATTTGATATAAATTTAAAATTTTTAATTATTTATTTTATGTAAAAAAATTTAACCGTTAAATATATATTAATATATAGAATATTTTTAAATTTATATGCATCATAAGTATAATTATATTGATAAATTTAACGATTAAATCATTAAAATATTAAAATATAAATAATTACTAATGTATTTAAAACTACTTTAATTTTTACACTATACAAATGATTTCTCCCCTTTTAATTTAATTAGTTCACACTGTAGTAAGCTGCTGAAGGATCTCTACACTAATCTCTGCTTGATTTGAGGTCTCGACTAAGCTTTTTTATTTATTAAAAATGAGTGCAAATTAAAATTTTTTAATACTAATTAAAAATAAAATAAATAAGCTAACATACTATTCGAATAAAAAATAAAACAATCAAATTGGAGTAAAAAATGATACTATGGTGATAGAAAAATTACTTGGGATTTCCTTCTCGAGTAACAGATTTGATCAAGCTTTGATCATCACTCAAAGAGAGACCATGAATTACAAGCCTTAAGCAATTGATAAGTGGAACCAGAGATGCAAAGTAACGAGCTTCATCGGCGTTGCTATTTTTTAAAATTTAAAAAATATATATATCAGCTATAATATTAATCAATTTAATTAATAAAAATAATGCAACCCAGTTTTTTTTAATTATCTTTCAAATATAGAAAAAAATTAACATGTTCACCTGAAAATTGGCCAGGAAATGGCAAAAAGTAATCCAGATAATATATGCACCAATTTTCTACTTAAATTCTGTTAAAATAATTAACAAAAAGAACCGATAAAATGAAATTAAAAAATTCTGATAAAGTGAAAGAGAGATTTTAAGAAAAAGAAGAAAAAAAAACCTGTTGAATGAGCTCCTTTTGAGTGAGAATATTGAAGGTGAAGACGAGAGCATAAGCGCCAGCAAAGACAGAGGCGGAAGCAGCGGTGTCTCGGAAAATAGAGGCGGTAGCAGCGGTGGCTGAGAGTGCGGTGGCGCGTTGGGGCGCGCGGTAGAGAATAGGGAAACGGGACGTGGTGGGGATGTGAGAAGAGAGGAAGAGAAAACGGGGAGGAGGAAATACGGCGGAATAGACGTGGCGGCTTAAGATTGGATGAGTGAAGGATAAGGAGAGGCTCATCGTAGCAGCGGAGAAACTGATGAAACAGAAGAGAGAATCTAGAACGAGACCGCTGAGCTCTCTGCTTTTGTTGAACCAAGTGATATTACCTTCTATTTATTTATTTGTTGTAATGAATGGATAATTTTTATTGAATTGGGTAAAATTTGCAAACGACGAAGATAAAGAAAAGAGTAAGTTAAAAGGAGGACCAATGAATGAAAGTGAGAGAAATCGACTAATTTTACTCAGATTGATGATGTCAGATTCCAAAAGGACTTACAACTGTAAAGGTAAAAAGTACCACTTTTGACCTTTTAAGTGGAAACCCTATAACTCACATGTGACCCAAATCGACTTCATTCAATCAAAATTAAATTTATTGATTTATAAATTCATTCTTTTTATGATTTTTTAATTTTTTTTAAATTTGAATAAAAAATTCATTCAATTAATCAAATTCATCTAAATAAATAGTTTATTGATTCAATTCTCAAAAGCTTTGCTTTTGAAGATAGTTGGGTATACTCGGATGAATACTTGTAAATTGAGCAAGTGCCTCCTTTGAACAAGGCTGCTTCAACTAATGTTGAAAGTTAAATCGAATCGAGTAAAAAAATTTCAAATTAATTGAGTTGATGAGTTTTATTTTATCAACTTAACTTGATTCGAATTTTTTTCAAATCGAGTACAATTGTCTGAGTTAAATTAAAAAATTAAACATGTCAAATTAAAATATTATTACAGTATAACTAATTCTACGTTGAAACTCATATATTTGAAATTTTTTTAAAGCAAAATAATAAAAAATATATACTTGAATCATTAATTAACTTCTTTAGGTCCCCAAAATTACTATTCTAAAATTTTTTTGTTATTTTTGTTGAGAGAGACCAATTTGCTCATTTTCAAACTTGACAGGGACACCAATCTATTATTCGAATCATTTGAATTATAAAATTCAACTCGATTTAAACTCGAAACTCAAATAACTCAATTCGATTAACTCAAAATTTAATTTTTTTTTAATTTTTTCGAATTTTACTTACCCAAATTTCAACTCCTCTGCTTCTTACTTCTTACTGCTTTGTGGATTGTGGCTCTTATCAATAAAAACAGAAATAAATCTATTTAAATGATTGTACTAGATATAATTTATTAAGTTTGGCCCATATATTTTAAGATATAAATGTCCCTTCGAGTTTGTTTTTGTATAAGTGATTTTAAATTTAAATTTTCTTGGTAACATAACTTGTTTTTTAAGTTTCATTATCAGAAATATTCACGCAAGATAAAAATGAGACCCCAAACAAGTTGAGCTTCGTTGACTTCTTAATAATATAACTTGATTTTATTTTGAATCATAATAATTTAAAAATAAAAAATACTAAAAAATAAAAAAATAAATTGTTTATTAAATTTTCAGCTTTAAGTACTAAAAATTTCCATGTAATATAATTAAAAAAAAATTAATTGAACTCATAGTTGAAAAGTGCAATTGATTGAGCCCTTGTAATATAATTTTTTGTCGAAGCCCTTGTAATATGTGAATGTATGAATGTTCATGGTGTAACCTTCGATAATGTGTAGATCGAACGGGCAAATCATGATACATGAACTTATGTGTAAGTCCATGAGGGAGAAACCCATGGCACCTTCTGTGAAAGTCTGTCGAGACATTAAACACGCGATTTTGTATTTTATCATTGTGGCATACTCTGTTAAGTCTGTCTGGTAAAATATGATTTTTTACTCTTATGGTAAGTTCTGGATAAATTTTGATTGCTCTGTACTGCTATGATAAGGTTAAGATATGTCTGGAGCTAAGGTAGTTGAATAAGATATGTGATTAATTGAATAAATATTAAGGGGATTTCTTGAAAAGAAGTGTGTATCTGTATGTTTAGAAAGGGTATCCGCCATAATAACCTGTTAGTTTGGAATTTAGGCATGTTTGTAGTTGTGAATGAGATAAGTATCCTTTAGTCTAAATTTGTCTGTACAATGCAGGGTCAAATCAGAGTTATCTGGTATTTGCCATATCTGAACAGTATCATGTATTCTTCTGAAATCTTATAGAGTCTAAGTCATCGTATTTTTGAGTATCTAGGGTTCTGAAATAAAATTGTGTGAAATTATTTGGATGATATATATAATTCATAATCAGTGTGATCTTGTATGGTATCAAACAAGAATATGATTTGACTAGTAAGCTGATCGTATTTTAATCTGTGTGAGTATCCGTCAAATGTGTATGTATCAGCCAGTGAACAATATCTGTGATCAACCATTCTGAAATCAGTGTATACATAAAGAGATGGTCTGTATGTAGCGGGTTCTGAAGAGATATTCTTTGAAAAGTACTTGTATGGTTCTAAGAAACAAAAGAGACTAAGGTAATGCCTGGAAGGATCTTAAGTTAATTAGGTAGTTAAGAGAGAATAAGTACTATTAAAAGTATAGTAGTTAGCGTGTAAGTGTAAGCCTGAAACTGCGATAGCATCCGCCCAAATAGAAGTAAGTGGTTAAAAAGGGTAGTTGGCATACAAATGTTCTTCAAATATTATCTACCAAGGTATTTTGTATTAACTCTCATTAAGTTCTCTTGAACTTACAATGCTTGTTATTGTTTCAAGTGATGTGGTAAGAGAATGCGCTAAGAGGGACTATGCTAAGAGTTCACCAAGGTAGCGACGAGGCAGGTTATCATGCATACAGTGGAAAAGTGGCATATTGTAGAGTTACGTCCTAAGAGTTTGTCTTTAGTAAATTTATGTGTTGTACTAAGTGTGATGTAATAATTCAATTCTAAATACTTACTTTTGTTTATTTGAAATTAAGTCTTTAAAAGAAGTGATAAGAATAAGGTTTGAAGTAAAGAGCGTTTGTCTACTGTTTTGAATTTCATTAAGTATATTGTATAGTAACACCTGATATCTGAACCCGATGAATTGGTTTAGGTTAAAGACATTACATAAGTAAAATCCTGAGTTCAAATAGACAAGGAACTGAAAGCTAGTGCGTTAGGTAAACGAATTCTTAAGTATGTAGCATCGTTCACTGTTAGAATTAAGTGACCCTAATTCTTATTTAAATAAAATACGATGGAAAATAAAATAAAAATAAAATCCATATAGAACTAGACTTCTTTTATTTTATTTTAGAATAAGGTTTTTTAAACCTTATTAAACTCCATCTATTTTATATTTACTAGGATAAGGTGTTTCAATCCTACTAGAATATGGCTTTACAAGCCTATAAATAGACATAGTCTATTCCTTTTGTATTGATTCAAATTTTCGACATAGTGAATTTTCTTCTCCTCTCGCAGTTTTTTTCCCGAAAGGGTTTCCACGTAAAATTTTGTGTTCTTTATTTTTTATTTTATTTTATTTTTTCACAATTGGTATCGAGCTTAGGGTTGTTCATCTCGATCACGGTAATGGCGTCTTTGAAATATGAAATTCACTGTTGGATCGCAACACCGATTTGCGTTGTGGCGATTAAGATGCAAGCGGTTCTTACGCAGATGGATCTCGGAGGATGCCCCGCTAGGGATAGATAAGATGCCTTCGACATTAATGGATGAAGAGAAGAAGCGTAAGGATCGAAAGGCATTAACACAATTGCATCTGCATTTGTCCAATGAAATTTTGCAGGATGTGATGAAAGAGAAGACTGTCATTTGCATTATGGAAGAGGTTAGAACAAATATGTATGTCAAAAACTCTAACAAGCAAGTTGCATATGAAGCGGCGTCTTTATGCTCATCGCTTGGAGGAAGGTGCGTCAGACACGAACACTTAACAATGTTTAAAGAAATTCTCTCAAACTTGGAGGCCATGGAGGTTCGGTATGATAAGGAAGATCTAGGGTTGATTCTACTTTGTTCGTTGCCTCCGTCTTATTCAACCTTTAGAGACACGATTTTATATAGCCACGAGTCTCTCACGGTTGATGAGGTTTATGATTCTTTAACCTCGTATGATAAGATGAAACATCTTGTGGTTAAACTCGACTCTCGGGAGAGGGTCTCATTGTTCGTGGGAGACAAGATCGAATATCACGATGATAATCGTGGTAGGACACAGAAAGAAATCATCGTGGTAAATCTAAGGGTAGATCAAGTCTTCAAATAGAGGTAAAACTTGTAACTTCAGTAAGAAGAAAGGGCACATTAAATCTGAGTGCTATAAGCTACAAAATAAGATTAAAAGGGAGGTCATGAATCAAAGGAAAACAAACCGTAAAATTTCGTGAAGGCGATGTTGTAGAAGACTACAAATGATGGTGAACTTCTAGTCGCTTCATCAATGATTCTAAAGTAAGTGAGGAGTGGATACTTAATTCAGTTGCACCTTCCATATGAGTCCCAATCGGACCGGTTTACAACTTACGAAACAATTATCTCAAGGTGTTGTTTTGATGGGAAATAATGCTTCGTGTAAGATCGCAGTGTTGGAACAATTAAAGTTAAGATGTTTGATGGAGTTGTCGAACACTTAGTGACCTATGGTATGTTCCAATGAAAAAAATTTAATTTCGTTGAGTACTCTTGATTCAAAAGGGCAGATACACAACAAAAGTGGGGTTTTAAAGATTTCCAAAGGGTCCTTTGTTGTGATGAAAGGGCAAAGAAAAAGCGCCAAGTTATATGTTTTGCGAGTTCTTCTATTGCTCATCGGTGATGCAACTGTCGCTTCCTCTTCCTTGTCGATGATGATATTACTAAACTTTGGCATATGCGCCTAGGGCATATGAGTGAGAATGGCATCGTAGAATTGAGCAAAAGAGGACTTCTTGATGGGCAAGGAATTTGCAAACCGAATTTCTGTGAGCACTGTGTTTTTGGGAAGCAAAGAGAGTTCGATTCACTAGAGGAATCCATAACACAAAGGAAACGTTGGAGTATATTCATTCGATCTGTGGGGACCATCCAGAGTGCCTTTGAGAGGTGGAGCTAATTATATGCTAACCTTTATTGATGATTTTTCCGAAAAAGTTTGGGCGTTCTTCCCGAAGCGTAAAAGCGATGTGTTTTTCCGCATTTAAGTCTTGGAAAATTATGATTGAAAAAGCAGACGGAAAATGATAAAATACCTCCGCATGCACAATGGCTTAGAGTTACGTTACGATGAGTTTAATAGATTGTGCAAGTCGGAAGGATCGTGAGACACTTGACGATTCGTCATACTCCACAAAGAAAGCGGCGTTGCGAACGAATGAACGAAACGATCATGGAGAAGGTTCGATATATGTTGTCAAATGCCAACTTACCAAAGTCATTTTGGGCGTAAGCGACCTCTCATCGCATGTTTTTGATCAACCGATCTCCATCCGCTGCCATTGAGAAAAAGACTCCACAAGAGGTATGGTCCGTAATCCCGCTAATTATTCTGATTTAAAGATCTTTGGGTGTCTCCGCGTATGCTCATGTTAATAATGGAAAATTGGAACCGAGATCCATTAAATGTGTTTTTCTTGGTTATAAAGTCGGTGTAAAAGGGTATAAGTTATGGTGTCCTAAAAATAGGAAAGTTGTGATTAGCAGAGATGTTGTTTTTGATGAAACTGCTATGCTTCCTAACTTATCTCTTAAAGACTCTTCCAATAAAGAAAATCAAAAGCAGGTGGAGCATCAGATTAATACAGAGTCGACTCCTCAAGTCGAAGACAAAAATTAAGAATAGAGTTGCTTCTTCGCCTCAATACTCTATCGCCAAAAATAGAACTAAAAGAGAAATTAAACCTCCAAAGAAGTATCTTTGAGGTGATCTAGTTGCTTATGCTTTAAATGTGGTGAAGATATAGATGCGAATCAAGAGCCATCAAATTATTCTGAGGCGATTAGTCGTGAAGACTCGAGAAAAATGGATGTTTGCTATGCAAGAGGAGATGGAATCACTCCATAAAAACAAAACATGGGATCTTGTGAAACTTCCTAAAGGTAAGAAGACTGCTCGTTGTAAATGGGTGTTTAAAAAGAAAAAAGGGACTCAGGAGTTGAAGAACCTAAATATAAAGCAAGGCTTGTTGCAAAGGGTTACAGATCAAGTTCCGAGAATGGACTTCACAGATGTGTTCTCCCAGTTGTGAAGCATAGTTCGATTCGAGCTTTGCTTGGTATTGTGGCCATGCATGATTTAGAGCTTGAGCGATTAGATGTAAAAACCGCATTTTTGCATGGAGAACTTGAGGAAGATATTTACATGCAACAACCAGAGGGTTTTACAGTCTCGAAAAAGAGGATTATGTTTGCTTGCTTTGATTTACGATTTGAAACAAATACCACCAAGGCGATGGTACAAGAGGTTTGATTCCTTTATGACTTCTCACGATTTCAAAAGAAGTAGTTTTAACAGATTGTGTTTACTTTAAGAAAAACAATGATGGTTCTTTTGTGTATCTACTTCTTTACGTTGATGACATGTTGATAGCAAAGAAAAAAGACAAAGGAGAGATAAGAAAGGTCAAAGCCCAACTAAGTGAAGAATTTGAGATGAAAGATTTGGGACCAAAGAAAGAAGATACTTGGTATGGAGATTCTTAGAGATAGAAAAACAAGTAAATTGTATCTAAGTCGGAAGGGTACATTGAGAAACTTCTTTGCGGGTTCAATATGCGAGTGCTAAGCTCCATTAGTACTCTCTTTAGCGACCATTTTAGACTTTCATCGGCTTTGTCTCCACAATCGGATGATGAGATTGAGTACATGTCACATGTTCCATACTCTAGTGCAAAGGGGGATCTCTCATGTATGCTATGGTTTGTTCACGTCCGATTTATCATATGCGATCGGTGCGATTAGCGATATATGGCGAATCCCAAAGAAAGAACACCGGAAAGCGATTCGATGGATTTTAAGATACTTACGAGGTACTACTCGATGTTTGCTTACAGCTTGGAAGAACTGAAGATGGAGTTATTGGGTATGTTGATGCTGATTTTGCTGGAGACCTTGATAGAAGAAGATCTCTCACGAGTTATGTCTTTACAATCGGAGGTTGTGCAATAAGTTGGAAAGCCACTTTGCAAACTACAGTGATAACTTTGTCTACCATCAAGCCGAGTACATAGCGATTATCGAGGCTTGTAAAGAAGCTATTTGGTTGAAGGGACTCTTTAGTGAACTAAATGAAGACCTTCAAATCAAAGACACGATATTTTGTGACAATCGAGAGTGCCATCTTTCTTACAAAAGATCAAATGTTTCATGAGAGAACAAAACACATTGATGTTCGGTATCATTTTGTTCGTGATATTATTGCTCGTGGTGATATTGTTGTGAGCAAAATTAGTACTCATGAAAATCCTGCGAAGATATGATGACCAAGTCACTTCCTATAACCAAGTTTGAGCATTGCTTAGACTTGGTTGGTGTTCATTGTTGAAGTTAAACCCTTAAGGGGTTTTATGGAAGAGGTGGAGAACTTGTTCGCGATAAAGAACTTGTTCATTGAGAATTTGTGTCAAGGTGGAGATTGTTAGAATTAAGTGACCCTAATTCTTATTTAAATAAAATACGATGGAAAATAAAATAAAAGTAAAATCCATATAGAACTAGACTTCTTTTATTTTATTTTAGAATAAGGTTTTTTAAACCTTATTAAACTCCATCTATTTTATATTTACTAGGATAAGGTGTTTCAATCCTACTAGAATATGGCTTTACAAGCCTATAAATAGACATAGTCTATTCCTTTTGTATTGATTCAAATTTTCGACATAGTGAATTTTCTTCTCCTCTGCCCGTGGTTTTTTCCCGAAAGGGTTTCCACGTAAAATTTTGTGTTCTTTATTTTTTATTTTATTTTATTTTTTTCACATTCACAATAGTGAAATTCATAGCCTGAGACATGGGTAAATGATATCCTCTCATTGGTATTACATGGTTGATGAAAAGTAAACGTGGCCACAGATCGTTCGTCCTTGTGATGAATGACTTGATTACTATTTGATAGTAACTGACTTTTCATGAAAGAAGATGTAATTATTATAATGAGATAAAATAGGATCATATTATAGGAGAACAGATATTATCCCAAAGAGATTAAAGATATCTTATGTGGGTAACACACTTATGACAAGCTCATTGGACGAGCACTGATCGGGTTGCTTTCATAATGGTATGTTGTTAGGGAGAGCTTAGTCACAATACTATAGTGGAATGACTTTGTGACTAAATGAGTTTAAAATTAATAGGCGAAAAGTTAAAACTTAATTATAAATCAATTGAGCCCTAATCGCATATGTCCAACCAGTCCCTCTGCTAGCTCGTTGAACCCAGAAATGAATTGTATGTTGAATCAAATGAACAAAAATGGATAGAAATGGTGAAAATGAAAATGGAGAAATGAAATTATTTGGAAATGAATATAGTTTTCTCCAAAATGAAAATAAAAAAAATGAAAAGGACCTAGAAATGAATTTATGTTTTTCGAATTAAATAAAATTTGAAAATGGAAATAAATAATTTGGTCATATTAAACCCGTTGAATGTAGAAATATTAAATATATTTTCTCATATATTATTTTACGGTAAAGTTGTCATGATTTTAATGGAATTAGAATTGGGTTGAGAAGATTATTTAATTAAAAATAAATTGATATGCTTATTTTGGGAAATAGAAAAACGAATATTAGGTTTTATCGAATTATAAAGTGTGGGGTTAAAAGTCCATGAGGTACTTGTAATTGGACTCGATGTGGAGAGACTCAAAAGCTCTTTAGGTTAAAGGGAGAGACGGTAAATCCTAGTGTTATTAATTATGGTTGCCGCCCCCTATACTTCTACTTAGACTAGGAATTCGTTTTTCTAGTTGAAATAACCTTCTACAATTCAACAAGGGTTTTACTTCTTCTTCCTATAAATAGATCGCACCAGTAAGGCAAAATACAGAACTTTAAGATATTGTTACTCTACCCGAAAATAGAGAGAGTTTTATTCTCTAAGTATTAAACCTATTTTTCCGAATGACAATTCTGTCGGTTTCTATTGAGAAGAGATATTTCATTTTCACACTGAAAGAAAAGAAAACTATTTCTTATTTTGTGTTTGATTCGAATCGTTCGAGCCTACACTCGCAGCTGTTCGTAGTATGAAGATAGCGGAGAAGGTCATTCGATTGAAAGCTAAGAACGACAAGGATCCGTTTAGCTGAAAACACAAGTGCGATTTTGGTAAGGAGTTTATCGCTATAAATATTACAAACCGGTTTTGATTTAAAAAAAATAATTTTTTGTTGTGCAAGAAAACCATTTCCAAATCTAATTTTTCCAACATCATAGAAACACACAAACAATTAAAGTTCCCAACAAATTCAATGTATTGTTTGGTCCTAATGACTATGATTTTTACTAGAGCTACTTTTTAGATTCATATTTGAGATTCCATTGGGTTGGATGAGTAAGGAGGTAGCAGTAAACTAGGAGAGGCATTAGATGAAATTTGGCTATTAATTGGCAGCAACAGTTCCAAGGGGATGAAGTGAGTATATTTAGCTTAGGGTGGTGATTGACATCTCGAAGCCTTTGAGGAAGGTTATTTTGAAGGGCATGAACCATGATGGCTCTCATTGAGTGGCGATTATAAAATATGAGAGACCTCTTTTTTCTGCTACAAATGTAGAATTATTGACCAAGTTGTTGAGAGTTGTAGTATGACAAGTATTAGTAATACAGTGTAGGAACCAATCCTTAATATGGAATTGGGTGACTGTTGTTGATTATGAGATCATCGAGAGGGGTGAAATCAAGTGATAAGGGCAATATCAAGTTCCTTCATGCCAAGGCTTAAGGGTGAACATTCTGTCAATTTGGTCAATTCAATTTTGTTATACCAAAAATTGAATAAACTGAATTATCCATGTAAACTGAATAAATTGAACCGACTTTGGGAGCATAAGCGAATAAACTGAACCGAAAAATTTCAATTCAGTTTGGTTTTGTTTGTCGATTTTTAGATTTTTTTTAGTTGGAAAAAAATTTCTAATTGAAGTACTTATAACTGTATTTCCTTTAAAATGTTTTCACGTAATTGTCTTATTTCTTCAATTTAGTATATGATATTACTTTTAGTTTTATTTCTATTTGAAATTCATTATAAAAATATTAAAAATAATGGTATTAAAAGCCCTCGAACTTTAAAAAAAAAAAAACCAATTAAGCTCCCACGACCTTTTTGCACCCAATTGAGCCCTTGAACTAACAAAACGGGCCAAATAAGCCATTTGACCAACGTTGATCGTTACAGTGCTGTATGATCATTAATGACATTGATGTAGTGCTCCATGTCAACAACAGTTGTTGATGTGGTAGTGTCACATCAACTATCATGTCAACAAAAAATCAATTTTTTTAAAAATAAAAAAAATTAAAAGTAATATTTAAATTTTCTACTAGAATTGTTCAGGTTCATTGATTTCAAAGCTTAATTTTTTTAAAAAAAATAAAAAATAAATTTTATAAAAAATAATAAATTTGTAAAACATTATTAAAATTCATAAAAATATTAAAGAAAGTTCAAAAAATTAAAAATTAATTTAAAAGTTAAGTCCAGAATGAATCTAGACATGGTTGTCCATATACATTCAAGACGATTTTTCTAAACTATAAAAAATTCAAAAAATATTAAAAATTAATTTTATTTTAAAAAATTGATATTCATATTAATTTTTTAATACTATTGGTACCTTTTAGGATGAATACAAAATAAAAAATATTTTATAAAATAAATACAAATAATTTTAATTTTATTAATCGTATGTATAATTTTATTAATAGTATGTATAAAGTTTTTTTTTAAAATGTACAAATATATCCAATTAAAAAGGTGTTTCAATTATTTTATAGCCTAAAAGTTTTTAAATAGTTGGATATATCCATACATTAAAAAAGGCACATTTACACATACGATTAATAGAATTAAAATTATTTATATTTATTTTATAATTGTTTTATTTTTTATAAATCCTAAAAGGTACTTATAGTATAGAATTAAAACATCGATACATATATTAATTTTTGAAAGAAAATTATTTTTTAATAGTTTTTTTACTTTATATAATGTATAAAAATCGTATTGAATGAATATGGACATATGGATAATGGGAGAAGATGGGAAGCGAAACAGAATGTATTACTGAAATAGGAAAATTAAGGCAAAAATATGATAAATAACACTTGGGAGGCTAGGTTCTACTATGCACCAGCTGAATAGAAATCCAAGATGTTTGAACAAATAAAATTTTAAAAGAAAATAGAATAAGAAATTACAAGCTTTGCGTAGCAAGTGAAGATAAAGAAAAAATTAAACAAAAATTTGGAAAGAATATATATATATATATATATATATATATATATATATAAACCATGAGTTTTGTTTTTCACTTGGTTGTTTCTGCTTTGACAGAAGCAATGCCAATGAATGATACATGTGAGCCCCAAAGGAACCAGTTACTATCTTAAAGTCTTTGGACGGCTGAGTAAGAGATGAACTTAAATGGCTGAGGACTTTTCAAAGGAGAGATGGATGCGAGTGTTTTCAACTTGATCACAACATGTACTTAGATGCTGAGAAATATGGTGGAGTTTTACCGAATTAGATGTTAGAGTATTAAATTTGGCAATTGTTCTTATATTTGGATTTGGATTTGATAATTTTTTTTATATTAGACTCGAATTTTTTTTTGTCTAAGTTAGGCCTGGAACTTGACAATTATTCTCACATTGGGGCTTGAACTTGGCAATTGTTTTTATATTAGGGTTTAAGCTTTAGGGTTTCCAAGAATTAACTTGGATAAAAAAAAAAGTTTAAGTCTCAATGTGAGAATATTTTCCAAGTTCAAGGCCTAATTTGGACAAAAAAATTCAGGCCCCAATATAGGAACAATTAACATGTTTAGGGCCTAACTTGGACCAAAAAGAATCCAAACCCTAATATGAGAAGAGTTGTCAAGTTTAGGCCCTAAAATGTAATTTAACCATTTTATAAATTATAAAATTAAGTTTTAAATTTAAATTATAAAATATGTTTGGTATATTATTTAAGTATCAAGTATAAATAGATAATCTGATAAATGTAATTTTTATAATTTTAAAGATAAAATATTTAAAGGATAATATTACAAGAAATAAAATAAAATAAAAATAATTGAAAATTTCTTATCTACTTATCATTTTCCGCATTTTTTATAAAACAAAATCTATCAATTGTTTTTTTATCATCATCATTATTATTATTATTATTATTATCATCTATTACCAAATTGTTTAAATAATTAAATTAATTATTAAATATATTAATTTTTAATTAATTTAATTTTTAATGGGTTATCAAACAAGTTTTTAGGTTTTTTTAGATTAAAAATTTATAGTATGTTTGGTTTGTTGGAATGAAATAAAGAAAAAATGTTTGATTGATTGAATATAATAGAAAAAATAATAAACTATTATTTGGTTGATAAGAATGATATTATACAATAAATTAGTAATAAGTGCAAAATAATTTTTTAACCCTTGTAACTAAACAAATAACAATAATTTATTCAATCTTTTTTAAAATTAATAAAATATTTTTAAAATAACTATATATATTATTTATTTTTGAAAACAATTAAATAATTTATCTACAATTTTTAAAAATAAATCATATTAAAATTGTATTTAATTTCTATAAAATAATATTTTTAATTTATTATTGTATAAATGAATATGAAAATTTAAATGATTACCAAAGTTATTAATATTTAAATATGAAAAAAGAATTATATAATTGTATGGGTATAAGCACCCATTTATAACTTTTTTTTGAATTCCTTCATTTTCACGCCCTCACTCTCACGTCTCCTCTTCAAAGAAACATATCTCTTTCTCAATAACCTGAAAATTACAATCCTTTTTGTTTTAAGTTTTAGGCCGTCGACCACCATCCGTCGCCGGTCAACTACCCAGAATTTAATCAAACTTTATCTAAAGTTTTATCTCCAACTCCTCTGTCCATTTCTTTGATTAGTTTTTCCTAAAAGCCCACCAAAATTCATAGATTTACACATGCAATTGACCACCATTTCCTTACCTTTCTTTCTCTCCACAAAAATTAAAGCCCCAAATGATACTGAATCACTCCCACCAAAAAGCAAAGTCTGAAACAGCAAACAACAAAAATCACCAATGGGCAAGGATGGAAAAGGTCACCACCAAACTTGAAAAGAAGATAGGATGATGAATTTCGGCTTTCGCAAGCAGGGATTTAAATTGCGGTCGCGGCTGCCTTTTCGGTCGCGTTGTGTTTATTGCGGTTGTGGGTATAACGGATGCTATTGCGGTCACTACGGGTATCGCGGTCGTAAATATTTTTAAAATTCGCACAACTTATTGTAAATCATTATAATTATAATTATAAAAAGTCACTTTTAATTATTTTTAGAGTGTTTTCTAACATTTATGAACTTTTATTAATATGATATGAGAACATAATTTTTATAATCATTAATTATTCTTATATTTATTTACGAATTTTCTAAGAATGTTATATTAACTAATAACAAAGTAAAAAAAAAAGAGAGGAAATATTAAGCATTTATCATATTTAATAAGTTTGAAAGTTTTTATAGATAAAATAATTGAAAATTCATACCTGTGAGATGTCTTCAATATTTCTTGATAGCTTTGAATATAGTGAAGATATAAACATTCTATGCTACAAAAGGAAAAAAGGAATAGATAAATGTATAGATTCTCATTAATTATTCCTATTTCCTACCACTTATTCTCACTCTCATTCTACTTTCATATATAGTTTAACATGCTTCGATTCTTAATTATCTTTTCATAAAATATACTCCATTCATTTATCTAAAGATATATTTTAAATGTTTTAATATCATCAAAATTAAGAACATTAACAAAAGTTTTCTTTTAAAAAAAATACCTTACAAATAATGGTAGTGGTACGATTTAGTTTTCACCAATTAGTGGAATGACGAGAAAGATCATATCCTTCACCTTCACTTTGAGAGCGATCTTGACTTGATTCTCTTGGCATTTGTCCAAAAATATATAAAAAAAAAAGTAACATTTTCACCTTGGTTTTCATATAATTGATATGGAGGATATATTTGAGGAGAAGGATACATGAGAGGTGGAGGTGGGTGTTGGTGGTGGTGGATGCATTTGAGGCTAGTATGGCACACCATAATTAGGAAATGGTGGATAATAACCATATGGTTGTGGATAACCATGTGAAGGTTGAAAATATGAAGGTTGTTTTGGTGGATAAAAACCTTAAGTGCTAGTAGATGAATCACTGTACCCAAGGTTACTAGAACTCGATCTCCTACCAGATGAAAGAACTCGATCTCCTACCAGATGAAGAGCCTATAGAAGTATGCTTCTTGCCTTTTCCTTTTGATGGAGCTCTAGGTTCACTTCTATCTCTCCTAGGTTCAGGAAACATATTTCCATCAAACTCTGATCTATCACAGAAATGTTCACTAGTGGTACCAACCCTATATTCTCCTCCATACTAATTAGAAGACCTAATCTCACCTCTATCACCACTATATCCATCATCCTCATCAATTGGACTTAAACCACCGCCATTGGGTCCATCGCCACTCTGACTTGGCATTGAACTAGAACTTGAATGAGACAAATTTTGTTGTTGAGATTGACCAACATCCATTTCATCATCAGAGGTATCCACAGGCAACACACTGACATTTTCACCATCTAATAATGGATTCTCTTTCTCATGAAGCCATTTTGATAGTGGATCAACATCTTCAAAGATATGATCAAGGCTGATAGGATTAAAACTAGCATTTATATCATCAGTGCTCATTCTTTTTTGATGTCTTATCTGAAGCCTCATATTATAATAGGTAAACACTAGTTTCTCAAGTTTTTTATACTTTAACATATTTCTTGCCTTGGTGTGAATATAACTAAATGTGCTCCAATTTCGTTCGCAATTTGATGCTGAAGTTGTTTGACTAAGCACTTTAATTGCTAATTTTTGTAATTCGGGAACACATGTGCTGTATATTATCCACCACTCAGCTACATAATATTATTTAAATTTCAAAATAACTTCAAAATGTACAATATAATTAAATAATATAAATTAAATTAAATAATTTAATTAACTGTTTACCCGGATTCATTTGCTTCCAAGCTGTTTGTGCTTGTGGAGTACCGAATGTCTCATGTTTATATCTAAATAGTAACAACTGCATAAATAAAAGATAGAGTAATGTAGCGACCTAAAAATTTTAGCTTTCGGTTCGCTAATTGTGGCGATTAAAAACTTGGAAAGTGAAATTTGATTTTTAAATAAACCGAGAGTCACCACCGATCCTTTTTTCTAGGTGTGATCGGACACCTATTAGATTTTTTTTTTTTAAACGACAAAAAGGCCGAGTTTAGGTCTACGTTAAAAGTCCAGAGAAAAATAGGGTTCGGGAGTCGGTTACGCGCGAGGAAGGTATTAGCACCCTCGCGACGCCCAAAATTGGTATCTTGTAAACACGTGTTGTCTTAATTTTCAAAAATACGAATTCAATGTAAATTTTAGTTGTGATCCAATTAAAAAGACGAGAAATTTTAGTTTATTTCAGTTTTTGAGAAGGGTATATCGCTTTAACACGAGTCAATCGACATTCACCCAACATAGCGATGAACTCGATGACTTAATGTTAAATCGGTATATTACCTTGATTATTGAAATAAAATAAGAAAACGTGGATAATTTTTCTTGATAATGTGAAGCAAGCTGGTATGAAATAAACAAAAATAAAAGACGGATCTGGAAGCAAATAACGAATATAACAATAATATTAACAAGCAGTAGCAATGCACGCGATATATTAAACATAATAATATTAAACGCGAAATAAAAACAATGAATATATATAAACATATAATAATAACAAATGAAATAACATAAACATAACGTTAAAAATATTAATAGCGCTATATGTATATATATATATCGATATATTAAAGTATGTGTAATGATAAGAGTGAAAAGTGTATACATGGTAATACTAAAATACACAAGTAATATATACCTACATATTATATAAAAATGAACATATGCAAGATACATTATAGATACTAGTAACATAAAATTATATACGTTAACAATACTACGCAAATATATACATATATTTTAAAATAAATACATAGTGATATTTGAATAACATAATAATAAATATGAAGATACATGAAAATAATACTATTTATAAAAAATATATATATACGTATAAAATATACAATGGTATTAATCATAAATATACTAAGAATAAAATAATAGTATATATATGGTATGATATATTAAAAAATATATTTATATATATATAATATCATTCAAGAAGATAAAAAAAAATAAAGATATACAAATAATATGGTATTAGAGGTATATACACAGTATTAAAATATTTACATAGCATAATATCAAAAATATATACATAATATAGTTATAAAAATATATATGAGATAATATGTAAACAATGTAATATAGTATGAGAAATGTGTACATATTAAAGATATTCATAATGATATACAAAGTATAATATTAAAGAGAAAACATGTGCATAACATATAAAAGAATAAACACATATAATGCTAAAATATTTATGTAATGTATACATATGGGAATAAAAACACTAATAATAATATTACACAAATATATACAAAAATATATACATACATATGCATACATGATAAAATATGCATTACTACATATAATAAACATGAAAAAGGTAATAAGTATGTAAAGATTACAATTAATAATAATAAATAACAGGAAATGAAACAAAATAAAATTGAAAAATATGCAGTGGATAAAAAAAGGGTTTAAATCGAACTTAAAACAACATTTTGCAGCGAATTTAAAAATAAAATAGCAGGAAAGGACTATCTTGAACACGCGCGAAAACAATGGGGGCCAATAGCGCAATATTCTCCGCTGTCAAAACGCTGTGTAGCAGGGGGGATTAAATCGAAAAGCGCTAAAATTATGGGGTCAAATTGTAAAACCATAAAAGCTTAATCGCAAATTCTCAGAAAAGCGGAAGGGTCATTCGCGCAATTAGACCCTTCCGCTAAAACACGCGGATCCTCTCTGTGCCGGGTCGGGTTGCTTTGGGTCGATTTAAACGAGCGCCGCTTTACCGCGCTGAGGACAACGGCAAAAACGGCGCCGTTTTACTTCACTATATAAGCTAAACTTCTTTGAAAAATTTTCATTTTGCAGCAGAAGAAAGAAAGAGAGAAAAGAAAATGGGGGAGAGAAGAAAGAGGGGAGAAGGAGAGGGAGCTCCGGTGGGATTCGGTCGTCGGCCATCCACTGGGACGGCATCTGCATACATGCATGCGCGACATCACATTTATGGTGGCGGAGAGGTAAAAACTTGATTTTTTTTTTAGTTTTTTTGTTATTTATTTATTTAATATACATACACGTATGGTTCATGATGGAAATGAAAAAAAAGAAAAAAAAAAGAAAGAAAATTGATTCGGAAATCCAAAAAAAAAACAATCACCTTTGTTCTTTTTGTTTTGATTTTGCTTTCTGACTCTTTGGTTTTGGTGGTGTTTAAAACACTGTTTTTTGTAATATTGTTTGTGTATTTTCTTTGAACTGTCGAAAAAAAATCCCCCCAACTGTTTTTATTCGGCTCTTTATAGCCTATTTTTTACAATTTTTTATTTCTACTTTCTGTCTTTTCTATTCTTGGTTTTGCAGGTGTAGAGGCGGCGGAGGTGACCGGTGGTGCAGAGAGTTGGTGCGGCACTGGTCGGGGCAGGTGGGGCAACAGAAGGCTTGCGGCGCTAGGCATGTTTAGGGTTTCAGAAATTGAAACCCTAATGTCTGAAATTGGGCTTCTGAGCTTGGGGTTAGGTGTTTAAATGTTGGGCTGAGGATTAGGTGTTTTAGGATTATTGGTTTAGGGGGTTAGATTGGAAATGTAAGTGGGTTTTGGATCATGTAATGGGCCATTCGGGCTTTGGTGATATAATATAGGTGGGTTTTGTAAAATGGGGGTTATATTTAAGAATGGGTTGAGGGTTATTTATATTCTGGACCAAAATTGGCCTACAACAGCTGCCCCTCTTTGCTTATTATCGTGCAACGGTAATGGAGCAAAGACATAATGAAAGGCCAATTTTGCCCAATCTTGCTGAGTCTTTACTTCATCGGTGCTCCACTTATTCAGGTAATCTTCTTCCAGTCCACCGTATCTTGTAACTTCAATCTACTCCGATGTGACTTCATAAAGGTCAAGTCCACGACTTCCTTCTGCTCTTCTATTGTTTCAGTGAGACAAGGTTCGTGGTCTTCTCTTTTGCCACTTCAGTAAGGTAAGATCTGGTATCTTCGGCCGGCTCCGCTGTAACTTCAGGGCTTTGCTACAACTTCAGGGGGAAAATATCTGGTGTCTTCTATCAGCTCCAATCTTTATTCTTGATTTGGCATGTAATTCTTGAGTTCAACTCATTTCTTGCAATATGAATTGGCTCTTTAAAAACAGACACTAAAAATTAAAAATAACTCAGCCTGCGAACTGAGGCTCAACTCATTTCTCGCAATATGGGTTGATAATTTGAAAAGTAGATTTCAAAAAACAGAAATTAAAGGCTCAACTCACCTCTCGCAATATGAGTTGATCCTTGAAAAACATAAATTGAAAACAGAAATTTAAAATACCTCAGCTTGCCCTAAGGCTTAACTCACCTCTCGCAATATGAGTTGAAATTAAAACATAAAAATTGAAAATACCTCAGCGTGCCCCGAGGCTCAACTCACCTCTAGCAATATGAGTTGATTTTTGACAAACATAAATAAAAATTACCTCAACGTGTCTTGAGGCTCAACTCACCTCTCGCAATATGAGTTGATTTTTGAAAGACAGAAATTAAAATTACCTTAACGTGTCTTGAGGCTCAACTCACCTCTCGCAATATGAGTTGATTTTTGAAACATAAATTGAAATTAACACAACGTGTCTTGAGGCTCAACTCACCTCTCGCAATATGAGTTGATTTTTGAAACATAAATTGAAATTACCTCAACGTGTCTTGAGGCTCAACTCACCTCTCGCAATATGAGTTGATTTTCTAAAAACATGAATTAAAAACATTAAAATACCAAAACCTGTCCTTTGGTAGAACTCAGGTGTCTTTTCACTTGATTCAATGCGACTCTCATTCCAGATTTCTTGCTTTGCTGGAGTACCTGTATATGCCATGCATGATGTTATCATGATATGCACATGTTTGTCTTAAATGCTTTTATGCCTACATGATTATGCAGTACTCCTTAAGCATGTTTGTCATATGTCCATTTAGCCACAATTGTTGAGGATCTGCGTTCATTACTTCAGCTCTTGACTTTTCTCTTTAAGCCATATACCCGTCTTCAGGCTTTACAAGTAATCAACGCTTAGATATCACTCTTTAGCCTCTGGTTGAACTTTGTTTTTGCTTTGAGGCTCTTGTGTTTATCAAATTTTCATCCAGGTAATGCTTAACATTCGCTTAGAGCATGTCATTTCACCATTTATCATGTAAATAAACACATAATGAGATGCATGAAAAAGGTCAAGTAGGGACAAAAATGATATCTCATATTCATTTATTTCAAGTGTAGCAAACAAAGGAAGTTAACCAATGAGAGTAAAAAATGTCAAAAAGAAAGAAAGGATCGTATTCAACGAATACAAATGCTTTAGATATTCGACACATGAACTCTTCCACGTTCCTCAATCAAGAATCTTTTCGAGTCTGGCTCCTTGCGTAGAAGATTTCGAGTTTTCAGATATGCTTCGAATACTGTAGTCTCACTATTTGTCGCACCATTTAAAATGCCTTGCCTTGTAAGCCGAATGTTTGCTTCATTAGAACGCCCTTTCGGGTTTTCATTCTAAACTTTTGTGTTTAATCAAAGCGTCCTTTTCGAGTTTTCGCTCTGATCCTTTTTTTTTCTTAAAGATGCCATTTTCGGGTTTTCATCTTGACTTTCTTCTTTCAAGCATAGTACTTCTTCACCGCATCTGAGTTTACTGGATTCGATAGCTCCTTGCCGTCCATCTCGGTAAGGATCAAAGCTCCTCCTGAAAATGCCTTCTTTACGACGTATGGTCCTTCCCAGTTTGGTGCCCATTTTCCTCGCAGGTCTTTTTGTATTGGAAGAATCTTTCTTAGCACGAGTTCTCCTTCATGGAATTCTCTTGGCCGTACTTTCTTGTCATGGGTCGCGATCATTCTCTTCTGGTACATCTGCCCGTGACAAATTGCTCTTAGACATTTTTCATCGATGAGGTTCAATTGATCATATCGAGCTCGAACCCATTCTGCTTCTTCTAACTTCGATTCCATTAAGACTCGCAGAGAGGGGATCTCAACCTCGATAGGTAGCACAGGTTCCATTCCATAGACTAGAGAGAAAGGAGTTGCTCCCGTAGATGTTCGCACAGATGTGCGATATGCGAACAGAGCAAATGAAAGCTTCTCGTGCCAATCTTTATATGTCTCAGTCATCTTCCCAATAATCCTCTTAATATTTTTATTTGCTGCTTCAACAGCCCCGTTCATCTTTGGGCGATAAGGCGAGGAATTATGATGCTTTATTTGGAACTGCTCGCACACCTCTTTCATTATCTTATTGTTCAGATTCGTGGCATTATCTGAAATGATTCTTTCAGGCAAGCCATACCGGTAAATAATTTCCTTTTTCAAAAACTTGCAAACTGCAGTTTTCGTCACATTGGCAAACGAGGCAGCTTCTATCCATTTTGTGAAGTAATCGATAACCACAAAAATAAATCGATGTCCATTTGATGCTTTTGGAGAAATTGGCCCTATAACATCCATGCCCCACATAGAAAAAGGCCACGGAGAGGTCATGACGTGAAGGGGCGACGGGGCTACATGAATTTTATCACCGTAGATTTGACATTTGTGGCATTTTCTGGCAAAATTGATGCAGTCACTTTCTATTGTCAGCCAATAATAACCGAGTCTCATAATCTTTCTGGCCATATTGAAACTATTGGCATGTGTTCCGCAGATTCCCTCATGGACCTCTGCGAGTATTTTTCTAGCTTCAACATCATCCACACATCTCAAGAGCATCTGATCTTTTCTTCTCTTGTACAAGATGTCCCTATCAAGAACAAATCCCGTTGCCATTCTTCTGATTGTTCTTTTGTCGTTCTCATTCGCTTGTTCGGGATACCTTTGATTCTTGATGTATTCTAATATATCATGGAACCATGGACGTCCGTCTACTTCTTTCTGGATGCTGCAACAGTGTGCAGGAATCTCCTATATGCTCATTTTGAGGGGCATTATTTCTGCTTCTTTACTGGCTTTGAACATTGAAGCCAAAGTGGCCAAGGCATCAGCCAGTTGGTTTTCTTCTCGTGGGAAATAGTGAAAAGTTACTTCTTTGAATTCCTTAATCAATTCAGCCACTAAATCGCTGTACTTAATCAATTTTGGATCCCTCACTTCCTACTCTCCACGGATCTGGTAAACCACTAGAGTTGAGTCTCCATATACATCTAGGATTTTGATGTCTCGATCAATTGCTGCACGAAGCCCCATGATACAAGCCTCATATTCTGCGATATTATTGGTACAAAAGAAGTTCAGTCTTGCAGTGAACGGATAATGAATCCCCTCTGGTGATACCAGGATGGCTCCGATTCCATGCCCCAAAGCATTCGACGCACCATCAAAGCACATCTTCTATGACTTCTCGTTTGATGACTCTGGTTCCATTTCTGTGATGCACATTAAGTCTTCGTCTGGGAAATCAAATCTTAAAGGCTCATATTCCTCTGTCGTTCGAGTCGCTAGGAAATCAGCTATTGCACTTCCTTTTATCGACTTTTGGCTCACATAGGCAATGTCATATTCCGAAAGGAGAATCTGCCATCGTGCCATTCTTCCTGATAGTGCCGGCGATTCCATCATGTATTTTATCGGGTCCAGCTTTGAAATCAACCATGTCGTATGGTACAACATGTATTGTCCGAGTCTCCGAGCTACCCAAACTAGAGCGCAATAAAAAATTTTTCAATGGATTTAATACTTTGCCTCATATTCGGTGAACTTTTTTTGAGGTAGTAGATCACCTTTTCTTTCTTTCCCGTCTCGTCGTGTTGCCCCAAAGACACAACCCATTGAATTTTCAACACAATCAAATCAGAAATCAATGGTCTTCCCGGAGTTGGCGGTACCAGCACTGGAGGACTAGACAAATATTGCTTTATCTTATCAAATGCCACCTGGCATTCCTCATTCCATTCTCCCGGGTTATGTTTTCGAAGAAGTCGAAAGATTGGGTCGCATTGGTTGGTAAGTTGAGCGATAAATCGGGTGATATAGTTCAATCTCCCTAAAAATCCTCTAACTTCCTTTTGCGTGCGCGGGGGTGGCAACTCTTGAATGGCCTTTATTTTATCTAGATCAACCTCGATACCTTTTTCACTGACAATGAAGCCTAGCAACTTCCCTAAGGTAGCTCCAAACGTACATTTGGCTGGATTAAGCTTTAACTGGAACTTTCTCAGCCTGTCAAACAACTTCTTGAGATTCACTATATGCTCTTCTTCCCCTCGGGATTTAGCAATCATATCGTCGACGTAGACCTCTATTTCTTTATGCATCATGTCATGGAATAATGTCACCATAGCCCTCTGATATGTTGCCCCAGCGTTCTTTAACCCGAATGGCATCACCTTGTAGCAGAACGTTCCCCACATTATTATGAAGGTAGTTTTCTCCATATCCTCAGGGGCCATCTTGATCTGATTATACCCCGAGAATCTGTCCATGAAAGAAAACAACAAATGTTTTGCTGTGTTGTCTACCAACGTATCAATATGTGGCAAGGGAAAATTATCTTTTGGGCTTGCTCGATTCAGATCACGGTAATCCACGCACATTCGTACTTTGCCATCTTTTTTTGGTACCGGGACTATGTTAGCCACCCATTTTGGATATTTGGAGGCTTGGAGGAAGCCAGCATCAAATTGCTTCTTGACTTCCTCTTTTATTTTCAACAACATTTCGGGTCTCATCCGTCTTAATTTTTGCTGGATGGGCTTGCATTCTGGCTTTAATGGAAGCTTATGGACCAAACCTTATGGACCACTAAATCTTCATCTAGCCCTGGCATGTCCTGGTATGACCATGCGAAAACATCTTTGTATTCGCAGAGTAGAGCGATCAAATTATGCCTGGTGCTTTCTGAAATAGAAGTCCCAATCTTCACTTCTTGTTTCCTCTCTTCAGTGCCCAAATTTATTGTTTCCATAGATTCTTCGTGAGGCAAAATCTGTTTATCCTCTTGTTCCACCATTCTTAACAATTCAGGAGACGAGACGTAATCTTCAGCATTTTCTTCAGCTTCAAATTCTCTTAAGCAAACAGCCTTCTCAAAATCAATTTCAAGATTCGTAACGGGTTTGTTCATGTCATCGACATCTGAGCACCTGAAAGTTGAATGGAAAAGGAAGCTATAGAGGGGCATCCGAGCATGGGGACTAACAAAGAAATATCATGACATGGCAATGAGGCAAATGTGAGTATTGGTTATGAAATGAGAAAATGATTATGAAATTAGTGATAATGTGAAAAAGAATCGTGACAAAATGCATCTTCATTGATATTCATTTAAATGATAAAGAGCGAATGCACGCTCTTACAAAAGAATTCTATTATATCTAAGGACACAATAGAAGGTAAATGTTTAGTATTACTCTGAAGAAGACTTATAAACTACAAGAAGCTCCTCGGCAGTCTAATTGTTTAACATGAAACCAGGGGGACAAGGGCGTATCCTCGAGACATCTTTACTTGCACCAGCCCCTTTGTCAATGACATTTATACTGACATTCTGAAAACCCCTTTCAAGTAACCTCAGCATGTTTCGTGGATCAACTTGTCCAGGGTATATCATTCCCGCAGATGTAAATGTTTTTGACAAAGGAGGGTATTCTATGGGCTCCCATTCTGGTTCTCGGCCCAAAGTTCTTGCGATCTTTCTTTTTTGATCTTTCTTCCACTGTCTTCTTCTTTGACGCATGTCAGGCTGGAATCCCAAACCGAATCGAGCCTTGTGGTGCATTGGCTTTAAAGCCCTGACTATCCCTTGCAAATATCTGCCTAAACCTCTTCTTGCTCGAGCTCCTCTTCCCACGGTCAATTTGACACCCATTCTGGTATTTCTCGGCGGTTTAAACTTTGAATTTTGTTTCCCTCAGCAACGAAAGTGGCATTGACAAATTCGAGGGATCGGAAGGAACATTCCACTGCGTCTTTGCTTACTTCAAGATATGGCGCATCTGCAGAGATAGATGCGATGATGTCTTCTTCTCCCTCAACTGTGACCAGACAGCCATCCATGATAAATTTCATCTTTTGATGGAGGGATGATGAGACTGCTCCAGCAGAATGGATCCAGGGTCTTCCCAAAAGGCAGTTATATGAGGGTGTAATGTCCGTGACTTGGAACTCGATATCATAAATGTAAGGGCCCACTTCGAGAGGGATCTCAATCTTTCCCATAACTTCACGCCTCGTCCCGTCGAATGCCCTTACTGTGGAATGACAAGGCCTTAAGTAGGACAAATCCATCGGTATTCTGAAAAGTGTGGCCAATGGCATAACATTTAATGCTGACCCATTATCGATGAGCACGTTCGGTATTATGTAGCCCTTGCAGCGAGTCGTGATATGCAGTACTTTTACCGAGCCCCTACCATTTTGCGGTATCTCATCATCACTAAAAGAGATGAAATTGTCCGCATTCAGATTGTTTACCCACCTATCAAGCTTTTCAACAGATATGTTGTTGGCCACATAAGCTTGATTTAACACTTTCAATAAAGCATTCCGGTGTGGCTCTGAATTTAGCAGGAGTGATAGAACTGAGATTCGTGCTGGCTGCTTACTCAATTGTTCCACCACACTATACTCATTGTGCTTGATAAACTTCAAGAATTCTTGAGCTTCTTCCTCATTCACAGGCTTTTTAGTTTCTTGTACAGGTGGAATTTCTTGCTCGACTTCGACTTCGTGCATCAGCGCTTTCCCTTTTTGCTTCAAGTCGCTACTTTTCTTTGCTGGTTCAACTTCTTTAGAATAGCACCATCCACTTCGGGTAAAATGACCTACCTCCCCAACATCTTCAATTATGGCTTTGGACTTTCTAACTTCCGGTGTGACGATATTGACATCATATCTCCACGGTACTATTTTGTTGTCCCTATAAGGGAAAAGAGATGGTACTTCTATTATCATTTTTGGTTTCACCGGCTCCTTCTTTGCGTCATAATAAATCACCAATGGTCGATCAGCGCTATAAGGGGGACCTGATGGTTGATTGTCAGAGGCACATATTTCTCTACTATCGGCCTCTTCGGCTTTTCAAAAAATCCCGATCTCCTTGTTATCCATCATACTTTGTAATAATCCTCTAAATTCATCATAGGACTGAATGTCGTGCCCTTCGATGCCGTGGAACTCGCAAAAACTGTGACTCTTTGCATCCTTTCCTTCGAATACTCCGTTAAAACGACAAAGCAACCCTTTTTCAACTAGTACCTCCCAGATTTTCTGCAGAGGTGTTCTCACTTCAGAAACACATTTTCTACTTTGTCGTTTATCCTCCTCTCCTACTGCGCTCACATTACCTTCAGTGTGGTTTGGGAATGGATTCCCAGCCGTACCACCCGTACCATCAAATCGCAAAATGACCGCATCGATGAGCCCTTGAACTCTCCTTTTGAAAGCAAGACGCTTCTCGATGAGAATGCCCCAGTTTCTGGCATGATATGCACAACTAGCGTTTGGATCGTACCATTTCGAGTATGGAGGTTTAAGGGGTGCCATGTAATGGGGAGAAATCAGTTGTTTCTCCAAAAGTTTTAGGTACAATTCTCCATACGACACAGGGATGAGAGTAAACTGCGGTCTCTCGGGATTAGGTCTTGCTGGTCTTGGCTCATTTCTGGGTTGGTTTTGAACGGGTGCAGTGTTTTGTGAAAAAGTGGTGACGGGTCTTTGGTTGTTCATGGCGTATACGGGGTAGGAGGGAGGTGGTGTTTGGTAGGAAGGGGTTTGAAGAGGATAATGGAAATTTGAAGGTGGATAATTTCGGGGTCGAGGTTGGTTAGGATATGAATTGGGAATATAACGACTTCTAGTTCCCACCATGTGGGCTTCTGGCTCTTTCCTCCTTACGGGTGCTGCTTTCCTTGAGCCTTCTGATCCTTCCATTCTACCGCTCTTGACAGCATTCTCTATGAGTTCACCAGATATTACAATATCCGCAAACTCTTTCGTGGCACTTCCCACTAATTTGTCATAAAACGGTGCCTTTAAAGTGTTGATAAAGAGAACGGTTATCTCCGTTTTTGTTGGTGGGGGTTCCACCTGCGCATACTGTCTAAAGGTCTCTGACGGCTTTTTCTCCATCATTTGTAAGGTCATCCGGTCTGGCACCATGTCTGATACATGCTTGTATTGCTCGCAGAATGCAGATGCCAAGTCTTTCCAGGATCTAATCTTTTCCCTGCTAAGTTGGTTGTACCAACGGAGAGCTGACCCTGTTAGACTATCTTGGAAGCAATGTATAAGTAACTTATCCTCGTTCACGTAACCAGTCATTTTTTGACAGAACATGATGAGATGTGCTTTTGGGCACCTTGTCCCATCATACTTCTCAAAATCTAGCACCTTGAACTTCGGAGGCAAAATTAGATCAGGTACCAAACTGAGTTCCTTCGCACCTAATGCGGAGAAGACTTCAGTGCCTTCTATTGGTTTGAGTCTTTCCTCCAGACTCCTATATTTTGCGTCATGGTTATCCAATTTCAATTTGGCTACTTCTGCGGAGTCGTCCAGATCTGGACCTAGTGGATCCGCAGGACTAGCCCCTGGGTTCGACGTGAATGTTCCTTGCCCCAAATTAGTGGGTGGAGTAGGTGGCATAGGTCGATGTTCCAAGCCTGTGGGTTCTCCTTGAGTATACCCTCTCTGTGTTGTATATGCGGGTAATGGAGTGAATCCCGGAGGATAGAGTGGATCCTGATCGTGGTGAATTCTTGATTGAGGTTCCATAACATTGGGGTTCTGCATGGGTCCTTTTCCTTTGACCAAAGTTGTCATCATCTCCATCATTTTGGCCATCTGATCTCTTTACTCGAGTGATTCCTCTCGAGATCTTACCATTAGGTCTCTCGTTTCCTGCTGTGATTTAGCCAGTTGCTCTTGTAATTCCTTTTGAGCCCTTTCCATCCTTTCGATTCTCTCATTGAACTCAGCTTCCATTGCCCTAGTTTGTCGACGCGTTCTGTATAAATGTCGTGATTCTAGTCTTGAAGTCTTGCAACTGTGGATTATATGGTTCTTTTAGTTTCGGTGGATGATTATGGTGATATGTACATGCGATGAATGAATGAATGAGCATATGAATGGATGAATGTCCAAAGAAATAAATGATGCATAAATGTTAGTTATGAGTAAATATGCAAGAATTTGGTGTTGATTTCAAGATAGCCCCATATGTAGGCATTTCATTTATCAGAAGAGTACGTTACAAAAAGTTTTTATTTTTCTAACAGTTACACAAATTTCCTAGCCACATTGCCTTGTTTCTTCACTTGCTCTAAAAACTCTGATATACTCGATCTTTGGCTTGGAGGGAATTGGCAACTGAGAACTTCGGCTTCATCTGATAATTGAACAACTTGCATAGCCACTTTACGGATTTCATTGATCAAGAAATCGAGTTGTATTTCTTTTTCTTGGAGAGTTCCTTCATACGCGTGAATGTCCCTATCGTACTGATCATTCTTTTCTTCTAGAGCCTTCAGGAGGTTATCTAATTGTTGTTGACGAGATTGTAGCATATTTTCTAAATCTCATACTCTCCTTTTTAATTCTTGATGTTCAGACTGACTATTCGCAAATTCTGCAGTCACCATTTCATACTCGGTATTCTTCCTTCTTAACTCTATTGCACAATGTGTGCCTTTTCCTCTTCTTTCTTTGCTTTTCCCTTCCAAAATTCCATTCCTCCTTTGATGTTGCTAATTTCTTCTTTCCACTCTACTGTCGACTTGCCCAATCTACTATTCTTTATAGTGTTTCTTAATTTCTTGTTTTCCAAGTGAAGGTCCCTTAAGTCGTTTCTCACGATCTCGGCCTCCCTTTGTACTTTTTCAGTTCTGGACCTTTCAACCTGAACTTCAATCTTCAACTGATAGTTTTCTTCTTGAAGGGTATTGAGGTCCCTAGACATCTTAGCTTTTTCTCGCTCGAATTCTTGTCTAGCTATTTCCAATTCGGATGGCATTTCCTCCAAAAAGGGATTCTGGGCAGTGTAATTTGTTGATAAGGTTTGCTGACTACTTACCCGTGGCTTTCTCCATATTTCATAGTCTTGGGTAAGGGTATCAGCATACAAGGCTAATTCCATGAAATGAATTTCCTTCCAAGACTTTGCAATGTCTCGGACTCTCTTCATATATCCCTCACCCGCAAAAGCGAACTCGAATTGCGCTAATCCTCCAGTTGCGGGTATAAATTGTCGCGAAGAAAATTACCTTTGGACTAATAGCGGAGTGTATCTAACTCCTCCCCATAACCCGAGTAAAGGTACCCAATCTTGTCCTCCACATTTGTATAGCAGGACTGAAGGACGGATCCAGGGTGCTCTCCACGTTATATCCTCGGCGCGAAGATTCTGAAAAACTGATACCCAATGTTGCTCGGTGACTTCTTTCGACCATTCTTTCTTGAGGTAAGCTTCTAGCGGGGCGAATGTTTTTGAAAACATGTGGAATGGAGTGCGCTCTACTTTCCAAAAATGACTCAAAATTCAAACATTAAGCAGCTGTGCGCATCCGATAAATCGTCCTTTTCCAACCCTTCGACAAGTATTCAGGGACCTGAATGTCTCGGCTAAGATAGTCAGGACAGGGTTGACTCCTTGTTTTAGCCTTTCGAAGAAATCAAATACTGCGACTTCAAGATGTCCGAGAACCCTCGGGAAAATGACCAAACTATAAATGGCTAAGGCGAATAGATTGACTCTCTTCAATATGTCAGGATGACTCAGAACTGCTTCTCGTAGGCTAGACCATGGAATGCAAATGGTCTCATTCTTCTTCTTTATTTGTTTTTCGGCCCATGCATCAGTCATGTCTGTCAGTCTTACTAATTTTTTCTTAAAGGTCATTGGCTTAGGCTCCTTCACGTATATCTTGCCGAATTGCACATTGTCGATGCGGAGTAAAGCAGCATACTCTTCTATGGTGGGAGTCATATCCTCTTGATTGAAGGTAAAGCACTGATAAGTTGGGTCCCAAAATCGAACCATGGCTTGAATCAACTGTTCGTCTACACGAATGGTGATCAAGTGAGCTATATCTCCATACCTCTCAGTGAAAATGCCCCTAGTGTCTGAATCCCATTGATTCCAAACTCGCACCAAATCCTCAAGGTTATTTTGGCGAACATTCACAGTTGTATGTTCGGGCAAATTGGCAACACACCCTTCTACTAGGCTGTCCCCCTTTTCTCTTTGAGTTTTTAGAGACCAGTCTCGAACCACGGCATTTTTCTCGGTTATTTGTGTAATTGACTCCTCCATCAGAAACCCGTTCTTTGGCAACTATCCTTTAATCAACACCTTCCTAACGTGATGCCTATGATGCATGATGAAAAATAAAAATAAAAACAAACGAACTTGGTTAGTAAACACAACACAAATATAATTTGAGAAGCAAATTAAACTACTCAACCCAATTTTTTACATAAATGCGATTGTAAATGAAAGGCAAAAGGCATTTCCCCGTGTACTTATTTTGGTGGCTATAAGCGGACAGAGGTTCGGTATGGCTCTAATTGGATGGCTCGTATGGTTCGTTATATGCGGGTTTGGTTCTAGATAGGTACTCGAATTGTTCGTACCGTCGTTTACTAAGACTAGTACGAAGCCTCGGTCGTAGCTCATCACAAGCTCACGAGTTCAATTCGAGGGGTTACATTTACTTATGCCTATGCGGAGGGACAAGTTAACTCACGAAAGCATAAGTCATATGTAACCCGAAAGTATTCACTAGCTTTGTCTGCGGAGGAGGAGAGTTAACTCACGCGAAGCGTAGCGTTTACTTTCACTTAAACAGACGGAGCCCGGGTATGAGCTCATGTTATGCAAAATGCAAGTGCACGGTGTGTGGGGGAGAAACTCATAAACATTTTTATTTAAAAACTAAACCAAAAATAACCGTAAAAATTTTAAAGCTGAAAAACAAAAGGGCAAAAATGAGTTAGAAAAATATTTACAACACGATGCAAATGCATGAATTTCGAAAATAAGATTTTCAGATCACGACCAAATATTTACTTTGAACAAGGAAATTTGAAAACTTTGACAAAACATATTTAATTCAACTCGACTCGCACCGAAGTCCCCAGTGGAGTCGCCATCTGTAGCGACGTAAAAATTTTAGCTTTCGGTTCGCTAATTGTGGCGATTAAAAACTTGGAAAGTGAAATTTGATTTTTAAATAAACCGGGAGTCGCCACCGATCCTTTTTTCTAGGTGTGATCGGACACCTATTAGATTTTTTTTTTAAACGAGAAAAAGGCCGAGTTTAGGTCTACGTTAAAAGTCCAGAGAAAAATAGGGTTCGGGAGTCGGTTACGCGCGAGGAAGGTATTAGCACCCTCGCGACGCCCAAAATTGGTATTTTGTAAACACGTGTTGTCTTAATTTTCAAAAATACGAATTCAATGTAAATTTTAGTTGTGATCCGATTAAAAAGACGAGAAATTTTAGTTTATTTTGGTTTTTGAGAAGGGTATATCGCTTTAACACGAGTCAATCGACATTCACCCAACATAGCGATGAACTCGATGACTTAATGTTAAATCGGTATATTGCCTTGATTATTGAAATAAAATAAGAAAACGTGGATAATTTTTCTTGATAATGTGAAGCAAGCTGGTATGAAATAAACAAAAATAAAAGACGGATCTGGAAGCAAATAACGAATATAACAATAATATTAACAAGCAGTAGCAATGCACGCGATATATTAAACATAATAATATTAAACGCGAAATAAAAACAATGAATATATATAAACATATAATAATAACAAATGAAATAACATAAACATAACATTAAAAATATTAATAGTGCTATATGTATATATATATATATCGATATATTAAAGTATGTGTAATGATAAGAGTGAAAAGTGTATACATGGTAATACTAAAATACACAAGTAATATATACCTACATATTATATAAAAATGAACATATGCAAGATACATTATAGATACTAGTAACATAAAATTATATACGTTAACAATACTACGCAAATATATACATATATTTTAAAATAAATACATAGTGATATTTGAATAACATAATAATAAATATGAAGATACATGAAAATAATACTATTTATAAAAAATATATATATGTATAAAATATACAATGGTATTAATCATAAATATACTAAGAATAAAATAATAGTATATATATGGTATGATATATTAAAAAATATATTTATATATATATAATATCATTCAAGAAGATAAAAAAAATAAAGATATACAAATAATATGGTATTAGAGGTATATACACGGTATTAAAATATTTACATAGCATAATATCAAAAACATATACATAATATAGTTATAAAAATATATATGAGATAATATGTAAACAATGTAATATAGTATGAGAAATGTGTACATATTAAAGATATTCATAATGATATACAAAGTATAATATTAAAGAGAACACATGTGCATAACATATAAAAGAATAAACACATATAATGCTAAAATATTTATGTAATGTATACATATGGGAATAAAGACACTAATAATAATATTACACAAATATATACAAAAATAAATACATACATATGCATACATGATAAAATATGCATTACTACATATAATAAACATGAAAAAAGTAATAAGTATGTAAAGATTACAATTAATAATAATAAATAACAGGAAATGAAACAAAATAAAATTGAAAAATATGCAGTGGATAAAAAAGGGGTAAATAGAACTTAAAACAACATTTTGGGGCGAATTTAAAAATAAAATAGCAGGAAAGGACTATCTTGAATACGCGCGAAAACAATGGGGGCCAATAGCGCAATATTCTCCGCTGTCAAAACACTGTGTAGAGGGGGGATTAAATCGAAAAGTGCTAAAATTACGGGGTCAAATTGTAAAACCATAAAAGCTTAATCGCAAATTCTCAGAAAAGCGGAAGGGTCATTCGCGCAATTAGACCCTTCCGCTAAAACACGCGGATCCTCTCTGTACCGGGTCGGGTTGCTTTCGGGTCAGACGAAACGACGCCGTTTAAGCGCCTGAGGACAACGGCCAAAACCGCGCCGTTTTACTTCACTATATAAGCTAAACTTCTTTGAAAAATTTTCATTTTGCAGCAGAAGAAAGAAAGAGAGAAAAGAAAAGGGGAGAGAGAAGAAAGAGGGAGAGAGGAGAGGAGCTCTCGGTGGGATTCGGCTCGTCACGTCACCGGACGGTCATCACGCGCGCCACCACAAGCATGGTGGCCGGAGAGAGGTAAAACTTGAATTTTTTTAGTTTTTTTGTTATTTATTTATTTAATATACATACACGTATGGTTCATGATGGAAATAAAAAAAAAAAAAGAAAAAAAAGAAAGAAAATTGATTCGGAAATCCAAAAAAAAACAATCACCTTTGTTCTTTTTGTTTTGATTTTGCTTTCTGACTCTTTGGTTTTGGTGGTGTTTAAAACACTGTTTTTTGTAATATTGTTTGTGTATTTTCTTTGAACTGTCCAAAAAAAATCCCCCCCAACTGTTTTTATTCGGCTCTTTATAGCCTATTTTTTTACAATTTTTTATTTCTACTTTCTGTCTTTTCTATTCTTGGTTTTGCAGGTGTAGAGGCGGCGGAGGTGACCGGTGGTGCAGAGAGAGTTGGTGCGGCACTGGTCGGGCAAAGTGCAACAGTAAGGCTTTATGCGCGCTAGGCATGTTTAGGGTTTCAAAAACTGAAACCCTAATGTCTGAAATTGGGCTTCTGGGCTTGGGGTTAGGTGTTTAAATGTTGGGCTGAGGATTAGGTGTTTTAGGATTATTGGTTTAGGGGGTTAGATTGGAAATGTAAGTGGGTTTTGGATCATGTAATGGGCCATTCGGGCTTTGGTGATATAATATAGGTGGGTTTTGTAAAATGGGGGTTATATTTAAGAATGGGTTGAGGGTTATTTATATTCTGGACCAAAATTGGCCTACAACAAGTAAAAATAAAAATAAAAAATTTTTATTTCAAATTATATAACTAAATTACAAATAATAGTACTTAAATCTAACCTGATTAACCATTCTGACTTGAGTATCAAGAGAAGGTTCTAATCTTTCAATTACTAATCGTGTACCTTCTAATGTTTCTATTACTACATTCTCAGAATGCTCCACCCTAAATTGAAATTGAGGATTGAGAAAATAATCTAAGTATAATTTATAAGAATATCATCAAATAATAATAATCTAAAGCTTAAAATAATAAAATATAAAAATAGTTCTTAATTATATGAAACATTTTATCTTACCAGCTGAATGCAAGTCGGAATGCATAAAATTCCATCTATTGTCAATAATCTTTTCATACTCGGTGAAATATCAACAATCTTGTTGAATTGCTCGTTTAGCTCTATCAACAGCCTCATAAATAAAGTCCATTGTTGGTTTTAATCGCTATCCACAAGTCTCAATACTTTTACTAGGGGCTCGTAAACTTTTATGAGGTCGTTGGCTTTTTTCCAAAAATCTTTTCCCAAAACAATTTTTTTGGCTTCATAAGCAAGCCCTGACTTTTGCTGTCCCCATTTTGATTCTTTAAATTCATATATATTCATAAGAAAAATTTTAAAATAATATAATTTAAATTATTTGGAACTGATAAAATCATTAAAGGTTGCTATATTTAAGTAATTATATTAACTAATTATAAAATACTAACCTTTGAATTAAACAATTCTCTCCGACCTTGCTTTTGTCTTGTTATCTTTTCAAGTTGAATGAAATGAGTTGCAAATTGTAAGAGCGAGTCGAAGTATTTGTTTCCCTTGTGTATACTTTTTCATCAAATCAACAGTCCAAATGTGATTGTATATAAAGCAAGTCACTTTCTTTGCCTCATCTAACACTTTTGCTACACTGGGCTTTTTCCCAATATCTTCAAGGCATAAATCTAAACAGTAAGCTGCACATGAGGTCCAATATAGATGTTTTATTTTCAACATTAATTTTTTTCCAGTAGCTTTCATTGCTGCCTCATTATCAGTCACTATTTGGACAATATAATTTTCTCTAATTTCTTCTACAATTGAATCTAACAAACTGTAATAGAATTCAGCATCTCTACTACGAACACTTGAGACATCTACCAATTTCCAAAAATGGTTCATTTACTACAACAAACAAGAAAATTAATGATGTGCATTTGATTCAAACTGTTGGTCCAACCATCACACATTAGAGTTGCACCCAATTCTTTCCAATGAGTCTTTAGTCCATTTACCCAATCACGAACTCGTTGATACTCTGACTCCAAATACACATTTGAAATCTCATAAGGTGTTTACACCTTATCCAACTTCTGTTGACATTTGAATTAAGTTATACAACCATGGAGAGCTTGCTAATTGAAAAGGAAGTCTTTCATATATTAAAAATTTAGATACCGCTTCACCTATCTTTCTTCGAAAACTCCTTAAAAAAAAGTCATTGACCTTTGCTTGCTTTGAACTTTTTCTTCTAACCAATTAAGGTATAGCTCCTCTTAAGGTAAACTCAGACTCACTTGGGAGGGATTTACTTGTTCTTTCTCTATGATATTCTCTAGCTGATCCATGAGAAAATCGCCGTTCTTCATAAATGTTATCCCAACCACCAGTACTTCGTTTGCATTCTTCCCTTCTATGCCACTCGTGTTGTGATTGGATACTTTCTCGAGTTGCTTGCCTTATAGTAGAAACCTCACCAATGAATTCCTCGTGTTCATCCTCATCTTCTCTTAATTGAGATAAGAATTCATCTTTTCTCCTCTTTTTGTCTATTTTCTTTGTCTTGCTTTTTTTCAGTATATTCATCATTATTTCTCTAATGACACTTGTTAATAAAATAAAAATAATTCACACTTTATATTATTATCAATTATATATAATCTTTATAGAAAATTTACAATAACATTTAAAAATAATAATAAAGTATCACATACCAGTAACATTAGGGCATGGTGCAACATTGCTAGTTTTATGAGCAATGTGCTCTTTAAATCACGTTATTCCTCCTTTTACAACTTTACCACAAAGTTTACATACGATATTTCCTTTCGTATTTGGCACTGGAGTTCCAAAGTGCCAAACTATATCATTACTTGGTGCACCCTCCAATCCTTTAGTCGAGAACTCTTCACGTGGTGGCATGCTTTATTTTTATTTATATATAAGAAACATAAAATTATATTTAGAAATATAAGCAACTCATTACTTATATTATCAACAATATTATACAAAAAAAAGTAAACATCATTAACATGGAAAATTTAAATTTATTGCATAATCCATACATAATAATAAATAATAAATTATGAAAGTTATGAAATTTTAAAATAATAATAAATAATAAATAATTATCATTATAAATTAGAATTACAATATTAATTAAAAAATAACATATAAAGTAAAATTATAATAAGATTTAAACTTTCATATTAAAAAAAATATAATAATATGATTGTTGTCAAAGTAATTTTCATTTTCTGTAAAATCTCTCCAAACTCTAATAAATCAACCCAAATATACTTTGCTTCAACAAGTTAAAAGATGAAGAGGATGGGAGTGAGAGGTGGGATTCACTCTTTTCCACTTTAAATACTTACTAGTTTATAGAAACAACAGGTGAAAACATTTACGTAATATATTTATAAAAAAATTGTTATGAAAATTAAATGCATGAAATGATAAAGTTAAGATGATTTTAATGTTGGGTTTCAAATGTCATTATTTACATTTATATGCATGTATTTTTTCTAAATTTATCAAATATAAAAATATATAAATACCTCGAAATAATATTTGTTGTTTTATAAAATGAATGGATAATAATTTTCTAATTGAGTTTGGTCTCGGTTATTAGGTTGAAAATTATCAATCTTTGAATGTGCAAGCGATCAGGGTTTGCTTTGTTTGCCGTTTGGTTTGGAGTTTAGGGACTGAAATATGAGAAATAGAATTTCATATTTTCTATTGCTTTTAAGTTTTGAATTTAATTTGATTGCTTTTTCTGTTTATTTGGTCTTCTTTTTACTTTTTTGTGATTGAAAACACTCTGATTTTGCAGGTAGGGAATATATTCCCTTTTGTTTTATTGTGCTTCACTGTTTCTGTTGATTTTTGTTTAGAGGAGATGAATTTTTTTTAATTTACTATAACGGAAAATAACGGGAATAGTGGCCCGTTATTGCCGCAATTGGCCGTTACCCATTAAATTACGGTCGCGACCCACCACTATCGGTGTGACTCCGCTTCACACCGCTATTTTTAGCAGTAGTGGTTTTGGACGGCGCCGCTACCGCTATATAGCGGTATCGGATAGCTATTTAAATCCTTGTTCGCAAGGGCGTTGAGTAGATTGTTAGATTCACAAAATACTACCATTATCTCGTTAAAGAAATTGGGGGAGGGGAGGAGAGGGGAGGGGGGAATACCCATTCTTTGATGATAATGTGGAATGGATAAGGGAGACATTTACACCACATTTGGTTGGGTGAATGAAATAGTTCTGTAATGGAATAGAGATGGAATAGATATGTAATGTAATAGAGTTGTAATTAGTTCCAATTGTTTGGTTCAATGAAATAGAATAGAGTTGTAATAATATTATTGTGTTTTGTTGAATGAAATAAATGTTATAATCGCATATGAAAAAAGGCTTAAATGACCAAAGTACTATTAGTAGAATTTTTTTTAGGTAGATGATTATTGTTATTGTTATTAAATTTTAATAAAATTATTATTAAATATATTTTAATAAAAATAAAAATAAATAGTTTAATCATATTTTAACACGATTATTATTAAATACAATTTAATAAAATAATATATAATTTAATAACATTCTTAATATAAATATTATTAAAATATGAATTAATAAAAATCATAATATATAATATTATAAAAATAATATATAACCTACTTTATTATTTTTAAACATCAATGTATATTTAATCTGCTAAAATATCATTATCGAAACAAATAGTTTAATTATTTTCTAAATTAAAAAGCAAAAGATTAGAAGTAATAAATAACTTGAGAATTATATTTTACATCCAAACATAATGTTCATACGTTAACAAAAAGTTACATGATGTCATTAGCTTATATGAAATAATCTATATGTCAAAATTTTACAACATCAAAAAGTTACGACAGTCTATGGCATTCTATCATGGTATTATACAATCCAAATATTATATATATAAAAAGTTACCAAAACATCACCAACACAACCATGAGTTTTAATTGTTAGAAAGAAATATTCTCACCCATTTAAATCGCACAGAAGAAGGTAGACTAAAGAAAATGAGCATTTGTGTCGGATGATCTGGAATTTTGCTCAACACACAATAGCGCTCATCCTTAGCTAAGCCTTTTACTTCACATAAGACTGGATATAATTTTTGAGCACTTTCTTAAAGCACTTTCTAGGAGTCAATGCTCCTACTTAATTTAAGGTCAACAGTCCGTATGTTTTCCCCCCAATAACATGACAGCATCAGTAATTGAAGTAGAAATTTTTTCACTTCCATAAAAAATCTTTTTTTTTTTATTTTGAAAATGTGGAACCATTTTGGTTTGATTTCGACGGTTGCGATTGTGTAGCTGAGACATCCACTTCATCCAAAGAAACATCATCTTCGCATCCATGGTAATTGTTTCCTTCTTCAAAATTATTTGCAGTAGCTACATCCTCAGCATCTATTTCTTCAACAATATTTACAGCTGTTTGAGCATCTTTCCTAGTGGCTCGATCTTTTGCATCTATGGAAGTAAGTTGGTCATAATAAGGGAAACTGTGATGTCTGAATTGACCGGCTGCTTTATGACTCTATAAAAAAAGAATGAATCCACATTAGATATAAGTTTGGTCAAAAAAAGATAATAAAGATAGGAAATAATTCTTACACTTATATATGAGTTCCACACAACATCTTTAGCAACAACCATCTGCCTATGCTTGTCCCAACCAAATTCGCTATTGTCTTTTCCACTGAGCATGTCGTAAACGATTGCCCAATATCTTTTCAATGTCCTAATTCTTGATTCAAGATTAGGTTTAGCCTTCAACGTAGCATGATGTAAAACTTTTTCTAACATTCTTTCCAGCTTATTTAAATAACCGGCCTTGAATCTCATATTTGCGTTATAGGTTCCAACATTGTACAAGTCGACCATATAGGCAACCAAGGCAACATCTTCTTTTGAAACCCATTTCCTTTTGGTTCTTCTAAAATTTTGGGAAGAAGCACTTGATTATGAAAAGCCTGACATAACTATCTTAAGAAAAAATGTAAATTGAAATTAGGTATGATATTATGAATCAGAAGGTTGACACTTTATAAAATTATAACACACGGCGAATCAAAAGAAAATAAATTGAAGTTGTAATTCAATAGGTCCAGTACAATACATAAAGACAATTCAAACAACACCAACTTTTTGTAAACTAGATACATGAAACAACATAAACAAATTAACCTTCTACTATATTTTAATAAACCTAAATAATTTCTAGATGCTTGCCATTTACAGAACATTTGATTTGCTAGTTTTATCCTCCAAGTAGCCCATGTATTTGATGGATGAATATTTATGATATTCGGTTCATCGTCATCTATCACATTAGTAGGTAATCCTTCCCCTAACTCTGCTTCAATAGGACCAAGACTCATATAGGTTCGAATAAAATTATGGAGCAAACAACTTGAAATAATGATTCTATTGTGCACCCTCATAGAATAGAATGATGGACTACTAAGTATTCCCCATCTAAGTTTTAATGACCCAAATCATCTTTCACTAACATTGTGCGCTGAATCATGTTTCATATTGAAAAATTCTTCTGGAGCACTTGGTTGGTAACCCTGACACCACTCATTTAAATGATATATTTGTCCTCTAAAAGGTGCAAGAAATCCATCACAGTTTGTGTAACCAACATCAACCAAATAATAACAACCTTTAAAAAAGAAAAAAAAACTATTTATCAAGGTTAATTTTCCCAAAAAAGTATGATATTAAAAATTAATTCAAATTCCTCTAGTTCTACACTTTACCATGATGAACTTTTAGTCCATGTCTCCTACTAATGGCATCTCGAAGAACCGTCCATCAACAATAGAATCTTTTCAACCAGGAAGGACATAAACAAATGCATATCAAGTATACAAGCACCTAAAATATTTGTTGCTATGTCACCTTTTCGCGTTCGATATTTAAGTTTATCAGTTTTTGGAACCCTAATCTTGATATGGGTTTCATCTAAAGCAGCTAAGCAATTCTACATCACATGTATAAAACCTTGGGTTAGGATACTATATTTTAAATCTAAATAAACTAAATTATGTACGACTATATATAGAACTCACTCCAATACCTTGAACCATTTCCTCCTTGGGTTTGTAGAATTAGCTATAATTGGCTCTACCTTTTTAAATAGCATATCTTGTAAGCATATGACATCATTTAAAACATTGTGAAATGATCTGTTAAAGGTTTCCCTGGACTTATTAAAGTGATGCTTGATAACTCGGTTTTTAAGGTGGTGAAAAATGATATGTAAAAACATTAACACTAGTTCATCAACAAGCATATTTCTTAACGACTTCAATCCTCCTAAATTTTGTAACATCTCACATAGTTTAAAAATAATAATTTTATTCATCCTAACTGTTTCAATACAGGTCTCGTCACTAGCATATGCAAATCTTTTCACATAATCTCATTTTACATAAAAATCTAAACTATATTATCTAATCATTGGTCTATAAGTATGTAGGCTATGGACAACACCTAATGTAACTAAGAACCAACTCATAATTGTACACATTTGCAACCATACTATCAATGCAAGACCAATTTTTTTACGCCTCTGACTTTGTACTATTAAACGCAGACGGGCCATTACTGCAAGATATTAAACTGCCACATATCTTCAAATCATAATAAAAGAGTCACATTTCTTCAATACTAATCTCAATAACAGTAAAACCAAATCAAAGAATTTAATTGCAAAAGAACTTACAGCGATTCAGTGAATACAAGAGGCTCAACTGTGGGTGGAAGAAGCAATCAAGCAAGCCAAAGAAGAAGAGGAAGCAATAGCAGACTACCAAAGAAAAATCAATAATACATATTAAAAACCTTTGCAAAGCACAAAATAGAAATTACAAATATCTTTGCAAGTAAAAAACCTAAAATTCATTTCTTTATCAAATTTTATTCAACAAAACCGGCTCATTATTTAGCAAATAATAATGTCTTGAAAAAAATTATAGCTGTATTAAAAATGATATTTAAAGATAACTAAATTACTTTAAAATATTTAAAGATAATGTAAATAAATAAAATTAAAATAACCAAAAATTATAAACTCCAACGTTCCAATAGCCCATGAAATTGATTGGGTTACGTTCATTATCAGAGCCGGGAATGGCCTTTAGTCTTAGGGCTAATTAAAAGATTCAATTTTTATTTAAGATTTAAAACTTAGCAACTAAGATACATATTACTATATAAAAAGAAGAAAAAAGACAAGCTAAATGTAAATTAATATTTCTTTCACAAAATATATACCAATGGAATTACCATATAATTATTAACAAATTAATCCCACTAGTTGTAAAATGAATTACCAATGGTAAAAATATTATACAGGTCATTGTCTTATATATTGAATTGCATTTCAATCCCTCTATTTGAAAAATAAATAAAATGGTCCTTGTACATTACAAAAAATGAACAAAATGGCCCATTAGAATAACAAAACTAGATAAAGTTGGCGTAGCATAAATACCCAAAAGAGCATAGCCTCGACTCTGAAAAGAAAAGTGTCAAAAAAGAGTTACTAGTTTTCAACTAATAACTAGTGTATGTTTGTATAAACTAGATTAAGATGACCCATTTTCAACTTTTTACTTCCATGACTACAAATAAATAAAAGGTATTGGCTGCGATATGTCTTAATCTCTAAGTTCAAAATTTATTACATTTCAACCAAAAAGAAAAATGAGTGCTCTGTAAAAAGATTTCAGCCAAGGATAGAGAGAGGAGAAAATTGGTAAGATTAATGCCTTTAATAAGACGAAGTTCTTAGATAAATTAGAACAATTATTAGTAATGTGGACTTGTAAACATGACGTCTTCAACAAAGAAATAAGAAAATGCTTCAATAGATTCTGTTAAGACTAGTGACCCGCATCCAGTTAAAGTTCCAAATAGGAGAAACTAGGATTCACAAAATTAATGATGAACATCTAAACAATCATAGATAAAGTTTTTGTTTCTAGAATTTACATTAAGCAATAAGTATAGGGTTTCATTGACTCAGCAGCTTGAAGTATGCAATCCAAAAGTGAGCCAAAAACAGTTTAAGGAAAAACATAGAACCAACCAAAGATCTTATATAAGAGGGAAGATGTTTAGGTTTATTCTCATACACCTTGGTAGAATCCAACTCCCATTCCCATTTTAATAGGAATGGGACTCCTTCTTTTTCCGATGGTAGCAAAAAATCTTCATCGTATGTGGGCTTTTTCCAATATTTTATTGTTAAGTATAGTTATGATTTTTTCGCTTGATAAAGTAACTTGATAACCTCGTTCACAAATGTGTGCCAAAGGAAGATATGATATATGTATCTAAACATGAGACAACTATTTCAGCGAGGCAATTAATGTAAAACAATAAATTCATCCATAAATGCTAATAAAGGAGGTAGATCGAAACATTAGTAGTACATGAACTTTTTTAAATGTTTTGCTTAAAAATGCAATTAGCCTTGAAACTTTATGCAAATCACTTTGGCTTCAAAAAAAGAGCAGAAAACTGATTTGAGCTAAGATTTGACAATATTTGATAGTATAAGAAACATTAAACATGGTGTAAGCTTTAAACATTAAACATAAATCCATGTTAACATGAACATGCACTGGAATATAACATTAATTGTTTGGTCATTTTAGTCTTAGATCTAACAAACATCTAAAGATCACAAAGGACTTGTTTAGTCTTAGACAAGACAAACATACTTACGATTACAGAACTCATACGTAATAACTTAATCTTGCAGCATACTGAGAAGCCTCATGAAAGAAAGAAACAGAAAACTAGTATGTTATAAAAACTTGAAAAGTAACTAAAACCAGTAAATTTGCACTTCATGCCAAATTTCAAGATAAATATATATATGCCAACCTTTAGCCTGAATAAAAAAATCCATTCAATGATATCTTTAGCACATTGATGCAAAACACTATGAAGCATGGATTAAAAATTTATTTTGTGCAATGTGCATGTCATGGTAATATCTTATAGGATAAAGCTAAGTTAAACAACTCAAATTCTTCAAGAGAACATTAAAAAGATCAATAACATGGAAATTTCTAATTAATCACCCAGAATGAAAGAACTAAGCAAAACCCAGATCATAAATTGGAACAAAGGCTCAACTAATGTTGATTCCAACATTTTCAAGCTTTTTTCCCTTTTCAAAAAAGGCTATTTTGTCACCAAAGAAACAAACTGAAAAGCCTAAATTAGAAGGAAAAAAAAAAAGTAAACCCCTATTTTATTTTACTAAAAATAGATTAAAAAGGAAAAAAAAAACCTATACAAACAATTAGATACTTTCAAGCTTAAAACAATGAAACTAGATATTAAAAATGGCTAATTTGTCACCAAATAACCAAATAGAAAACAGTAAATTCCTATTTTTGTTTTACTAAAACTGAAGTACCAAAAAAAAAAAAAGATCTACATAAACAAGTAGATATTTTCAAGCTTAAACAGACACTCAAAAACTACATTTTTTTCCTCAAAACAAATCCAAATGCAATAAAAATGGCTAAAAAGACAATACCCAGAAACAAAAGAAAGTGGAAATCAAATGTTAAATCACAAAATAAAAGATACCCATATCTTCATTTTGAAAGAAAAAGGCAAAGATCAAAGATTTGATAGGAAAAAATAAAGAAGAAAAATGAAAGATACAAAAAGGAAAAAAAGAAAAAGAAGAGAAAATACCTAAAATCGAACAGGAATGAGAAGACAGGGCTAGGGGTGTGGTGACTTGAGGTGCTTGGTGAAGGAAAATGGTAAAGGGTAATAATGGTAGGTTATGATTTTTTTTTCTTTATTCCTTATTGCGTGTAATTGCAATTCAATGGTGGGAGTAACGAATGACATTCGATGTTTTTGGGAGATAAAAAGCTAAATAGACTGGGTTGTAATAACATATTACAATGAACTAAACATGTGCATCGTAGTGGGCCCACTGACTCAGGCCTAAATGAATGGCTCATTCCATTCAATTAAATAGGTTGTTAAATAATAAGGTAGTAATAGTTATTCTACCGTTTAACCCATTTAGTGAAGCAAACGTGATATTAAAGTTTTAAGTATTGGGATTTGAGTTTGGGTTTTTAAGTCAATGGACTTCTGGCACGTTTGGTTCATTGGAATATAATAGGATTATATAATAAAATAGTCATTCCATAAGAATGAAATAGGACTGTAATGGAATTGAATAGGTGTAACAGTGGTTTGGTTGGATAGGATAGAATGAATATTGTAATAGTATTCATGCGTTTTGTTTAAAGGAAATAGATATGTAATAGCAAAAAAAATTGCTTAAATGATGAATATGCCAATAATGAATTAAATTGTGTTTTTATTTTTGTAAAAATATTAAAAAAACCAAAAACGTTAAATGTTGAAATGACAAATATACCATTTTAATTAAATTTAATGATCATTTTATAATTTTTTAAAATTGAATAAACAAAATATAAATTTACTAATGGTTTAATGATTTTGGGTGTAGTTTACCCATGAAAACCCACCAAATACCCAAGCCCACTCGCACACCAAAATCTCAAAACCCACCAGCCATCATCACTTTCTTCCCCATTTTCAGTTCACCATAATTCTTTTCCTTTCACCCAAATTTCTCATCAACAATTGTTCTTAAAATTGCTTCATTCCAACATTTTTATTTTATCTAAAATGATAAAATCTTTACCCTTCAATTCTTATCTACTTGTTATGCTTGAAAATTTTGGATTCCAAAAAAATTCAGAGAGAGCAACTAACCATGGTTTTCCTTTTTTGCCTTAAAACCAAACAATAACAAAGATGAAGAAAGATGCAAGGTACTTACTTGAAAATTTAAGTAGATTTAGTTCCTTTAGGTATTCCTATAGATGGGTTCTTGTTTCTTTTCTTTCTATTTTGTTTGAGTGTTTGAGATTGAGATGATTGAGTCTCCTTTTTTAAAGATAAATGTTATAAAATTTTGTTATTTTTTTCTACCATGGTTTACTTGCTGCAATGTTCAGATTAAAACGTTGTTGTGTTGGATGACCACTTGGGATATGTTAATTGATTTTCTTTGTTTTATTTTGGAGTTTTAGATGATTTTCTGCATGGGTAAATTGGGTAAAAAAAATTCTATTCTGAGAATCACTTAATAACTCATTCAGAGGTGGTTGCGTTGAATGGTGATTATGAGACTTTGCCGCTTAGTCCTGAATTAGGCTATTTGGTTGAATGTCCATTCAATCAACTAAACATTTGCTTCGTTATGGCGGGTTGAATACTCTTGGAATGACTTAGCAATTTAGGTGAACCAAACAAAACATTAAGGTTTTGATTTAAAGATAATAGAGTTAGTTTTTATTTATAATTCTTTAACTATATTGATATATTTAAAAATCCATATTTTATCTTAAGGGTGAGCGTTCGATCGAATAAAGTGAAAAAATTTTGAGTTAATTGAGTTGACAAGTCCTATTTTATCATCCTAACTCAATTTGATTTTTTTTTTGTCAAATTAAAATTTTGTTAAAGTATAACTAATTTCATGTTAGAGTACATAAATTTGAAACCATATATATTTGAAAACTTTTTCAAAGCAAAATAATAATAAAAAATACTTAGTATGATAAACTTAAATCATTAATTAACTTATTTAGCCCTAAAATTAGTATTTTAAAAAATTTAAAATTTTTTAACTTTCTTAATATTCTTTAGAAATTTTTTAAAAATTTTAATAATTTTTAAAAATAAATTTTTGAATTTTTGTAAATATATTGAATTTTAAAAATTATTTTTTTATTTTTTTATAATTTTTGTTGATATAGAGACCAATTTGCTCATTTTCAAAATTGACAGTGACCAAAGGGGTATTACACAAATCTGTTATTCGAATTGTAAAATTCAACTCAACTCAGAATCAAAACTCAAATTACTTATTCAAATTAACTCGAAAAAATTAAATAACTTAAACAACTTGATTCAATTAACTCAAAATTTAAAAAAAATTAATTTTTTCGAATCGAATCGAGTGTTATTCACCACTCTTTTGTCTATTAAAAAAATTACAATTGGATTTAAGATGAAATCAAATGTTATTTTTAATTATTTTATTATACGTTAAAAACAAATGACTCCATACTTGTGTAACTCTTTTACTACACTAATAATCAATATATATAACCAAGTTGGAATGGACCTAGATTGAAATTATTTTATTCAAAGCTCGCCCAAATAAAAATTTTACAATGTCTTACGTAAACCTAATGTTTGCCTCTCATATTTTTATCCAAACTCCCATATATTTCAAACTGAGAAATAACTAACCTTTAAAAAGCTCTAGGATTACACAAATTTTTTAAAACTCAAAATATAAAACCAACATTTTATTGTTGTGTAAAAAGTTATATAAAAATAAAATCTTTCAACTCTTGGTTATAATCAGGTCCATTCTTAACATTTTTAGGCCTTAGGCAAAATAATAAAATGGGTTTTAGGTTTATTAAAAGATGGAGAATATTTTTTTTATATCCTTTAAAAGTTGGTAAAAAAAATTTTGGGCTCTTAAAAACTAAAAAAAATAATAATTTTGAGCCCTTTAAAAGCTGAAAAATAATATTTTGAACCATTTTTAACCCCGGGGGCTGCACTTGCAGATGACGCCAAGGCTGGGCCTCATTATAACACCAAGAATACATGAACGTGAATTGTCAAATTTATTATTTTATGTGGGAAGAAATTTGAAAGAGTAAAATATAGAGAGAAAGGCAAGTAAGTCGGCGTTTTTCTCAACACCGCCTATTCCAGTAGGCCTAGCCCATTCGGATTGGCCTTGGATAAATTGATTTTCATTTTGTATCGGTCTGCCTTGAATTAAAATTTTAACACTAAAATTAATATCTTTATTAAAATTTAATTGTAAAATATAAAATAATATTTTTCAATATTTTAGTTTTGATAATAAAATTGACTGACTCAAATATAATAATAATAATAATAATATAAGCACCTCTACTTTAAATCTTACCAACAAAATTATTAATAAAAATAATTAAAATAGAGTACAGTTTGAAAAAGAAAAGTGATTAATAAAAACGAAGGAAAAAAAACCTAAAAACATATGATTTAAGTATACGCATTACAAAATTATGTATAAGTTTTTTTCTTATAGTTAACTTAGAAATGCTATAATGGGGTATTTGGAATGTATGTCTAACATAATAGAGCCACCCAATCCATGGAGCCCAACGAAGCCAATAGACCCAGTTAAGGGGGAAGTTGTGTCTTTATCTTTTCTTTTCAATATTTCTTTTAATTTTATAAAATTTGAGTTGTTTATAGACATATACTTATATTTTTATTAATATGATAATAATTTTATATAATTAAAAAATAATTGTTTAAATAATTAAAACAGCATATTTCACTAATATGCTAATTGATTTTACAACAATTATTATATAAAAATATAAATATTTTATTATTACACAAATTAAATTATTTTCAATTTCGACTTAAGGGATAAATTTAAACCTAAAACCATAAGTAGGGGTAGGGGTAGGGGTAGGAGTGTTCAAATTTCGGTTAAAATCGAATTAATCAACCAAACCGGTTTAATTCGGTTAATCGGTTAGTTAGTCGATCTAGTTTGGTTGGAGGTCGGTTAAAGATTTTTTAGAATTTTGGTTAACGGTTAATTCAATTTAAAATCGGGTAATTAACTGAATTTAATAAATAATATTATATATTATATGTATTAGGCTATTACTAATTCAGTTAATTCGGTCAAATGAGCATTATCAATTTATTTATTTTTATATGTTTTATACTTGTTTTAACAAAAAAATATATATAAGTTTTGATTAATCTGGTTAACTGAAATATTTTGGTTCAGTTATTTTTTTTTAAAATTTTTTTGTTCGGTTAATAGTTAAAAGATTAAAAAGTCTGATTAATTCAGTTAATACTAGTTCGGTTTGGTTAAACAATTGATTAATTGTTTGAACACCCCTAAGTAAGGGTGGTGCAAGGAGAGGGGGAGATTGGTAGGGGCTCGACCACCCTAAACAGAAAATTTTCACTTTTGTCTTTTTAAAATTTATAAGATTTTAATTTAGTAAATGGTATAATTACACTTTGGCCTCTCAAAATGATAAAATTTTGATTTAGTTCTTTTAAAATTATAAATATATAAGATAAATTGATGAAGATGAATGGAATGATAAATGTCTGATTGAACCTTTTGAGAAAGAATTTTCAATAAACTCAATAAATAAAGAATTTTCAATAAACTCAATAAATAACTCTAATCGACCCTCCAAGAATGAATCCTTGGCAACCCAAAGCTTGAAGAACTTCCCCCAAAATCTTGAACAAGATTAAGTAAAAAGAATCTTTTGAATAAAGACAATAATTGAATACTGCAAAATATAATACTCCAAAGAGTGCTTTTATTAATCAAATAATCAAAAACAATATATGTTTGGTTATAAGAAACATAATGTCATATATGTAGACCTAAATTACTTGGAAAACAAGAAAACGACCATTGCTTTGTCTCCAAGCAATTGATTTAGTCATAATCTTACTCTTTAAGCTAAATTAGTCTAAAATACTTAAACATTCGTAATAAATAAATCCCTAAAATATAAAAAGTTCAAAAATACATTATTGGACTTATATATAATAAAAATTAAGGATTAAAATTGAACGCATGATTTAAACATGAATCAAAGCCCGAAACTTGTAATTCTCGTAATAATCTCATCCAAACATCTTTACTTGCGCAATCTTCATTAAAACGGACATAACTTAAGCTTTCGAACTCGAAATAAGGTGATTCAAAGTGTGTTTCAAAGCTAAAAGATCTCTCTCTATAGTGATATCTATAGTGATAAATTAGGTCAAATTAAGTACATGGATTTCTCAACTTAGGGAATGATCAAATGTGCAAATTGAGGGGTTGAATTTATTGAACGCTTCAATTGTAGCTTCAATCTATGAAGCTTTCAACTGAATAACCTTCTCTAATATTATCAAACTCTACGATGCTTAGAGAGTGAGCTCCAAGTCAAAAAAATCGGACATAGACAAAAACTGATACTTCCCAGGAGGTGGAAACTGATACTTCCTAAGGGATGAAAGTTGACTTTCTCAAGGGAGAAATCTAAAAACGAAATTTAATTTTCTAAATTTGAATTATAATTTCCAATAAGAATGAAACTATAATCTTAAAAATTTAGAATAAGAGAAACTCAATAAAATTATAATTGATTTGAGTTCAAGAAAAATAACTCAAATAAAAATTTCCCCACACATATATCTTAATTTATACACCCCTATGTACATATATATAGAGAAAAAAGTAGGCTTAATGCAAATTTTAGTCCATCAAGTATATCATTTTTCCCACTTTAGTCCTAAATTTTTTTTTGGCCCACTTCAGTCCCTACATTTATCAGACATTCCAGCTAGGGGTGTTCAAATGATCGGTTTGGTTATTAAGCAAATTGAATTATTATTAACCAAAATTAAAAATCTTTAATCGTTAATTGAATCGAAATTTTTTTCAAATGCATTAACTGAACCGAAATATTATCTGTTAATTCAGTCGATTAACCCAATTAACCAAAATTTAAGCTCACTATACTCCCTACATTCCCTTGTTAAAACCAAGAAAAATGATATATGGCAGCATATGACTAGTTGGATATCACATCCATTAGTTTTTAACATCCAAAGGATTGAATTGAGAACATCCGGTAACATTAGGACTAAAGTACACCAAAAAAAACTTTAAGACCAAAGTGGGAAAAGCAATATACTTCAAAGACTAATGTGTACATTAAGCCAAAAAAAAAAAAATACAAGATTTATACTTGTTGAGGGGTTGGCTCCTTTTGAAGAAGTCTTCTAATTGTCATCCGTCAGGTACCTGACTGGCCCTCAATAATAGTTGGGTATTGTCCCCATGCCTGGGTTCTATTTCCCTCCACCGAGAGCCTTAAATGGTTCACGGAGTGGGAGCCCTCACCCACTAAGGAAATATGAGCATTTTTTCTTGGTATGGTTGATATGTCGTAATTTGATATGTTAAATTAGGCTTCCCGTTACACTTAATGAGCTTATTCTTGCACAATTTAGGTGTCTTTTATATGTTTTTGTCTATTTTTAATTCTGTCATTAATAAATTATTTTTGTTAGTTTTATGTCATTTGAGACCCAAATTGGTCAAACGCGTCATAGGTGTAACACCCGTGACCCTTATTTGTTGTCAAAATAGGGTTACGAAGCATTACCGTGTCTATACCTGTGTAACTCTCTGACTTCTGCCACACGGACAAGCCACACGCCCGTATACTAGGCCATGTGTAAGGTGCAAAGGTCACACAGCCAAGCCACATACCCATGTGCTAGGCCATGTGCAAAAACCTGGGCGTTCTGTTTCTGTAAATATGTATGTGTAAAAATACGGCCAAGCCAAATCGGAACAGTGGTTTCAGAACCATAAATCTGAGGTCGTAAAATTATTTTAATATTATTTTTGGTGTTTTAAGTATGTGAATATGTATGTGTGAAAATTTCGTGAGCTAATTTTATTGTTTAATAGCTCAATTTGAGAAAAAGGACTAAATCGCGTAAAATATAAAAGTTACATTCTATTTGATAAAGGTATCAAATTACTTTGGGTTTTTAATATGATGGCCTTAAATGGTAATTAGACCATTTTATGTGATAATGGATTTTATGGACAACATTTATGTGTTATTAAATGAATTATGATAAGGTTAGTTTTGTAATTTGATAATAAAGTTAATTAAAATATAATAAAACAAACTTTTGTCCATATTTTCTTCTGGGTGTCCAAATATTGAGGAAGAATAAAGAATTAATGGAGTTTTAGGGTTCAACTAGTGCATGGTTTAATTGATCAAGAATGAAAGAAAACAGATTTAGATCAGGGGAAATCCAAAGTTATCAAATAGTTGATCCAGTTCGTTTATCCCGACTACGAGGTAAGTTCATATGCAAATAAATGTCTTTGAATTGAGTTATATATGTTTTATTATCATTAAATTACTATAAATGTTGAACAACTACTTACGAGCATGAATCGACGAAGTTATGACCTTCAAAAGTCTCGTATGAACCTTAAGAATAGTATAGGATACGAATGTCATGACATTAGGTTATCAAGATGTGGTTACATGTAAGACCATGTCTGGGACATTAGCATTGTATTGAGATTATGTGTAAGACCATGTCTGGGACATTGGCATCGTTAATCGATTTCATGTAAGACACTGTCTGGGACAGTGGCATCGATAAGTGTTAACATGTAAAACCATATCTGGGATATGGCATTGTACGAGCTTATGTGATTTCTGAGTATCCTTATTGATTTCTAAAGGTTCAACAGGCAAAGTCAAGTCGAGAAAGAATATGTGAATGAGCTAAGTGATTCAAGTATGTACGAAATTCATACGAGCTTTGAGAAGAGAAGGTAATTGATGAATTGGTTTAAGACATTGAATATATGTTCAACGAGAAAGGTTTGTAAATTTTGAATGTGATTTGCTATGTTTAGCATATTTGAATTGATATGCAAAGGTTTATATGATAGCTTTATTTGTATATGGCTTACTAATCTTTTAAAGCTTACTTTGTATATTCTTTCTATGTTTTATAGATTATCGAAGCTAGCTCAGATATCAAGGATTATCGGGAACCATCATCACACTATCGACTACTTGTTGGTATTTTTGAATGCTTGTAAATATAGTATATGGCATGTATAGGCTATTATGTTGATGATATGTTTTGAGATATACCATGAGATTTGGCTTGTAAATGTTGGTGTGTATGGCCATTTAAGTTGGTTTGAATTATATGTTTGAATAAATAAGTTATGTGGTGTATATAGTGCCTTATATGTTGGCTTATTTGGTATGGTTATGTGTTGGTTATTTTGGATAGTTGTAAGTTGGTGTATTAAAGCTTGCAAGATTGGCATATGGTGGTTTGATTTTGAAACGATGATATGGTGCAAAATGTGTCATGATATAGATGAAAATTTGATGAATAAATGCATTTACTAGCTATGTAAGTTGTGATGATTTTGGCTTAATGATTTGGTATGTTTTAGTTGTGGAATTGAGTAGTTGAATTAGTTGTGAATAAATGACATGATATGAGTATGAATTGTCATGTTTTTGGTTGTTAAAGATGTATGGAAATGGTGCTATTTTGGTTGCTATGTGTGTTTGTGAAAAGGGTGGCAAATTGGCTTTGCAAATGGCCTATTTTTGTCCACACGGGCAGAGACACGGGGGTGTGTCTTAGCCGTGTGCGACACACAGTCATGTTACACGGCCGTGTGTCCCCTGGTGAATAATTAGAAATTCAAGTCAGTCTTGAGCACGGCCTAGACACATGGGCATGTCTAATGGCCATGTGAGTCACACTGCCTTGGCACATGGGCTTGTGTGGCTATTTCGAAGACTACACGGGATTGACACACCGGCGTGTGGTTGACCGTGTGGTGCAAGTCAGTATGTATGCCCTATTTTCATATAGTCTGTGACACGCGCATGTCTGGTAGCTGTGTGAGGCACACGGCCTGTTTACACGGGCATGTGACCCTTAAATGTTAGAAAATTTTATAAGTTTCTCAAAGTTCGCATATGTTTTTGGTTTAGTCCTGAACCACTTCTAAGCATATTTTAAGGTCTCGTAGAACCTTGTAAGGGACATTGGGAATGATTTGAATGTATATTTATTATGAATGTATAAATGTATGTGATTGATGTGTTTTATCCGATAATGCCTCGTAACCCCATTTCGACGACGGATATGGCTTAGGGGTGTTACAGTCTCTGCTCGTGTGGACGAAAATAGGCCATTTTAAGGCCACTTTCCTCACCTCTTTTGACATCAATCTACACAAAACATTTCAATACTTTAATATATATCCCAACCAAGCAATCAACACAAGCCAAAATCATGTTTTAAACATGACATAACATCACAAATACTCAACTACTGAAACTTCCTATTTAACCCCTTTCATTGATTTTATCAAAACCTACTACTAATTATATACATATAAATATTTATCATTCACCACCACAATTTAAACTATTTCATTGCCAACCCAATACTATACATGTCATATAAACCAAAATTTACATTGCAAAAACTACCGGATTAAGCTGGATAGTGTGGCTTGATGTGTTGATCCGATTTTCTGACCTCACGATAATCTACAAGAACATAAGAACACAAGTAAGCTTAATGAAGCTTAGTAAGTTCGAAATGTTAAACATAAGTCTTATCAAACTTAATATAACAATTTATTAAGTAAATTATTCATGCACTATTCCTGTCAATTCCAACATAAAGTCGATGAATACACTTCTGTCACATCAAATCAATGATAAACAATACATTTCAACTTCAATTACATAAGTCATTTACTAAATCTTACTAAGTTAAAGAACGGCTTACGAATATGAATACATCGTTTTTGGAAGCCCGAAGGCTAAACAGAAGCACATAAGTGCTAAATAGAAACCCATAAGGGTTGAACGAAAGCTCATAGAGCTGAACGGAAACCCATAAAGGTTAAACTAAAGCTCAAAACTGCTGAACTGAAACCCCTTAGGTTAAACTAAAACTCATATGAGTTAATTGAAGCTCATGAGAGCTAAATGGAAAGTAAAAATGAAAGTTTACAACAAATGTCGAACCTTGGTTTACTTGGATAATTTGCCATCAATTCATCCTTTGCACTGAACAACTGTACTCAATCCCGTGTTCTATTCGTTTCGAATATTCAATTCAATTTCATAATTTTAACAATAATTTTATTTTCAAAAATTTATATGAATAAATACATAATACTATTCATAAATTTAACATATAACATTAAATTTTAACTATACGAACTTACCTGGGTTAAATTGCAAGATTTGTAAAAATTCAGGGACTATTCTGTTAATTTTCCTTTATCACGAGTATCTACGGCCTCTTGATCTAAAATTTGAAATTACTCGTTCATTAGCATATATCTCAGTTCCAATTCACTTTAGAATTAATGTCCCTCAATTTTTGAAATTACACAATTACCCCAATTTTGACAATTTTTGTAATTTAGTCCCTTACTAATTAGTCCATCAAATGAGCTAAATTTTCTCAATTGACAATTTATCTCAGTATTCTATGCTATTATATAGCTCTTGATATTCATAATTTCAACACCAAACCCTAATATTTAACCTTTTCATAATTTGGTCCTAAAATCAATATTTATCAAAATCACTTGATAAAATTATCATATAACAAAATTAAAGTTCTAATCCATGTTATGTCATTAAAAACATTCAGTATTCATCAATGGTAACTTTCAAAATTACCCATAAAATAAAAAACTAATGACATAAATAGTTGGACCTAATTGTAAAACTCACTTGTAGAAAAATATGAACATCAGCTTCTAAAGGGTTCTTCAATGGTGCTTTTAGGCTGAAGATTGATGAAGAATAGCCTAGAAACTATTAAATCCCATTTTTAACTATTTTAATTTTTATTTTATTTCTAATTTTACCCCTTATTTCACCTAATTCATGATTTTTCTCTGCTTATGCAGCCTTATCCATCTCTTGTGTGGCAATTTTCCCTTTTAGTCCTCCCTTATTTATCACTTGAGCTATTTAATCACATTTTCTTTAATTAGCAAGTTTTGCATCTTTTTCAATTTAGTCCTTTTTTAATTAATTAACTATCAAAATGTTGAAATTTTCTAACGAAATTTTAATAATAACTTAATGACACTCCGTAAATATTTATAAAAATATTTACGACTCAGTTTACAAAATCAAAGTCTCGATACCTCATTTTCTAAGCCATTTAACCTAATAAATCCTTATAAATCACAAATTACTAATTCAAAAGTTTTCCTAAAATCACATTTGACTCTTAATTACTAAATAATAAAATTTATGAGCTCACTTGTTGGATTTGGTGGTCTCGAACCACTATTTTCAATGCGACCGAAAATAAGGATGTTACAATAGTGGACCTAACAACATGATTAAGTGGTGTAGGGAGTCGATAATGACCCAAACTTAAAGAAATCATCATTCAAAAAAGGGTATCGCAATATTAAGGCATGAAAGTCATGATACCCCTTCCAATGCTGAAGTGAAGGAAATTGAAGGCAACTCTAGTGATATTGAGATACCAAATATAGGTATCGCGATATTGAGGCTTCTAAACTCCAATTTAGTCACTATTTTGGGTATCACAATACCGAAGCTTGGGTGTTGCGATATCGCAGATTGGCGGGTGAAAAAATGCAAGGGCAATTTTGTGTCCAAACAATCTTAAGTCTTTTTTTTATTTAAGGGCATAATGGCCAATGTTTGGTTAAATGTTAGTATACTATTGTAACAGCCCGTTTTTAGTGAAATCAGAACAGTGGTTTCGGGGCCACAAATTCGAAGTTAGAAATTTTAATTTAATATTATTTTATGGTCTACAATATGATAGAAATATCATATAAAAATTTCGTTAAGAAATTTTACCGTTTGCATGCCTAATTGATAAAAAGGACTAAATTGCATAAAGTGCAAAGGCTGTGTTCTAACAACTAAAGGTATTAAGTAGCTATAGAATTTTAAGTTGGAGTTCCTTATATAGTAAATAGGCCATTAAAATGCTTAGTGGTTAAGCATGAGTAGTCATCATTGGAAATTGAATAAATTATTAAGGGTAATTTTGAAAATTAGTGATTAAAGTTAAAATAAATAAAATAAAATAATCTATTCTCATCATCATCCACCAAAAATAAAAAAATAAAAAAGAAGAAAACCTAGCCATGGAAGCTTGAATTTGGGCAAGCTTATTTTGCTTAATTAGGTATGTATTTTTGTCCCATTTTTTATGATTTCTATGTTTTCGAGATAGTAGTAGCTTAATCTAGCTAGGTCGGGGATTAATTTGAAAAACTGTTAAAGTATTAGGATTTTGTCATTTATGAATATGCTTGAATTTTGAAGTTTGATAATAGAAAATGAATGGTTTTTGTTAGATAAACAACTTTTGTAAAGAGAATTTTGATGAAATTATCAATTAGGGATTAAATTAAAAAAGTTGATAAATTTATGGTAAAATTTGTGAATTTTTTGAAATATATAGGCTGCTATTAATATGTAAAAAATCGGCTAGGCTTGATTAAGGATTAAATTGTATGAATTTCATTTTTCGAGCCTAGGGACTGAATAACAAAAGAATTAAAAGTGTAGGGAAAAATGGTAATTTTGCCAAAATTCCATGTTAGATTAAAATGAATGAAAATTATATTGAAATGAGTTAAATTCATTCATATAAATCTTGTCAGACCTCGTACAGAGTTAGATCAAGGCAAAGAGAAAATATCGAATTAGTCACCTTCGTGTTTACGTACACTTGTTGAGGTAAGTTCGTGTAATTAAATTGAGTATTTATACGTTTTAATTGAATCATACGTATGTGATTTGTATAGTTTCCATGTATAAATACCGATCACATATCCGACGATTATCAAGTCCCGTTTGAACCTTAGAAATTTGTAGGATACAAATGAAATGTCATTAGGGTTACCGATTTGGTTTGGGGCCTGCATGTGTTGCAGACACACCACAGCTCGTATGAGCGTCCTGATTTACAGCTCATATGAACTTCCTAATTTACAGCCCATATGAGCTTTCTAATTTGCAGCTCTTATGAGCTTCCTAATTCACTGCTCGTGAGAGCAAATTGATTCATAGCTCATATGAGCATACATAAATATGAATTGACAGATTACAGTTCAGTACACCTTGTGTGTACTACCCGTGTATCCAACGATATTTTAAATGGTTCAACGGGCACAGCTTTGTTGCGAGATTATACGAGTTCGATATGAACTATTATTGGTATTTACATGAAATATGATTATTTGATGAATTCAACCATGTGAGTTGGATTTTATATGTGATTTTCATGGCTAATATGTTGGTGATCATGTGTTTAGGCTTTTGGCCAAATTGGTTGAGATATGCTTTGTTTACTTACCTATTTTATGGATATATGGTAAGTTAAATTTTGTGTTATACGAACTTACTAAGCTTAAATGCTTACTCTATGTTATTTTCCATATTTTATAGTAATTCGAAAGCTCATATGGTTGGAAGTTGGTAGGAGCTATTCCGCACTATCCATTGGTCCTTTTTGGTACTTTCAGTAAATTAATTCCAATTATAATGGAATGTATAGGTTATTTTGGCCAATGATGGCATATAAATGTTTTGTTGAGATTAACCATGTATATGGCTTGTTTTTGGTATATTTTGATGTGTATATAAGTGACCTTATCATGTTTGATGTGTGATTGATATGGTAGAATGAAAGAAAGTAAAATGTGGCTTGAATATGCATGTATGAATTTGGTCATTTAGGTATGACATGCCTTTAAGTTGTCATTTGAGGTGCCTAAAGGCATATTGGTTGTATGTGATGATATTTCATGTTTAAGACTTGATTTTGGCTTGTTTTGAATGTCTTGTTATGGCTTGTTGAATGTTGGGTTAGGTTGATGTCAAATTGGGTGAGAAATGTGGCTGGGAAATTGGCCTATTTTCGTCCACACGGGTAGAGACACGGGCGTGTGTCTCAGCCATGTGTGACACATGGTCGTGTGTCCCCTTTATCTTTTAAATTACGCAAGTCAGTATGCTCACATGGCCTAGCACACGGGCGTGTGGCCTAAGTAAGGGAGTTACACTGGCACAGACACAGGCTGGGACACGGCCCTGTGTCCCTATTTCGAATGTCCATACGATCTAAGACTCGAGCGTGTCTTTTGGCCGTGTGAACTCTGCAGCTTTGGAAAATTCTTTGAGTACCTGATTTTGTCCCGACTTGTTTTAAATGCGTATTTTGGGCCTTGAGGGCTCGCGCAAGGGACAATATGTTTGATTTCGATTGGTTTCTGACATGAATGTTATGTGATATGAAATATCTATTTATTTGATCTGTAAAACTTGGTAATGCTCTGTAACTCTGTTCCGGCGATGGATACGGGTTAGGGGTGTTACAACTATAAATACTACATTATAAGTTTTTTATTTTAAATTTTGTTGGTTGAACATTTCTCCTTACTTTTTCATAGTTTTTAGGTTAGGTTTTCTTTTCTTTTCATTTTTTAGATTAGGTTTAGAATATATTTTATTTTTTTGTTTTATATTTCTTCTTTTATTGTTGAGGACTATGCAAAAGAAAGATGATCGAACTCTCGGGCTTCATTGAATTTCCATCAATTGAATTAGCATTTTCTTAAGCCCTTTACCTTTATTTTATGCTTATTGTAACACCCCAGACTCAACCTAGACATTATAGTCAGATTGTGGAGGTTACAACGTTTATTTTAAAACAACAACGTTCAACAATTCAATGAGTTTATAACAAATAAAAACGTTCAAATTTTTGAACAAAAATGTCAAAGCTTAGTAGTGTTACAGAAATTGAGTCTAAAATTTACTTATCACATTATCGTACCAAAACCCCTTTTCATGAAATCTCTCAAATTTGTATTGCAGCAGGAAAACCTTATGTTGTCATTGTTTGGAAAAATAGAATTTATTTTATTTATCTTGATTTAGGTGTCGTTACCTGCTAAAGCCTTAGCCTGATAAAAAATTATATATATATATATATATATATATATATATATATATATATATATATAGTTCTAATAATCTATCAAGCATAAAATGTCCAAAATTAACAACCTCGTGACACCACAAACCTGACCGGGATAGACTGGCCCAAATTCGAAGCAGCACAATAGCCATTGAAGTGACTCTCCAGCTCAAGACCAGCCAAAACACACCCCAACATTATAACACCTCAATTCTAGCTAATTAACTATCTAATATTAATACGGAAGCGATTTTGTGAACCATTTTTAAACTGTTTCAAATTATTTAACCCTAAGGGTATTTTGGTTATTTTACCATCTAAAGTTAAACAGTCTCCTTTTTAGTTCTAAATGATTACCAACCTTCTTTTGGTCAATTTATGCAAATCCTAAAAATTACAGTTTTAATCGAGTTAATTTACTAAGTCTAATTATTATTTTATTAATAGGAACTAAAACGTAAATTTTATAAACTTTTAATACATTACCCAAAGTATTATCTAAGAATATTTCTACCAAATTCTAACACTCACCAGTCTAATTCTAAAATATTATCGAGTTTCCCTATCGTTAAAAGGCTTCAATTAATCTAATCAAGTTTTAGGATTAACTTATAATTTAAACAAACTAGGATACTAAATTACAAAATCTAAAAAAAATTAGACACAAAAGAACCACACGGCCATGTCTAGTATCCGTGTGTCCTTAAATGCACGTGTTCTAATCGCGAAAAACTTTTAGGATGCTCGCACATGCCCATGTGTGACCACCACTAGCCTCCACACGCCTGTGTCCCATTTCATCATGCCCGTGTTCAACCACCAACACACCAGTGTCTAATGGCGCACGCCTGTGTGCAGATCGCTGCATTTTTTTTTGTCAAAAATTCATTTTAATTACCCAAATCATACTTAACAACCATCAATTATATCACACAAGGTACATACCTTAGCCACAAGTATTCCACTCCTCGGCAAGCTACAATTAAACTATGTTAGTATAAAATACATGCTTCAAACACCATGTTTTCAACCACCATATGAACTCTCATCAACATACTATAAACAACACAACAACTAAGCATAAAAATCAAGCATTATAGTGATTATAACACCACCAAAATAAATGTCCAAATAAATGTCCGATGTCCATTACAATTGAATTAAAACTGGTCCCAATAAGTGCCACAATGCCCCCTATTGTTTCTAAAGAAGAATCCTGACGCTACTACCGAGCCTTAATCTTTGATTGACCTTGCGCTTGCTCCTCAACTCCTCGAGCCAGAAAAGTCTTTGCATAAAGGTGTGAGGGTGTGAGCCTAAAAAGCTTAGTGAATGATCGTAAAAACAATAAGTAAATCGCACCCAATTCATGCATAAATCCAGACAAATTAAGCATTAAAATTTCAGTCACAATATCACATTTTATAATCATAATAAAATATGCTCATGAATAAAATTCCAATTTAATATGGCATATGAAATCATAATTTAACTTATAAACATACACTTATATTGGCATAATACATCCATGGAAATATTTAAACGTGTGATCATACATTGGATAAAAGGATCTCTAAACTCTTACATATCAGAAACAGTCCTGGGTTGAGCGGGCCGAAGCCACACGCTCCCTTATATCGCCTCACAGTCCCGTTGAGTGGAGACACAAGCTTAACACTCCCTTATTTACTCTAAAAATCAGAACTTCTTGAGCCATATGCTCACAAATAACACATATAATGCTTAGTATCACAAATCCCATGGCATACCAACTATATCTAATGGATCCACCATGCAATGTTGCCAATATAATCATACATACAAGGCATAAAATCTGAAGTTTAAGCACTTAATTTAAGATGTAAAAATGCCATTAAAAGCATGTAGCTTAAAAATTTCAACATCAATATAATTAAGCACAACAAATGCCTTTGTCCATTAATCTTAAACCAATCATAACACCAATATCAAGTGCTCAAAAATTCAATAACTTATGCCCCAATTAACAATCCATTCAATCCAAATTAATCATGCCAAAAGCTTAACACACAATTTTCCAAAAGCCAATTACAATAATGCTCTTGCAAAATAAAATTAATTTTTGCAAATCCAACCAAATAAGATGCAATTAAGTCATTAAAAACACAATTCAAAACTTCAAGTTAACACATAACTAGGAAAATTTACCAATATCCTTTAAGATCACTCATCTCCACACTTTGTTTTTCAAACAAAAGTGTGTTCAAGTAGGTAAGTTTGAGCCTCAAATCCAATTAGCATCATCCTTATCTTGGTGTGAAGCGAAATTGCACAATTAAGCTGAAACATAAAATTCATCAACTAAATGACCTTCTCAGCACCACAAACCACTTCTAAACTTCATTCCTTCAATTGATCTCAAATCATCAATTTAAAATATTGAATCAAGATATTTGAAGAAATTTCGGATGACTTTTGCTCAACTTTGGAAAAATTTTATGGAGATTTGGGAGAGAATTTTGAGAGAGTAAAAGTTTAGATCTATTCTCTGATATGTGGTCTGCAACGTCCTAATTTATTAAATTCTATTTTTATGAATTCTTTCATAATTAAGTGTTTGTATTAGTGGATAAGTGCCTTAATTCTGTATCTGAGGTCTTGGGTTCAGGTTGCACTTCTTTTGGAATTCAATTATTTTTTGGTTCCTAGCCTTATCCTTAATTGTTGGCTTATATTATATTTTCGGTTAACTTATATCAGGAAGAGCTTGCTGGTTCATATGGTAAGTGTTAACTTGCCCCAAGGTCTTGTGTTTGAATCCCTGTAAGAGCTAATGGTAATAATTTTTGCTTCTATGTGTACGTGCTGGTTGTGTAGTAGAGGTTTGGTAAAATTAAAATTCTGAGGTAGTTGGATGAGGATCCAGGTTTCAGTTTTGGTGGAATTTGGTTGTTAGTGGGGGGTATTGGGGAGCTTACATTATTTCTTAATTTTAATTTTATTATTTTCTTAAAATTCAAAATTTTTTCACGTTTTTCTCTTCCTTCTTGTTCTTTTTCCCTTTTCTTTGTTTTTATTTTTGGTGCCTTGCTATTCCTGCAATTTGTCGTGGTTCTTGCTTCGTTTTGCTCTTAAATGTCCTTTTCTCTTTTGGCAGTCCGTTTATCCGGGTAATCGTAAGTAAGAGTTCTTTAGATTCTTGTAATGGTGAATATATTCTTTGGGTGTGATTAGTGTGAACTGTCGTGTTAGGTGTTAATCAAGGGGGTCAGAACTCGTCTTTTTTCGTGTAGTGTGTTTGGACTGGCGTATCTATCTCGATAAGTGATTGAGCATTTGAAAGGTCAATTTCAGTTTGTTAAGGTTAATACTTTCGAGTATGTCATTTGGGGTTTTGGTAAATTGGCAATCTATACTAAAACATGATTGTTTGAATGGTATTTCTAGGTTTCATGGTGGTATTCGCGTCGAAAATGAACCAAGTGTGTAATGAGAAACTCAAAAAATAGCGAACGAAGAAAGTCAAAATTGGGGCCTGTCAACACCACACGGTCGTGTGTGAAGCCATGTGTAACACACGGTCTAGGCCATTCTGGGCTGTATGGGCCACTCAGGTGTGTGGAGCCAAATTGCTAAATTTTTCCCTAGGGTCGTACATGTCGTCTAGATTGACCATGGGCCTTTTGTAGGGTCGATATGTGTTATATAAACCTTAAAGCATGAAATCTACTATTTTTTTAGTATGAATTCGACGTAAATAACGCCTAAATGCATGTATGTAATGCGATATGTGTGACCCGCTATGTATAGGCATGTTCAATATCTGTTATTCGAGCATGTTTGATATTTATATATGTTTTGGTATCTATTTATCTGTTATATCTGGTATTCTGTTTGTATCTGGTTATGGGGCAGGCTATGTATTATGTGGAGGAAGTCTTCAGTGTGAGGCGTTAACTCGCCATTATACTGGCAACACTGCTGTGATTTTTCTGAAAAGTATCATAAGGACACTAAGTGGTGTGCAGGTCTGGGTGGGTGTTTTCTACCCCACATGGTGTGTTGGGATGGTCGGAGTTGGTATGTAATGGATGGGGGTAGGATTGTAATTTGCATGTGACACTGATTCTGCATGAGACATTCGTCAGTAACTGTTCTGTTATGCATTCAGTTTGTGGTTATGTTTCTGTTAGTTATACACTAAGTTATGAAACTCACTATCTGCTTGTCTATCACATTTAGGTAACCCTCAGACTTAGGAGAGTCGGTGCGACGGGAGCTCGGTTATGTCCATTCTTCCGTAAACTACTTTATTAAACTTAATTAAAATTCTAGGTTAAGAGTTTTGTAAATTTTGGACTCTCTAGACTTTTGGGTTTTATTTTGAATTTTGATTTTGATTTGGGATTTCTAGTATGACGTTTGATAAAACGACCTTACAAAAACAATTGTTTTATGCAATCAACCGTTTTCGAGAAAACAAACTCTGTTTTCTAAAATATAACATTTTAAGAACTTCCGCTGCAAATTATTCGATTTATTTTGGAAATGTAAACAATTGATAGTTTTAATTAATAAGTAAACAACACATTTTAAAATAAAGTGAACTCTTTTAGTAACAAAGATATACGATGGTTTTATAGTGAAAAAGTCAGATTTATAACTTCTCTTCTAAACATTTCCAAATTCGACCATAACATCTAGGCCAGGTTTGGGGTGTTACATGGTATATGAAAATGAGAAAAAAAACGAGAGAAAAAATTCTTAATTCGGGTTAAAATGGTGTGCAAAGTGACGAAATGCAACGAGCACTAGCGCGCTTCGGCCTTCGAGCCTACGCTTGCTTTACGCGAGTAATTTTTAAAACTAAAAACCCCACTTGATTTTCAAAAATTGGGGAAATTGCCATCAGGCCGCTCCCACTCCTTTATTTTACAAAATACTCATTTCCCTCCAAAATTCCAAAAATAAGGATAATTTGCTATAAAACCACTCTTACATTTCCCTTGTTTGGCAAAATGGTCCTATTTAGTTAATATTTTAAATTCTCTCAATTAAACCCTCATTTTAATTTATTTTTCAATTCTAATTAGACCCAAAATATTTATTTTACCCAAAAGTTATTTAAAACCATAAAATTAATTTTTCTAATTTTTTTTACTTTCCGAAATATTATTTACCAATTTTTAAATGAAACTAAGCTAATTAAATTAAAAAATCACTAATAAACCCGATTAACTCTTAATTTTTGCTCGGAATACCGTAAACTTACTCGAAATTACTAAACCTATTTTCATGGCCTTAAAAACCCAATTAAAATGTACGAAAAGTCCAAATCAAATAAATAAATCAACCCAAAAATTATTAGTTTTAAAAAAAAGTGAAATTCCAAGCTCCAAGCCACCGTACAATCCTAGTTAGAAGGGTTACATGAGACAAGACAAACAAATAATACCGTTAGCTTAAAGCCTCGTATGTGACCTGACCCAAACTCACAGTAATAAAAGAATACTTTATACAGAATATCACATAACTTATTTTTCACATATTTCATATCATAACAGAAATCATACAATTTATATCTTATCATGCCATAACACATCATGCTGGTTATATCAACATATCATATCAAATTATAACTTGTATAACATATCCTACCCCCATCTGCTACACAACATCTCCGTCTAGCCAATCACACCATATTGGACTTCACAAGTCCATCCTTCCAATCACACCAATATGTGACGATGTGCCACTCATATATTTGCAGCTGAGCTGCTATACATTTAGTTTTGCGGTCTAGTCGCCATATACACTTTATCCATTGTAACATATCCCACCTCAAACATATGCATATCAGATTCATATATCATTCATATCATAATCATAAATAGACAGGATACATACATATAGCATACGTTACATGACATGCTTACTCACATAATTCATATTACGCATAACATAACTTATAATTTAGTTTTAGCTTATCATATTTATCAAGCTTTTAATGTTGCTCGTATGAACTTAAGTATTAAACTTATAGTTTTCTAGCCCTTACGATGTCTTCGGACCCAAATATCAAGTCCTTAAAATGGCCTTTAATTGGACCTTAAAATTGACCAAAAAGGCGTACAAGGCCCAAAAGCCTAACTCGTGTGGTCACACGGGCCACTTACACGGTTTAAACATTTTCACATGACTGTGTAACGCCCCAAATTTTGGGCTTGGAAGTTTTGGGTTTTGAGTGTAAGGACAGTCAAGAGGTTGCACATATGTATTTAGTTGTGCATGTTAGTAACAGAGTCGGCTTGCTGGTCTGGTGGTTAAGAGGAGTGTTTAATTGCTAGAGGTCTTGGGTTCGAGCGCTAATGTGAACTTTTTGAAGAGTTATTTTAGTACTTTAAATTTATAGTTATTAATTTATATTTTCTTTAATTTATATTTTTATTTATTATTTTTTATTACTCATCTGTTAGTTTTCACATTTCCCTCTCTTCTCTCTACAACTTTTGTTTTTTTGGCTTTTTAAAAATATTTATCAAAAACGGGTTATTTGTGGACTCTAAATTTTCGCTCCTCTGTCGTTTCCTTCGTCGTTGAAACAGGTGTGGGATTCAAACTCTTACTACACTGCTTTATTTTTGCAAAGTCTATGTTGGGCTTTTATTGGCTGTATGTTAATCATTGGTTTTGGGTTTCTAGTTAAGGGAAGTGATGAGAAATTATCACTTTTTGATGATTGTTGATAGGGCAAAGGTTAGGGACAAGTTTGGTGGCTAAAGCGATGGTTTTGGGGCTGTTTTAGGGTGGTTCTGTGACCTCCTCGATGGCCGCAAGGGTATGTACTGAAACACACGGCCATGTGGATTTGGGAATTAGGGTTCCGGGTTAAATTCGATACCACACAACCTGGCCACACGGCCGTGTGTTCGATTTAGGGATTTTATCGTTTCTCACACGGCCATCTCCCTTAGTCCACACGGGCATATAGGTTTGGAGATTAGGTTTTCAGAGATTTAAGGGTCACACAGCTTGGCCACATGGCCGTGTGACTAATTTAGGGATTAGGGATTTCACATGAACGTGTGTTTCAGAACACACGGTCGTGTCTGGTTGGCACACGGGTGTGTGAGACCCTCACACGGCCGTGTCTTCCCTGTACCTTATTTTAGTGATTTTAGACAATGAGTTACACAGCCTGTCCACACGACCATGTCCTTACACCACATGAATGTGTGCTTGTCACACAGCCGTGTGCTACCCTTCACACGGGCGTTTGGACCCCTACACGGCCTGGTTTGTCCCATACGGTCGAGGCACACGGGCGTGTAGCCCTATATCGCCAAATATATTTCTTTTTAGGTCAAAGTTACTAGTAATGGTTGCTCTGCATGATCTAACCTTTGGTTAAGCTCTAGTGAGGGTATTTACGACTCCGATCTGAGTTTGAATAATGTGCTTTTTGTGATTGGGTATGTGACATGTTTGTTTCTGAACCCGATTAACTGGGTGAGTGTGTGTGCAATGGGTACTGTCTGATTGATTGGATGTGAATGTCCGCTTCTGATTATTGATCTGAGACTTGTTGTGTACATTTGACTGCATACATACATACATATGCATAAACTATTTTGAGCAGGATTGTGAAGAGAAAGGAATCTGATCTGAACTGGCAGCTGCTCTGCTGGCTAGTACTGATAGCCCCTAGTACCCAGAGGGTCATGGGCGGTCCCAATACCCTGAGGGTCGTGGACATTACTGCTAATGGTATAGCGGATTACCACCTTACACTGTACCGCATGTACGTTAAGTACGCTACGTACCACTATCTGATCTGGCAATTTATGCTGCACGTCTATACCGTGATTTACCACATTGCATCGTATAACTTATACGCTAGCTTTGTTGCGTAATATATCTTATCTAGCAGTTCATACTGCATGTCTGTATATCGGTCTTCCGCATGGCATTGTATAACTTACTGATAGCCCCTAGTACCTAGAGGGTCGTGGGCAGTCCCAATTCCCTGAAGGTCGAGGATAATGCTGATGTCTATCATTGTCGGGCAACCCGAGATGACATCATATGGAGTGTATGATTAGGTGGATAGGTTGATTATATCCACACCTGGAGTGATTGGTTGGATGAGCTTACAACTCTATTGAGGTGTGATGGGGGACGGAGATGGTGTGTTGGCTGATAGATGGGTTATTTTATGACTCATTTGCACTCATATACATCTGATTGTATCTGTGTGACTGAATGTGACTGTACTGCTCGATAAAGATATTCGAATGATATGATTGACTGAACGTGATGCTGTATTTGGATGTGATTGACTTATTGTCTGTAAGGCACTTGTTCCTAAGAGGATTTTATAGATATGATTTATACTTTCTGACTGGATATTTACTGAGTGGGACTAAGGCCCCAATTGAAAACTGATACTAATTCTATAAATGGGCTTAGGCCCAGGTTGTGACTACTGGGAATTACCGTTACTGTGTATGACAGAGCCATATGACTGTAAAGTCACATGTGATCTGTATTTATTTTAGTCGATCTTAAGTATGTTCTTTTTTTGAACTGCTTCTAGTTTTCCTGGTTTCCCCTCTGTAGTTTTATTAGTTTGATCTCACACTGAGCTCGAGTAGCTCACCCCTTCTCTGTTTCCCCTTTCAGGTATAGTTCTGGATTGTGGATGCTGGACTCAGTACGCAGAGGTCTCAGACAACTTCAGCAAATTGGAGTGGTAGTTATGGTTTTTAGTTCTTATGTTTGATTTTGGATTGTATGATTTTTTTTAAAGGTGTGGTATAAATTTTGATTTAAGTTTTACTCATTTTTATTCCTAAAGTGTTACTGATTCGAGTTTTATATAAGTAAATATTTTGGTTCGACATGGTAATATGTTTTGTAAATTTTCCTACGATCACTTCGGTAATCAATGTAGCATGCCGAATTCAATTTAGTCTTTTAGACCGAGTTTAGGGTGTTACATTTAGTGGTATCAGAGCCGGGTTTGAAAAAACTCGGCCTGTGTTTTCTACGTGAACGTGTGCGTAAATAAATAATTTTGAGAAACCTTTGAAAAAAATTGTACTACTGAAAATTGAAATGGTTTAAATTTGAAAATGATTGACGGAAAAGAACTATCTGAGACTCCGATGCTGGTCCAGGTAGAAATTCAAAACTGAAATACTTGAATTTAGATTTAGTACTGATTCTGTGTTTGTCTTCTGAAAGTGTAGATTTTTATTGATATGGATTCTGAGGGTAAACAAGATCGTAATGAGTCTTTTGCTTCTCCAGAACGTGAGACTGTTCAGGAAGAGGAAGTCAATGTGAGCCTGTCAACTTCAGGTAGCGATAACCCGGAGGTTGATATTGAGGCATTGACTCGGTTAGTGAGGGAAGTGCTAGATGAGGTATTTGAGGCTAGGATAAGGGTGAGTAGTGAAGCGCTTTAGGCTAGATGTGAGGATTGTGGGAAGAAGAGAGATCGCAATTCTCTGAGGTTGGAGCCTCAATCTGCGAAGCGTGTTAAGACGCATCTGACTGTCAATAAAGGTAGTGCTAGTAGTGGTACGAGCATACCATCTTACGAGCATTGCAAGAGGCATCATTTGGGTAATTGCTGGATGAAATTAGGAGCGTATCTCAGATATGGTTCTATGGAGCATGGGGTTTGAGATTGTCCTCGGTGTTTTTAAGTTAGGTATGTTTGAAAATGCTTGGATATGTTGTTTCGAGCATAGAAATTGTGTGTGTACAATTGTGTATTTGCTTCTATGGTTAAATGTTCTGGGTGTGTATGAGAAGTCTCGAGTTCAAGCTTATTGAGGTAGTATTTTGGTGATTAGAGTGCGTAGCGGGAGCGCGGTGGTATAGTTTGAGATTTAGGACTGTTCTGATAGTTGGAAATTTCGAGGACGAAATTTCTTTAAGGAGAGGTGAGTTGTAACGCCCCGAATTTTGGGCCTAAAAGTTTTGGGTTTTGAGTGTAGGGACAGTGAGGAGGTTGCACATATGTGTTTAGTTATGCATGTTAATGACAGAATGGGCCTGCTGGTCTGGTGGTTAAGAGGAGTGCTTAATTGCTGGAGGTCTTAGGTTCGAGTGCTAGTGTGAACTTTTTGGAGAGTTATTTTAGTACTTTAAATTTATAGTTATTAATTTATATTTTCTTTAATTTTTGTTTTTATTTATTATTTATTTATTACTCATTTGTCAGTTTTCACGTTTCCCTCTCTTCTTTCTATAACTTTTGTTCTTTTGGCTTTCTAAAAATATTTCTTAAAATTATTATTTACACTGAAATTTACTCTACTGGTGGGCATGGATTTCAACTCATTCCCTAATTAGGAACCATGAAATGTTTAATCACAAAAAAATCCACAACTGTTGGAAAATGTGTCCATATTGTAGTAATGTAACACCCTAAATTTTGGGGTTAAAAGTTTTTGGGTTTTATGGTTAGGGTCAGAGAGAGATTTGCACTATCGCGTTTAGTGGCACATTTAAGTGATAGAATAAGCCTGCCGGTTTGGTGGTAGATTGTGTGTTAGTGTGCCTTTGGGTTCTGGGTTCGAGTCCCTGTGTGTGCGAGTTGAGTAATATATTTTTGTTTTATGTTTAAAAATATAATAAGTATTAGTCTTATTTTTATTTACTTATTTTATTGTTTTTGTTTTTGTTTTAGAGTGAGTTTTCCTATTTCCCTTTCCTCTGGGTTTTTTTCTTTTTTCTTTTCTTTTTGAAAACGGTGGTTGGTGGTTTCCGAATAGCTATTGATATCCTGCTCGTCGGGTCGAGTTTTGGACATCTCTAATCACAAAAAAGGTACGGGTTTCGTACTTTCTTATGTTTATTTGCGAATTTTATTTTGACTTTACGAAAAGCCGACAACATGTGTGTGAGTGTTTGCAAATCTGTTAATTCTGACATTGTATCGCTATCTTGTTTATAAAATTTGCATGATTTGGTATATTTTCAAACTATCGAGGGCTGAGGAGTGTTTCGTGGCTAAAAGCATGTTTTTGAGAGCTATTTTTGGGTGGTTTCATGACCATATGAGTAGCCACACGAGTGGCCACACGAGCGTGTACTGATACACACTGCCATGTACTTTTGAGAATTAGGGTTTCCAGGCTGATTTGGGTGCTACACGGTTTGGCCACACGATCGTGTGGCTAATTTGAGGATATTTTTTGTTTTTCACACGTCCGTGTCTCCTGGGCACACTGGCGCGTGTGTTTGGGAATTGGGGTTTGAGTGATTTGGTGCCACATGGTTGTGTGGCTAATATGGGGGTTTAGGGATCCCACATGGACGTGTGTTTTGGACAAACGGTCGTGTGCCCCATTTCACACGGACTTTTGACCTTCTACACTACCAGAGCACACGGGTGTGTGATTCCAAGGCACTTATTTTAGTTCTGTGTGTGTTTCTGATCTAAAATTGTGTTTGTGTGCTTCAACCCTTGGCTCAGCTTTATAAGGGTAGTTAAGGCTCTCATTTGGGCTGCGGCTTAAGTGTTAAGTGTAATTTTTGTATGAGAAATTTGATTCTATATCTGATCTGTGGGGTGTGTATGCATATCTGATCTGTCTGACTGTCTAATAAAGTGTCACTGTTCTATGAGAATGTGTGCATGCATACATTAGCATAAAGTAAGTTTTGGGTGGGATTGCGAAGAGAAGGGAGTCTGACTCTAATCTGATCTGGCAGTTTCACTGCAACATACTTGTACAACGATTTATCGCACGCAGATCGCATGTACGTCGGCTTTCGCCAGATTATTATCGATCGATGGTTTAAAATCTGCAGCGTGCGTGTCAGTAATAGCAGATTACAGATTGCATCAGACAACACATACGCCAACTCTGCTGCGTATTAATATCTGAGTGGCTTAGTCCACATGTATGGTGTGTAGGGTTGGATTGGTCATCAGGGTCCTAAGTGGTGTGTTTCAGTTGAGTGAGCTTAAATAGCTCTTATGGGGTGTGATCGGGGGACGGAGAGATATGCTGGCTGGATGGGCGGGTTCTATTTAACTGCATTACATATGCATATATTTGTGTGTTCTAGGTGTTAGACTATTTGATTGTACTCTGATCGTTTGTGTGTGAACTGGTGTGCTTGAGTGTTATGTTTTGTTGGGGCACTAGTTTTGTGAATATTCGTAAGTCTGTTGAATTAAATCTCTGATTCTGATTTTGTCTTGATTTGAACTCAAACTGAGCTCGTAAAGCTCACCCCTTAGTGTTTCCCCTTTCAGGTACATTCTAGATTTTGATGCTAGACACGGTATACGGAGGTCTCGGACAGTCTCAGTGGGAATTAGATTTTTAGTTTATAATTTGTTATTCGATTTTAAACTGTAAAGTTTTATGAAATTATGGTACAAGTTCTGATTTAAGTTTAATCTGTTTAGTTATATTATTTTAACTGTAATTTTTGACTGGATTTATAAATGATTAAATGTTTCGGTTTGATGTGACAACTTATTTTTATAAAAATTCACCTACGATTATTTTGGTAATCAATGTAATATCTGAGATTCGATTTAAACTTCTAAGCCAGATTTAGGGTGTTATATTTTGTGGTATCAGAGCCAGGTTAGTAAAAACTCAGCCTGTGTTTTTAAGTATCCTTGTGCTCACGTGGTGGTTTTAAAAAGAAACTTTTGAGAAACTTTACCACAGTGAGTTGGACGATTGTGTTTTGTAAATATTTTACTGAAATGAACTGTTTGAGACTCCGATGCTAGTCCAGGTAGAAATTCGAAATTGTAAGAGTAGAAATAATAGATTTTTGTATTTAAAATTGTGTTCGTTTTTTTGAAAATATAGATATTCTAAGTTAGCGACAAGACTGATATGGACTCTGAAGGTAAGCAGGATTGCGAGGAGTCGTCTACTTTTCCGGGTGTGAGATTGTTCAGGAGTCGGAAGTCAATACAATCCCGTCAGCTTTGGGTAGCGAAAACCCAGAAGTTGGTACCGAGGCGTTGACTCAGGTGGTGAGAGAGGTGCTAGAGGAGGTGTTTGAGGCTAGATTAGAGAGGTTTACTGAAACGCTTCAAGCTAGGTGGGTAGATTGTGGAAAGAAAAGAGATTGCAGTCCTTCGAGGTTGAAACCTCATTTTGTGAAGCGTGTTAGAACACATTTAAGTGGCAATAGCAGTTTTACGGAGGGTGCTGGTAGTAGTGCGAGCACTCCGTTTTGTGAGCACTGTAAGAAGTGTCATCTGGACAAGTGTTGGAAAAAGGCGAGAGCATGTTTTCGATGCAGGTCCACTGAGTATCGGATCTGAAAGTGTTCTTGATGATTTTGTAGTTGTGAATGTTTCAACATTTAGATTAGAGTATTAAAATTGTGTGTGATAAGACAACTATGTATCTACTTCGGTGGTTAAGTATTTTGGGTGTGTGTATGAGGTCTTCAGTTTTATTTGGTTCTACATGGGCTAGAGTGCACAACGAGAGCATGGTGGTGTAGTTTGTGTTGTACCACTGTTCTGTTAGTTGGAAATTTTGGGGCCGAAATTTTTTTAAAAAGGGGTGAGTTGTAACACCCTAAATTTTGGGGTTAAAATTTTCTGGGTTTTGTGATAGGGTTAGAGACAGAGTTGCGCGATTGTGTTTAGTGGCATGTTTAAGTGACAGAATGGGCCTGCTGGTCTGGTGGTAGATTGTGTGTTAGTGTGCCTTTGGATTCTGGGTTCGAATCCTTGTGTGTGTGAGTTGAGTAATATGTTTTTGTTTTATGTTTAAAAAAATAATAAGTATTAGTCTTATTTTTATTTACTTATTTTATTAATTTTGTTTTTTTTTTAGAGTGGCGTTCTCCTCCTTCCTTTTCCTCTGGGTTTTTTTCTTTTATTTTCTTTTTGAAAACAATGGCAAGTGGTTTCCGAAGAGCTATTGATTTCCTGTTCGTCGAGTTGAGTTTTGGACGTCTCTGATCGCAAAACAGTTGTGGGTTTTGTACTTTCTTTTGTTTATTTGAAAATTTAATTTTAAGTTTACGAAAATTTGACAACGTGTGTGTGAGTGTTTGCAAATCTATTAATTCTGACGTTGTATTGCTGTCTTGTGTATAGAATTTGTACGATTTGGTATATTTCCGAACTATCGAGGGCTAGTGAGTGTTTTGTGGCTGAAAGTATATTTTTTGGGGATATTTTTGGGTGGTTTCGTGACCACACAGGTAGCCACACAGGCGTGTGCCGATACACATGGCTGTGTGCTTTTGGAAATTAGGGTATTCGGGTTGATTTGGGCGCCACACGGTTTGGTCACATGGTCATGTGACCGATTTGGGGATTTTTGTCGTTTTTCACATAGCCATGTCCCCTGGGAATTAGAGTTTGAGTGATTTGGTGCCACACGGTCGTGTGGCTAATATGGGGATTTAAGGATCCCGCACGGACATGTCTTTTGGACATAATGCCGTGTCTAGTGGGCACACCGGCGTGTGAGACCCTTACACGGCCATGTCTGCCCTACTCTATTTTAGTACAAATGGACAGAGAGTTACACGGTCTGTTTCCACGTCCATGTCCCTGGTCCACACGGGTGTGTGCCTCAGTCACACGGTCGTGTACCCTATTTCAAACGGACTTTTGACCTCCCACACGAGCAGAGGACACAGGCGTGTGGTTCCAATGCACTTATTTTGGTTCTGTGTGTGTTTCTGATCTAAAATTCTGTTTGTGTGCTTCAACCATTGGCTAAGCTTTAGTAAGGGTAGTTAAGACTCTGATTTGGGCTGCGGCTTAAGTGTTAAGTGTAAGATGTTTGATTTTGTATCTGATCTATGGGTTGTGTATGCATATCTGATCTGTCTAACTGTCTGATAAAGTGTCACTGTTCTATGAGAATGTGGGCATGCATACACTAACATAAAGTAAGTTTTGGGTAGGATTACGAAGAGAAGGGAGTCTGATTCTGATTCTGATTCTGATTTTGATTCTGATCTGATCTGGTAGTTTCACTGTAACATATTCGTACAATGATTTATCGCACGGTACTGCATGTATGTCAGCTTCGCTGCATACTATTATCTGATCTGGCAGTTTAAAATTGCAGCGTGTCTGTAACAACAGATTACCGCATTACACTGTACAACACATACGCCAACTCTGTTGCGTATTGATATCTGAGTGACTTAGTCCACATGTATGGTGTGTAGGGTTGGATGGGCCCTCGAGGTCCTAAATGGTGTGTTTCGGTTGGGTGAGCTTAAATAGCTCTTATGGGGTATGATCGGGGGACGGAGGGGTGTGCTAGCTGGATGGGTGGGTTTTATTTAACTGCATTACATACACATCTATTTGTGTGTTCTAGGTGTAAGACTATTTGACTGTACTCTGATCGTTTGTGTATAAACTGGTGTGCTTGAGTGTCATGTTCTGTTGGGGCGCTAGTTCCAAGTTTTCTTTCTGGCTCTGTGAATATTCATAAGTCTGTTGAATTAAATTCTGTGATTCTGCTTTTGTCTTGATTTGAACTCAAACTGAGCTCGTGAAGCTCACTCCCTTAGTGTTTCCCCTTTCAGGTACATTCCGGATTTTGATGCTGGACTCGATATGCGAAGGTCTCGGACAGTCTCAGTGGGAATTAGATTTTCAGTTTAGGTTTTCGGTTTATACTCTGTTATTCAGTTTTAAACTGTAAGGTTTTATAAAATTGTGGTACAAGTTCCGATTTAAGTTTAATCCGCTTATTTATATTATCTTAACTGTAATTTTTCTAACTGGATTTATAAACAATTAAATGTTTCCGTTTGACGTGACAACTTGTTTTTGTAAAAATTCATCTACGATCACTTCGATGATCAATGTAACATCTGGGATTCAGTCTAAAATTCTAGGCTGGGTTTAGGATGTTACAAGTAAACATGTAATTGTTTTCTATTTATTTGAACGATTAATAAATAAATAAAGTTAATGTCACATTTCATTAGTATGAATTTCGTATTTATGTTTTTTATATTTTGCATACATAGCAAAATTGTGACAAGCAAATATTAGCTCATTGATTATCTAAAGTTCAAACTGAAGATAAGTGGCATTGTAGTTTGTATTACGAGAAAAACAACTTACTTCAGTAGATAATCTAAATGAGTCCGTAATCTCGTAAAAGAATCAAATTGAGCATTTGATTTAAATACTGAGAAGAATTATTATGTCGTCTACAATTCTAATTGGGGAGATGGCTCGTCTTAGCTATCAAAGTAGCTGACTCCACGAGTAGAGACATAGATGTATTCATTGGTATAATGATATATTGGACTGGACCCAAAATGAATTAATTTTGAATCCGTTTGTGAATTAATTTACTTGTGACGTTCATGACGTGATTTACCTGAATCCTGAGTTACTCACTGACCATGCGTATGCAACTCATGTGCTTTAATATAAGTGGAGGCTTATGCTCTAATGCTGATCGAGCCCATAGTCGGTATGTTGGGTACATGACTTTTGTATGGCATGACTTTACTAGCAACAGTGGAATTCCTAGCTCAATTAAAGAGTTAATGATATCCTCTCATTAGCATTGTGTGGATTGATAAATATGGAATGTGGCCACGGGTTGTTTGTTCTCGAAAGAGCAATTTATCACAGTCATTTGTTGACAGTGATCATATTAATCATTAAGAAGACACAATGATGACAATGAGATAAAATAAAATTGTATTGAGTGAACAGATTTAACTCAAAGGAATTAAGGATATAATATGAGGGTTACCCACAGATGACGAGGTCATTAAACAAAGTAGTTGGATGAATTGCTTTCGTAAAGAGTATACAATAAGGAGTTTTCAATCATGGTACTTCTCGTGGACTGACTCCATGATTAACTAATTGTGAATTATCTGAACGATGCTTCTTAACATAATTGCAATCACTAGAGCCTAACAGTATATGTTCGATTGGTCCCTTCGCTAGCTCAACAAAAGCTCGATTGGACTGCATTTGAATCAGAAGAAAATTTTATGAGTTTGGGAAAAATTTAATTGAGTCGATTTATTTGATGTGGAATTAAATTAGGTGCTCATCAGAATTGTTCAATCAGAGAATTTGATTAATGAATTTTCTTGAAAAATTAATTTGGAAAATTTAAGTGATTTTTGGAAAAATTAATTTTGATGAAGTAAAATTAAATTAATCAAATTAATTAAAATTAATATGATATTTTTGAAAGTTAATTTTCAAGTCAGATAATTGGCCCAATGGGCAATTGAACCTGAGATCGTAAATTAGGCCCGATAGCCCAAAATCGAGACTAAGACCAAAAAACTAGTCAAATCGGGCCCGTTATGTGAAACCAGGCCAACAGTCCAATTGGTGGCTAGATCGGATCGGTTGTGTCGTCATTGACCTGGATCGAACCGACAACAATCAAACCGACTTGGGGTACCGTAAGGGTGTCGCACTTGCATCACCAAACATGACAGTGCCGGTGGCTACGAAAGCTGCATCCCGGTGGCCGGCAGCGATTGTTCATCAATGGTTAAGCAGTGGAAAAGTTACACTCCTACTGGGACTCTAACAGAGAATTTGATTTCAGATTAATTATTTCAAAAATAATATTATTTTAGTAGTTTAATATTAAAATAAATTTAATATTTTATTATTTTAATAAGATTTAATATTAAATTTAATCTAATATTTATCTTGATAAATATTATATTAATTTAATATTAAAGTTATTAAGTTTAACCATAGCTGAACTCTATAAACTCTTTCTATATAAAGAGAGTCTTGGGTCATTATTTACACACACTTGAATTTAAGAGAAAAATTGTAGAGAGAAAATTCTCTGAAAAGATTATTCTAAAAAATTTCTAGAGATATTTTTCTGATTTACAGCTTGACCCAAAAGTTTTAAGAAATTAAAAAATTACCTCACTAGTCATTTTTCTGAAAAATTTTCTAATTCAAAGCGAGGCCACATTCGGCATATTGCTTGAGGATAGCAGAGAATACTACTCGGTTAAAGTGCTCATCCTAGATAAATTGAAAATGTACAATTTTAATTAAGTGTTTATTATTTTAGATATCAAAGATCTTATCTTTTAAAAAAAAATTTAAAACTCTATTTTTTTCCTAAGTTTATTTTCTGTTACGTTTTCCAAATCTGTTTTTCCAACAACACCACCCAAACAACAACTATCTTAAACCAAAACGAAATCAAAATCAGTAGCAAGGAAACACAATAATGCACTTACTATTGATTGAAACTAACAATGCCACCGTCACACCAATCCACAAAACCCCCGATTGTTTAAATGCAGCCTATTAAATAACAAATAAAGAAAGGGAGCAGAACCCAAAGAAAAAGAAAACAAAAGAAGAAAAAGGAACAGAACGTGAATAGGTATGGAAGATAAAACAAAAGAATAAAGAACCAAAGAAGATACAAGAAACGTGGGAGAAAAAGCAACATAATAACAAAAATAACAATAATAACAAATAATAACAACAGGATAATTAGTTGAACAATTTGTTATGTGTTAAATTGGTTGACTGTTGGTTGATTAATTATTTGTTAGTTTAAGCTAATGTTTATTTTTGAATAATTGATTGTTCGATTCTATCAAAATGTTTAATATGCTCGAATTGACACATCTAGTGAAAAATCTAGATAAACGAGACCGAAAAGAAAGTTTATCATTAGATAGTTTGATATAATTGTGCCGAATAGTGAGACCGAGAGGAGAACTTAGGTGGTATCTTTTAGCCTAGGATGAGACCGAGAGGAGATTCTTAGTTAAGAGTGACAAACAATATAATCGGTATATGTTTATTAGCTTAGTTAGCAAGTAACGAAACAATTGACCATCGTTTTATCATTTTCATTGTCTAAAGCAATAGGGAAGAAATTTAGATTAGTTTGTTTAATTAATAATTTAAGTTTAGTTTATAAACAATTTGTCTTGGAATTTGCATTAATAATTTATGACTCGATTAGATTAGTAATTGCTTAACTTTTAATTAACTTGATAAACACATTTATCAATTTGGCAATCCCTTAGGTTTAATCCTTGGAATACTCGAAGTGTTCCATTGTAATACTTATAAAAATTACAACTGACTTGTTACACTTGCTGTAAAGCCATTTTAAATTCTTAAACTGTGTGTTGATTCATTACCTCGGTGCACGCACATCGAGGCAACGATCAGGGATTTGAACTCATACTCTTGATTGTGTGTCCGACCCATGCTCACTGCATCAATTGTCAATACGAGGATGAGAGGGTGGTTAGGATGGTTGGTTTACCTTTTTTAGGACAGGGCGTAGAGCAGTTGAGCTTGGTGGTCAAAGTTGTAAAGAGAGGAATAGAAGGGAATCTTGGTTTTGCAAAGGAGGAAGATAGTGAATTGCTTGATCCTCTTCTCATGTTCTGAGCCTTATATATACCAGTCATACATTATCTTGAGGTGCTATGCGGAAAGTTGGTATAAGCGGGTTAAAGGCCAAAAGCCAATAGTCGGATGCTATAAGGTTAGGTAGGTTGACACTATGATGGTCTTCAGTGGTCCCACCTATGTCCTATGTGGTCTCACTCGACTTTACAATCTTTTGCTATGATAGATAATGAATGAACTCGCTTGTCGGGTAAGTTATTATTCAAGGAGGGCCTCCACTAGGGGTTTTGTCTTGATTGCTCGAGGATCTCGACATGGTGTAACCATTTTTAAAACAATGAAATGAATTATTGAATCAACTCGATTTGAGTTTGGATAAAGAACTACACATAGACCATTTAAATTAAGTTTAGTTTGATAACAATTAATTTTGTTATTATTTATTTTTTTATATATGGAACTACTTTTCATACATTTAGAATTTAATCTCCTTACTTTTATTTTAAGGAATTTAATACTTTTTAGATTTAAAACTGCAAGTCCAATTGTTAATACCATTAAATCTTTTTGTTAAATTCAAATCCATTACGACACGATTTTTTGTTACATGACTATCAAATAGATATTTTTTTAAAAAAAAATTACATCAAAGAATTCAACAATTATTTTTAATAAAATTAATAATTAAACTTAAATTTCAAAATCTTAAAATAAAATAAAATGACTGTCAACTATATAAAAATTGCCTCTCTTTATATAAATAAATCATAAATATTTAAGTTTGTTGGATAGGATAGAAACAGAAAAAAAAAAGTTACTCTAATAGTTAAATTTTGAGTAAAAGTTTTCAAAATGTCAATCGTATTTTATTTGAATAAAATTAGTTCTGTTTCAGTTAAGGGAAAAGAAAGAAAAAAAGGACATAATTGATTATGGAAAATGATTTAGCAACGAATTCTTTAAAGCAATAAATGTTTGAAACACAAAAAAAAGTGTTTCTTTTTCTTTTGAAACAATAATTAATTAAAGATTTGTCACGTGAGTCGTGACATATTCTTTGTGCCATATTTAATGGCTGTCATTGTCTTGAATTTAAGAAAAGTTGAGTATCCGATGATTTTCAAACTTCACTTTCATATTGATGAGTCCAGAATAAAATTATCCAAGAGCTTTTTTCTTTCTCCATGCAAACCACTTCATTAACTCATGAAAGCTATAAAAGGAGAAAGCTTGGGAGCTCAATCAAAAGAACAATAACATATCATCAAACAACAGACATCAGATTAACATTTATACCTTTAAATTTAAGTAACAGATTTCAATTATAATACTTGGTTTAGCTTTAATGTAGTTTAAATTTAATTGTTTAGAAAAAAAAATAATTCGTTTAGAATATATATATATTTGAAAATTAAGTTTTTTTTTTTTGCAATTTTTTTAAAAATTCAAATACCTTTTTTTATTTTTTTAAAAATTTAAAATTTTTATATATTATTTTGACTTTTTAAAGTTTATATTTACATATTTCAAAATTTTATAAATTTTATATTTTTTTAAATTTTTTTGAATTTTTTATATATTATATATGATATTTTACATTTTTAATCAATATAATATGAATAATATTAAAAAAAAAGAGACACATGGTGCGCTCTAATAATGCCACGTGGATGGTCAACGGTGGTCAATCCCGATCAACAGTGAGTCAAAGTCAAATGTGTTTTTAATTTAAATTTAATGTTTTTATTTTAAATAAGCTTAATTTCCATGTGACACATTGTGATTGGTAGGATGTGCCACATAACACATTTTGGTTGGCACCACATGGTGATCGATATTTTAATGTTGTTACAGAAAAATGGCAGAACTGAGCAACAAAATGATAGATTAATTACCAATTTCAGACAAAAAAATGTCATGTACCAAAGTAAGAAAACATGCATAATTTGGGGCCCAAACTAAGCTTTAAGCCTTTTTTTTTAATAAAAATATTTTTTATATTTAAAATACTATATAAAATATTCTTAAAATATTTAATTTTGATTCAAATTCAGTTTGATTTTTGAAAAATCAAAATACTAATTACAATTTTTTTTTCAAAACCAATCCGAATTCAACCGTTAACACCCTTAAAATTAAGTGCCAACTATCATTAACCTCCTTTAGGTATGTTGGCAATGAACATTGGTTTTGTTGATGATGCTATAAAGAGACGTAATAGTGGTTCATATCAAGAAGACCTCAAGCACATAGAAGGTACCCATTACATTAGAAGAAAGAAGGTACTTATTCAACTAATGACATATATTTGAATATTTTCAAAATATACGTAGTGTTTCAACAGTTGTAAATGAAAAGTTATAAGTAATCAAAAGTTATGTCACTTGGTTATTAATAAATAGTCATAATTATTCAAGTAGATATCTATTGAATAATTATATTTATTGCTAAATATATGACAATCCATTTGGGTAGTTATGTCCTTATGAATAGACATGAGACCTCTTATAAATAAGAAAGAAATTTTATTTGTGTGACACACTTAAAAATACAATTTTCTTACCATATTTTATATTCCTAGATTGTTCAATAAAAATTACTGTAGATTTTTTTTTTATAGAAATTGATATCCTTGTTATGTTCCGTGCAATGCTCAGTAGATTGTTTCCATCAGTGCAAAACGTAGGCAATCATTGGGCTTCATTGTATCCCCGAGGTTCATTTTCCAATAACTCTTTCGCACACTTTAATATAGGTGGGGGCAAACAGAACCTTAAAGAAAGTGGCATTGATACACGCTTTGAAGCCTTCATTAATTTCTCATAAGTTTATTTTATCCCCACATTTTGCAATTTATGAAGAAATTAAAGAAGGCTTGTTTGTTCATCGTGCATTCACATGCCACTACAAACATGGTACTATGAGGATGGATATCGACAAATGTGGTTGCATCAAGGTTGATGATCTTGTCAAATTTTGATTTAGAAGAAATCTTTATCAGAAGAAAATGTATGTAAAATTTATTGTTTTACTTTTATTGCATGATTTAGATTTCAATTGTTATGTGTTTATTGAGTTACATTATGCAAAAGATGTGGGTGTCTCATGCATCAATTACTTGACAAAAAAAAAATCAAATGCTAATTCATTTTATGCATAACTTTTTAAAATGCATGATTATGATTTATATAAAATTATATAATATATATTATATATCATGCAAAAAAAAAAAAAAAGATGGATGGAAAGAAAATGCACGGTTGGGAAATGATCTATTAATGGATCAAAATAATATTTTTGTTTTGGATGTTGAAAACATGGTTTAAACATTAGTTGAATAGGCTTCTATCCAATATATTTAATTTGATATATGAATTTATTTGTTTATTTAAATCAATATATTAGTAACTAGCATTTGGAAAATATTAATGAAACATTATTTTCATTACTAAAAATAAAGTTTGTAGATGATCATATAATATAAATGATTTTGGTTGTTTTTGTTAAATAACCATAAGCTAAATGGGTTTTTATACATGATTGCACATTTTTTTTTATTCTATGCTATAAAGTTTGGACTAGAAGTGGTTTTGACTAGAAATGAAATAAGTCATAAGCATACTTTTCTAGCCAACGTAGAATAGTGGAAAGCATTGGTTTATATAATAATATCACTATTCTAGCATGAAATCTTCTAATGAGAATATATAATGTGAGTCATATATTTGAGATCGAGATCATACTATGCATATTTACGATGGTGCATATGGTTTTTTTTATATATGGCTTGGATATGATCTATAATCTCGTGGTTCTATAAAATTTTGAGATGTAGTAAATTTTAAAATTTACTTTGGAAGCCATGAATCAAAGATCTCGTGAGTATGAAAATGGCAATATGAATGCTATTTGACCCATTTAGGTGATGGATATGATTTTAATCATAGTCAAAAAATAATTGATAATGTCCATTGCGAAAGGTGAATAAATGTGTGATTTTATAGTCACTTGGACAATTGATGGTCCTCTAATATGACTATATACGTTACACCCTTGTATATATATGGTGTGTTGAGAAAAATAATGTTATTTGACTATGAATGCAATAAAAAAAAGTCAATTTATTGACTTTGGAAAGAATTTATAACAAATAACAAGTATATTTTCTAATTTCACTAGGGGATTCGAGGCCTCCTTACAACAACTTACTTGGTGAAAAAGACATGATGTATGGTTTCATATATTTGGTGATTGTAAAATTAATTTCTCGGATATCAAGAAATAAATAAAGTAGTCAAATATGAAATTGTCATGATAAGAAAAGATAAAGTGATTACTATAGTTTGACAATAGTAGAAATGATATCCTTGATAGTATTCTTTTGTAAAAGAATGGGTAATTGAACATGGTAGGGATGTTGATTTTATGAATTTTCAAGATACAAAAAAATATAAAGTTTCACCATGTGGTATGGATAATTAAAATAGCTATGTTGAAAATTTGGAAATTTAGGGATGAGGTACAAGCCTATAATATTTGAGTCACCCATGATAGAAACTCAACTCAATGCTTGGTATTATGCCAATTCTTGAATTAAATGAGACAAAGTACATCATTAAAATGTGACTAGTAACACTATAAAATAATATATAATATATCATCTCAAGGTAAAAAGTGTTAGGTACCCGTAATAATAAAGAAAGGATGAGAGTATTATACTCTTAATAGACCCATAACATAAATATGTTAGTGCTATAATTACAGGAACACTCTTGATTGGATCCACCTATATGAGTGGAAGTGTGACTACTTCTAGGAGCTCAAGGGCTTGGCTCTGACAACACTCATGAAAAAAGGTTATAGACACATGGTCATAATATTGTCCCTGGATACTATGCATTGGCTGGTGTTGAAATCATTGTGTGAGATGTTTTCGATTAATCAAATGGAATAGTTGGTTCAAAGCATAGCTTACCATGCAATTTCAAGTAACTTTAACATATTTTCACTAAGTGAAGGTCTAATTGTAAGACACCTTCATTTATGTAATTGATTTACAAGATTATCAAAATCTATAATATTTTAAAAATGGGGGAGATTGTTGGAACATTTTCAAAATATATAGTATTCCAATAGTTGCAAATAAAAAGTTATAAGTAACCAAAAGTTATGCCACTTGGTTATTAACAAATAGTCATTATTATTCAAGTAGATACCTATTGAATAGTTATGTTTATTGCTAAAGATATGATTATCCATTTGGTTAGTTATGCCCCTATGAAGAGACATGAGGCCTTCTATAAATAGGAGTGAAATTTCATTTGCAGGACACACCTAAAAGCATAGAAAAAAAAGTTCTTCTATTTTTCCCATTATCTTTTATATTTCTAGTTTGTTCTATAAAGAATTATTGTAGAAATTTTTTTTTTATAGAAATTGATATCCTTGCTATGCTCCGAGTAGTGCTCAGTGGATTGTTTCCATTAGTGCAAAACGTAAACAACCATTGGGCTTCATTGTATCCTCGAGGTTCATTTGTCAGTAACTCTTTTGCACACTATAATATAGGTGGGACGAATAGAACCTTAAATAAAGTGACATTAATACATGCCTTGAAGCCTTCGTTAATTTTTCATAAGTTTATTTTTATTGCCACACACCAAAAATAATTAGCTTTTAGTATAACAAATTCATATGCCATCATTTTAAGGGATAGGAGAATCAAATTCATCTTTTCCATGTTAGCCAATATTGTCTTAATAGGTGTCTTTGTTAGGATGTGTGCTTTTAGTATCGTAAATGCACCATAAATTGTTGTAATATTTCAAATTGATTAATAATAAAATTTCTTACATAATTATTCATTATTCTATTATTCATTATTCTATGTATGGATGTATTAGTTTTGAATGACTAGTAAATGATTAAGTAAATATTGGCTCATTAATTATCTAAAATTTAATTAATATTAATTCACATCACAAAGATTGTTTTGTAATGTAGAAGGCAACTTATATTAGAAGGTAATATAAATAGTCCATAACCTACAAGGTCATGGTTAGCAGGTGACTTTAGTTAGGACTATTATGTTGTTCATAAGTCTAATTAGGATATAACTTGTCTTGGCTATCGGAGCAAGATCGAACTCCACATGAATTAATTTTAAATCCATTTATCAATAAACCTTTTTGACATTGGATTGATTTATCTATGGATTTTAATTTAGGTTTACCTACGACTAAAAAGGGAAGATGTAATGTTCTTGTTTTTGTTGATGGGTTTAACAAGATGACACATTTTATTCCTTACTATAAAACCAATGATGCAACATATGTGACAGACTTATTCTTCAGAGAGGTTACGTGCCTTTATGGTGTTTCTACGTCCTTTGTTTCAGATATAGATGTAAAGTTTCTAAGTCAATTATGGAAGGTATTATAGGGTAGTCTTGGTAGTATACTTATTTATGCTACTACTTGTCATCCCTAAAACGATAGCCAAACAAAGGTAATTAATTGAATTTAAAAAAACTTTAGTTAGGGCTATTATGGGTAAGAAATTAAAGAATTGGGAAGAATCTTTTACCATTTGTTAAGTTTGCATATAATAGATTTATACATTCTTCTATAGGATTTTCTCCTTTTGAGATTGTTTATAGTTTAACCCACTAATAGTTTTAGATATTGTGTCTTTACTTATGAACGAACTAGCTAATTTGGAGGGTGAAAAGGAGGTAAAGAAAGGTTCTAAATTGAGAAAAAGAACGAATTGAATGTATCTAAATAAAAAAAGGCTACAAGAAGATTACTTTGGAACTTGGTGGTTGGGTTTGGGTTCATACGTCCAAAGAGAGGTTTCCTTCCAAACGGGAAAATAAGTTAGCTCTAAGAGGAGATAAACCCTTTCAAGTCTTAAAGAAGATTAATGATAGTGTCTACAAGATAAACTTGCCAAGTGAGTATAATGTGAATGCATCTTTCAATGTTTAGATTTGTGGACGAATATTTTTGAGGAAGGAGGAATGGTACATTTGCAAGTGCTCAATAACATGATTTGGATTTTTCTTTACCAAAAAGACTTATCAGTAGAGCAAGATTCAAGCAAATCAATGCCAAGTTAAATTTTTATGTGTAAGACTTTCAAAATAATTAAGATTCCAAATCTTGATTTCAAGAAAATCAATAAATTAATTATTGGAAGAATTTGGGCAGATTATGCAAATTGGCTAACTAAGGAATCAAGATTTCAAATCTTGGAAATCTTGTTCCAAAAACTTGAATATTGATCTCAGACATGCTTACCAGGTCCTCTTGCAAGTAAATAGTTCCAAATCTCGAAGTTTGGAAGTCCAAGGCTTGTGTTTTGGTGTTTTAGGAAAGTTGAGAAGTTTGGGAAGTTTTTAGTTTCTTGAATTCGTAAGACAAGTTAAATGTTTAGGGCATGAGTTAATTCATTGTAAAGGAGAATTTCTAGTTAATAAATTTGTTTTAATCAAAATTTTAAGAGCAATTTTCTCTCTAAAGCCGTCAACCATACCTTCCTATGGGATTGTGACTCTTCAATTTTGATACATTCCAAATGAGAATTAAACTCTTGCATATTTTCTTTCTATAAATATACACACTGGTCAGTTACTCTATGGATCTTTACACTTTGGGAATATTGTCATTTTCTATGGTTACAGTTCTACCATATGTGTCTTTTTCATTTCATTGAAAATCAACTACATGGCATATTGCTTATGACCTTTCTCTCTTTGCCTTACGATAATGATTCCTTTGGCATTACGACCTTTACCACAATAATGTTGTCCATAGATCAAATTATTTTGTGGATTGGATTTGACTTGATTGTTTACAACTTCATTATGATGCTTGGGGTAGAAGTTCTATATAAATGTATCATCATGCTATTAAGTATTTTGATTTAAGTTCTTTTCATTCTAAAGTTGGAATAGAATAACTCAGTTGAAGTGTATTGAACATACACAAAATCTAGGGAGATTTATTTATGCTTTTTTTTTATTTGTGCATAAATATATAATATATATAAATACGAGTTTAGAAAAACTTTTGAATTGACTAATATAGTCTTTATTATTCGTTATATTACTCAATTTGTCATTCCAAGTTTTTTTTATTATTTATAAGAAAATAAAATCTCATACTTATAAATAAGAATCTTAATTTTATTTAAGATTTTTATTAAGTGAATTTATTAAAAAAATTTATGTTCCATTAACCAAAAAAATTAAAAAGAAAAAAAATATTTAACCCCTACCTGAACCTTAAATAGGAGGGGATAACTATGCTTTAGGGCACTTAAACCCACGTCCTCTTAGCCACAATGCTGATCCTAATTGAGCTAGTCAATATAAATAGTAAATGTTAATTATTAATATAACAAGTACTTTTACATTTTTATATAAAATTATATATATTATTTAAATGATCAAAATAATTGATATATGTTAATTAGTTATTATTTGAATAATATTGTTTTGTATTAATTATATGAAATAAGTCTATTCCCTACAATAAATATGGTAAAAATGTTTTATTTATGAATATTATACTATAATATTTGAATGGTTAAATAAGTTAATATATTTTAATTATATTAAAAAATTCCAATAAAGTTTACTACTTTATACAAATTACAATAATTTAAAATATATTCTTAAAAAATAATTAAGGCAAAACCATGAGCTGACATTAAAAATTAGTAAATTATAAATTTCTAAATACTTAATTTTAGATGAAGTGGAGATTATAATTACTAAATATCTAAGCAATTATATTATCTAAATATATTTTATTTTGTGATTGAAAAACTAAAATATTTTATTTTTGTGGTTAAGAAATTCAAATATTTAAATTTAATTTGCATATAATAATTGGAATATCTAAAATCATTATCACTTTATTTTTTAAATATTTTATTTAAATCTTTTTTTACTTTCTAAATTTAAATATTCAATAAATTTATATATTACTTTAAATACTTTGAATCTAAGGTAGATAATAATAAAAAATAATTTTAATGAGGCTTTAGTTGATATAATAAAATAAAGATGTTGAAAAATAGTATTTTAGTTTTAAATCTCATCACATATATATTATAATTTTATTTAAAAAATATATGAATATAAAAGACTATTTGTAAGACAATAGTATTTTAATTATTATCTAAGTCAATCAAGGACTTAACATATAAAAATATAATTTAATTTGTATAGAAAAGAATATTTTAATAATTTTATAATTGAATTGATATTTGATTACCCCACATCATAATTATAACTTAATTTAGATATAAAAAATATTTTAATAGCTTCACACCAGTACAGTAAAATACTAAAAGAAAAAAAAAGGATAGATACATTATGAAAATTAGAAAAATGAGAGTCGCTCTCGGCAGAAGAAATTTTGGGCCAAGTCCAGGCGTAGCCAGCCTAATAGAAAGCAAATTAATTGACGCGTTTTATTAACGGCGCGTGAAGTTTTACCACCGTTTTCTCCCTGAAAAAAGAAATCCATATATCCCTTTTAATTTCATTAACAACTCGACTTCTTTACTCTTGATTTCTCTTTCAAAGCCAACTGTCACAAAACTCTGAAAATTTCCGTCACTTTCTCGAGAAAATAACTAAAAAGAAAAAGGAAAGAAAAGAAAAGAAGGAACCACTTCCTATGGGCCGAAGCTCGTCTCCTCCGGGACTAGACGGCGATGGCAACCAAAATGGAAAAAACAACGCCATTAACAACAACAGCGACACCAACAACAATAACAATGATCAAGGATTCTACTCGATCCGCGATCGGTTTCCTTTCAAAAGGAATCCTGGCCATAGCCGGGACCGAATCAAACAATATTCTCTCCTCGAACGGCCTTTAGTCCGAAACCGTGCCCGGTTCAACCGGAAAGGATTATTGCACTTCCCTTTTCGAGGCATTTATTTGTTTTATTTTTTGATATTTTTCTCTGTGTTCGCCTTTGCTGTGGCGTCAATGGTGATGCAGAGTTCGATTACGGCGATGTTGTTTAGGCAAGGAGGAGAGAGGAGTTGGAGGAGGTCTATTAGAGAAGGTTTGAGGTTCGGGAGCTCCTTGAAGTTTATGCCGGCTGGGATCTCGAGGCTGCTCGCTGAAGGCGGTGGACTTGATCCGATGAGATCGACTGACAGGATCGGATTTCGTGGCCCAAGACTTGCCCTTGTAAGTCGCACTTTATTCATTTTCCTTTTAACAATTGGACTAATTAATTGATTTCTTATCTTAAATTAGGAATTAGTAATTCAGAAGTTTGTATTTCATTAGAATGTTGATGCACTTAAAGTTCATAATTCAGATGTTTGTTTATTATTCATTAATTCAGTTCGTTATTCAGATGTTTATATTTATTCATTTCTCTGTTGGTAGTTTGTGATTTTGGATTAGTTAATATTGAAGTTTTATATTCGTTTTTTTTTAGATTTCTAAATTGTATGTAGTGGCTCAGCTGAATTGAATTTTGTTGTTATGGAATTGCATATTTACTTAGCAGTTTTTTGGTGTTTCGTTTAGCTCTATGGTTTATGAATAAATTAGGTTACTTCGTTATGGATTGCTGGGATCTTTTTTATTTCGTGAAAATGAATGTCTTTAGTATTTGGTTATCTTGAAAGGCTAACTGAAAGACATCTTTATAGCTTTCTTTTTCTGTTTTTTTTTGGTTAATGTGTTACTCGGCGTTAAGCAAAAAATTGTTTTGTAATGTTTCCATTGAGGTTCATTTAGTATAGTTTCTGTCCTTTATATTGACACGATGTTTAAAATTTGAAAAGTAAGTACAGAATTTTAGAAAATGAAGTTTTTAATATGAAGTTGGCACTGATAAATGGTTTGTACAATGTTGAAAGTTGAATATTCAATAGGTTTTGATACTTTTTTGGGAAAAGAGGGAGTTAATGGTTATAGACTAGTAAGAATTTAGAAGAAAGAAAAACTTTGGGCAATGCGCATTTTAGCAAGCACACTTCTAATGTGCCTAGAAGCACTTTTGGGCAAGGTAACGGGCACACTAACATTCACTTGATTGAAGTTTTCATTAATTTATATTATTTTCAGCTTCTCCATTACATGTACCTTTACCAGTAAGAGGATAGTATCAAATCCTCTACCAATTTTTAAATATTGAACAGCATGCAAATTGGCGAACAAAAAAACTGCATGTTTCCTAGATAAACCGGGCCACACTTTTGGAGTCTATTATCATAATTATATATCTTAAGCTTATTACACACACATATACATCTTGCACCTTATTTCATTCTTGTGAGCCTTTTTTTTCTGCTGGTGCCGAGGCAATATAAGAGTTCTAGTATCAAGAGTGTGCCTTACGTCCTTGACAACATTGGTTTTAAACCAATTAGCATCATTCAGCCCACATCTCGTGTAAAATGCACATTTCTTCATGTTATTTCTCTATTTCAAGTGGTTTGAGTTTTGCATTTACATTGTGCATCCTTGGTAATTGACAGATTTTGGGGAACATGAAGAAAAACTCACAATCATTGATGCTGGTGACTGTAGTAAAGAGTCTTCAAAGGCTTGGTTATGTATTTAAGGTGAACATATATATATATATATATATATATATATATGTATTTTTAAATATTAGTGCTCCTGTTTTTTTGGGTATGCTCATACATCTGATTCTGTGATACAAGCATCTTCTATAACTTCCATTGTATGGAGGAAGTGCTAATATTAGGTAGACATGTTTCTGCATTATAACAGCATTGGCATGAAAGTTTTGCATTTTTCTACTGATTAGTTCAGAAAATGTTATGGATCCTTACAATGTCAATTTGACAGATTTATGCACTAGACAGTGGCGAAGCACGTGGAATGTGGGAGAACCTAAGTTCTCCGTTTTCATTTTTTGGTCCGGAGCAATTCGGTCATATTGATTGGTCAATGTATGATACCTAATTCCTGTATTATGAGTTCTTTCTCTCTCTCTCTCTCTCTCTCTCTTCATTTATGTTTATATTGGTTTTTATCTATATTTGCAGTCTATGGTGATTAATGTTTTTGTTTGTTATATATTTGCATTGGTTATATATGTTCTATTGCATTTTCTTCAGGTTTGAAGGTGTTATTGCTGATTCTCTTGAAGCAAAAGAAGCCATCTCAAGGTATCTTTCATATCTAGCTTACTGATTATATCTCACGTGTAAAGATACTTTTTGAACGGTACAAACACCTCATTTGAGATGCGTGAGTTATATATGCATGCAGCCTTATGCAGGAGCCTTTTGATACAGTACCGCTTATATGGATAGTTCAAGAAGATACTCTGGCAAAACGTCTTCCTGTCTATGAGGAGAAAGGGTTGCAGCATCTTGTTTTGAATTGGAAAACTGCTTTTACCAGGGCCAATGTTATTCTGTTCCCGGATTTTACCCTACCGGTAAATCGGACACTGTCTATACTTCTACAGAATTTTTAGATGCCATTCTAGTAGACATCTTATGTGTTTTTCATTCTATTCCTTCCCTATCAGATGTTATATAGCATGCTAGACACTGGAAACTTCCATGTAATTCCTGGATCACCTGTAGATGTGTGGGGTGCAGAAAGTTACAGTAAGACCCATGAAAAGCAACAGTTAAGGAAAGACAATGAGTTTAGCATGGATGACATGGTGGTTCTAGTTGTTGGAAGTTCTTTTTTCTATGATGAGTTATCGTGGGATTATGCTGTTGCGCTGCAAACTATCGGACCTCTCCTCCAGAGATACACAAGGAGAAATGATGCGGGAGGGTCATTTAAATTTATTTTCTTGAGTGGTAACTCCACTGATGGATATAATGATGCTTTACAGGTAGCCAGCTGTTGATAGGTGCATCATATATAATCTATATTTATAAGTTATACCTTTCCCTTGTGCTTGTTGATGCCCCCATTTTGAATTGAATGAAGTCTTTATGGCCTAAACTTGTATGATTAATGTGAAAAGGGAAATAAATACATTAAAATGACAAGAAAGAAAGATGCTTGTTCTTGTTGCATGGATTAAATGAGGATACCTGATTTTGCTATTTAGTTTGGATATCTAAGTCATTCAGTTGTACTTTGTCTCTCGTACTTCAGAGGCTTCTTTTTGGAGTTACACAGTTATAAATTGTAGTATGGCCTGAACTTTTTCCTTTTCAATTAGTTATGTATTGCTAGAAGGAAGGATAGAGGCTCAGAAATATTAATAAGACCGCTAAACCTGGAGAGAATAGCGTAAGACGCTGTCATGTAATTTTCCTTTTGTCCTCTATTCTACCATATATGATGTATTCAGCACACTGCATTGAGGTTAGTTTGCTGCCTTAGTATTATTTTCGAGAGTTATGTCATACCTTGTGCTTTTGTGCAGCAAGTTGCATCAAGGTTAGGACTTCCCCAAGGCTCTGTTAGGCATTATGGCTTGGATGGTGATACCAATGGAGTTATATTAATGGCTGACATTGTTCTATATGGTTCTTCCCAAGAAGAACAGGGTTTTCCTCCTTTAATTATCCGAGCCATGACCTTTGGAATCCCTGTCATCACACCTGATTTTCCTATCATCAAAAAATATGTAGGTCCATTTAATTTTTTTTCCCTCCTAGTTCATAATTCCTGAGTTGTGTGTCTGAGAGAGAGAGAGGGAGAGATAGAGAGAGAAAGAAAAGGGAAGGGAAGGGACTTTCTATTCGTATTACATTTTAAGTTGCTCTTATATCGCAGGTGGTTGATATAGAGATAGAGAGAGAAAGGGAAGGGACTTTCTATTTGTATTACATTTAAAGTTGCTCTTATATCGCAGGTGGTTGATGGAGCACATTGTGTTTTTTTCCCAAAACATGATCCTGATGCTTTATTGAGGGCTTTCTCGCTTCTGATTTCGAATGGCAGACTGTCTAAATTTGCTGAAACAGTTGCTTCTTCTGGAAGACTGCTTGCTAAGAATATTTTAGCATCTGAATGCATAACTGGTTATGCAAGCCTTCTGGTGAATTTACTTTATTTCCCATCAGATGTTTTGCTGCCAGGTCCTGTTTCTGAACTTCAGCAGGCATCCTGGGAGTGGAACCTTTTCAGGAAGGAAATAGAACACATTAATTTTGATACTTCTGTAGATTCTAGTGTTGTTTATACCGTTGAGGAGGAATTGACCAAACACATTATTGACACGTCTAAGAATAGGACTGAGCTTCAGGATCAGGATGCCCTTACTGGACAAGACCTGGACCTTGTGACAGAAATAGAGAACTTTGAAGATTATGAAAGACTTGAAATGGAGGAGGTATACAGAACTTCACTATTAGAGTACCTTGTTTTGATCTCTCCGCACTCACCTTTTTCCCATAAAATTACTGAACATTCTCAAAATTAACTGTGATGTGAAAATGCTTCCTTTTCCCCTTAAATCTATAGATTAATGAAAGAACGGAGAGACATCTTGGTGTATGGGATGAGATATATCGAAATGCTCGGAAATCTGAGAAGCTGAGGTTTGAGGCCAACGAAAGAGATGAAGGAGAGCTAGAAAGGACAGGTCAACCTGTATGCATATATGAGATCTATAGTGGAGCTGGGGCCTGGCCATTCTTGCACCATGGATCGTTGTACCGTGGGCTAAGTCTTGTGAGTTTCTCCTATTCCATACTTGACATTTCATCTTTTTATCAATCTTTCTTATACCTCATCACCTTCTTGTAAGTGTTTTGTTATATTTGACGAGGAAAATTTATGTTTTAACTCACACTGCAGAAATTATTGTATGAACAATATATTCATATGGTTCTTGATGAAAATGTTTCTAGTTTTGTTTTGTAATTATTGGGCAACTTTAGTCTTCTTGAAAAGGGTGGGATGCATAATTGTTCAAGAGTCTGACATGCAATTTTGCTACTAGAGAAAACCTTATGTACAGATAATAGTTCCCACCGTCAACATTATCTCACCTCTTTCCTTTTTGCTTCCTTAATGTAGTCTACTTCTCTATTCATGACTGATTTCCTGTAGTTGTTGTACTTCATGTTAGTCTCCTCTCCCATTTTATAGGAGCTTTTCTTTTACTTTGTCTGTCTACTGAAAAATGATGTATGTGAAATAAGTACTTTCTACTTTTTGTAACTGTTCATTTTATATGCCAGTCTAGAAGAGCAAGGAGGTTGACATCAGATGATGTGGATGCAGTTGGCCGACTTCCGCTTTTGAATAGCACGTACTATAGGGAATTATTATGTGAAGTTGGAGGAATGTTCTCTATTGCAAATAGGGTGGATAGCATTCACAAGAGACCTTGGATTGGTTTTCAATCATGGCAAGCTGCTGGTAGGAAGGTATTCCTTATATTGATATTTAACATGGTGTTCATATGTTGAATATTAGCTGGAGTTTCATGAACCAATTCTTGTTTTCTGTTTTCTTATTGTTTCTTTTTTCTTTTTGGTTTGGGAGTTTCAACAGACTGTAGTGAAGGGAGTTAATGGTAACTGTCCTTTTTAAAAGTGTGTGTGCGTACCTCTCCTTTGGGAAGAGGTAATGTGGGCTATTGCGGTTATTTGGGGATGGTTTGAAGGTGAACCAATCCCCATTGATCTCATTTTTTAATCCCTTCAAGCATGGAGGATTTTAGAGGATGGTATTCTGATTGATTATTTCCATCTTATACCCCTCAATATTTAACATACCATCCCAAGTTGCAGATGGCTTAAACTTCACTTGCTTTTCTCTCCACTACACTCAAATAAATATACAAATAGTTGTTTACTCTCATGCTATCATCTTCCCATCTGTTTACGGTCTTTTACCTTTAAAATGCTGATATACTGTTTAAAGCAAAAAAATTGAAAAAGTTCCTAAAACTAAAGAGATCCATTTTTGCTATCTATTGCTTCAGGGCTACAAGTATCAATTTTTAGAGTATACTATTGACTGCCCAGTCTTTTCTTGAAATAGGTTTCATTGTCCACAAAAGCTGAAAAAGTTCTAGAAGAAACAATACAAAGAAGTAAAGGAGATGCAATGTACTTTTGGGCACACCTTGACGCTGATGGTGGAGGTGAAGGAAGCAGTGATGCACTCACATTTTGGTCGATGTGTGACATATTAAATGCTGGACACTGCAGGTTGGTTTTACCTAATATTGGTTGGCTACATAATTATTAAACATACTTGGTGACAGATTTATCTGTTACACCTTGCTGATGCCAAGATTTGCACCTCAATTTTCTACAAGTCGAGTGAGGGTCTTTGTGCTTGCTATCTTTTGATGTTGTCTATATAGAGATTCTCTCTTCTACAACAAGTTGCTTTCTCCCAGGTTTCTTTTTCCTATTAAAATGATGTTCGAATTAAATTTGTCAATTTTTTTTCCTGAAGCCATCATGGTACCTTTTTTATTTCTCTTATAAATATGAAACCAAGTAAAGCATCATCAAGATAGATGGGTTTGTGAATTGGCAATCATTAGCTGTGATTTGGGCCTGATCCTTGGCATCTTTTATCAGCTGTTAGGCCTGGCCTGACTAAAGTTCAACATTTCCTTTTTTTTCCTGTCAGTGTTGTCAAGGCCACAACGCTAGAACCCTCATATTGCCTCTGGTGCAATGTGCAAAAAATGCGCTTGCCTGAGTGAAGTAAAGTACAATATTTGTATGTATGAGATTTTGCAAGTCTGTGTGTGTGTATCTATACTATATAAAGCTTAAGATATATGGTAAACTGGTCTAGTTTTTCTACGGAACATGCAATTTTTTAATTGATCAATATGCAATGTTTGCTGCTGAATGCTCAAGTATTGAGAAGTATATAGTTTGACATGATCCCTTTCTTACTAGTAAAGATATGTCAAAGGAGAATTGTGAAAAATAAAAGAAATTTAAGGGAAATTCAATCAGGGGTACATAAAAGTGTGCCTAGGCACATGCCTAGTGTACCTAATGGAAAGGACCTTCCGTGGAAGGGTCTGAGGTGATTTTGTTGAATAATGCTAAGGCACAAGGCAGGCACAGCTAGGTGCACGCCTTGACAGCACTGTTTCCTGTTTGTTGGGCCAAGATCAGGTTCAATGGGTGAGAAGATGCTCAAAGGTCATTGGCCGGGATTCGCTTCATGCCTGTTCTATTCAAAGCTCAACATTTGTTGTTTTTGAACTTGGCAGTCAGGTTTAATAGGCTTGAAGGTGAACATTGATATGAAACTTAGGAGAACCACACCTCAGAAGCTTAATTAATAGGATGGGAGAGCCTGGTTCCAAATAAACCTCACAAGAAAATCCTGTACTTTTTATGTGGGATTAAAGTCTCATACCTTGTAACTAGGTGCCTATTTGGGCTATGGCTTTGTGCTGCTTATTCTAACCCCAGGCGAACACTACTATTTCGGCATCACTATGTGGGTTGCATGATTGCATTTGAGGGATATGATGGATAGCTCTGATGTCGATTGATTTGAACCTTAGGAGAACCACACTTTAGAAGTTAGATATTAGAATGGGATAGCTCAAGTCAGTAGAAACCCTAGATGGATTTCCCGTACATTCGAGGAGGCTGGATCTGCATTGGTCAGTGACTTAGTTAACTCGACAAACAACTGCTTCTTTGTGATTTAACTTGCAATAGATTTGTGTGCCTAGTAGATGACTCTTGTTACTATATGAAAAGTGTATGAGTGGCTTTGATGCTTTATATGCCTGCAGAACTGCTTTTGAAAATGCCTTCCGCAAGATGTATAACTTGCCATTGGACATGGAAGCTCTTCCTCCCATGCCCCAAGATGAAGGTCACTGGTCTTCCTTGCACAGCTGGGTGATGCCAACCAAGTCCTTTTTGGAGTTTGTTATGTTTTCACGGTAATTTACCGAGTTTTCTAATTTTATTGAATCTTATCTCTCAAAATCCTTCTAGAGCACGGTACTGTCAGTGATGACTGGAAATCTATATGATTCAACTGCAGGATGTTTGTTGATTCTCTCGATGCATTGCAGTCCAATTCTAGTGAGGCTAATATGTGTTTGTTGGGTTTCACATATCTTGAGGTAAGCTCTTTTGTTCATACAAGGGATTTAAATAGCATTGTAACGCGACATTATGGCCATTATTTTACTGTTTCGGCTCTGTCTGCCATTGATATTCACAGTCAATAATTCATTATGCCTGCAACTACATTAAACATGACTGCCAAAAATGCATCCACAGCAGCAATTTAAATCCTTGTTCCTATAACATTTGTAGGTTGCAAAATTCCATTGACAGTCTAACCTAATGCTGCTCTTCTCGGTTTATTTGGCAGAAAAAACAATGTTACTGTCGGGTACTGGAACTCTTGGTCAATGTTTGGGCTTACCATAGTGGGCGGAGGATGGTCTACATTGAGCCACAGTCTGGTTTGCTTGAAGAGCAACATCCAGTTGAACAACGGAAAGAATTTATGTGGGCTAGATATTTTAACTTCACATTATTGAAGTCCATGGATGAAGATCTAGCTGAGGCTGCGGACGATGCTGACCATCCGAGGAAGGTGTGGTTGTGGCCATTGACCGGGGAAGTGCATTGGCAAGGAATTTATGAGAGGGAGAGGGAAGAAAGATACCGGTTGAAGATGGACAAAAAGAGGAAAACTAAAGAGAAATTATTGGAAAGGATGAGGAATGGGTATAGGCAGAGACCACTTGGATTATAGGATACTTAGAAGCTAATTCAGATGACCGTATTCTAAGTCTAACCTAGAAACACTGAACTCCTAACACAAATGCCCCTTTTTCTTTTCTCAACCCGGGAAGCCAGAAAAATGGCTGCAGACAAGAGAAGGCGAGTTAAAATCTAACAGCTTTCAATACATTCTATTCTTCCAATTCTTTTTTATCAAGTAAATTGCTTCCAAGAATCTGAGGGGAGACAAAAATAGCTTCCTGGTGTTTTTGTGGTTTGCTAGCGACTCAAGCTGATTTACGGGGATATCTCAGGAGACAGAGCATACCAGTTCCGGGATTTTGGTTAAGAGGGTGACGATTATGGTAATTCTTTTCCACCATACAAGAACATTCAATTTAATGATGCATCTCTTTTCTTTTCTTTTCTTTTTTTTTCCTTTTTTAATCTTGTTTTCACAAAAAAATTTGGATATTTCATAGGCAATGTTGATCAGAGTTATATAGTTTAGTTTCTGCCGAGTCTTTGCTTTATTATTATTATTTTATTTCATTGATGATAGTTTTGATAAAGCAAATTTTATAATCGGATGTTTGAAGAAATAATTTTCCATCCTGAATTGCTGTTCTGAAATTGGCGCCATGTAGGTTAGGGTGTAAAGGAGACAGTGGTTCTTACTAGCTACGGGGTTCGGTATGAAAAATATTTGAATTAGTTTTGTTGAGCTGAGTTGAAGCTCGAGGAAAGCTGAGTTTAAACGGCTTAATGCCTTGGTCGAGGTGGTTTGCAGATGTAGCCGGGCTTTGATTTTTAATATAATTTTAACTAGTATTGAAAAATCTTAGCTGGCACCTAAATATTTGAGTTCCGAGTATAAGAATATTTATTGAATTTACTCGGAGGAGTTTGAGAAATATATATATTATTTTGAAATCAGGTTCTCAATGATTTGATTTGGGCCGATTTCTTTGCTTATATCTGAATCCCATTATATCAATAATTAAGAGCAGAAAGAAAAAGAAGCTTTGAATCATCTGTAATATTGGTAATATAAGGGAGTAAATTTCCATATTCTGATGTAAATTAATGCAAAAAGATATAAACGTACATATTACTTAATGAGAAATAATATTTCGGCAAGATGTATCCTTAAAAAGATTTTAAAAATAAATTTAAACAGTTTCATTTTTAATGGCATTTCATTATGTTGTTTGCTGTTTATAGGTTTCAAATATAAATAAAAGAAATGCAATATATTTCAGTTAAACACTGTATTCATTGGCTTACATTTTCTGATTTTTACTTTTATATTTGATTTATATATATGCACATATATATTTGAGGTAGTTTGATTTAAGTCATTGATTTTTACTTTGTTATTGTTCCCTCTTCTATAATTTACTGTTCGATGAATGTTTTTAGGATTATTTGATTTTTACTCTATTCTTGTTATAAATTTTTCTCTAATTGTTTCCTCCTACAAATTTAACGTTTATTGGATATTTTTGGGTGGTTGGCAAAAAAGAAAAAAAAAGTATTTTTAGGAATGAATTTTTTAGATGTGTTTTCAATGTTTAATATATATAGCATTTGGAGGGCAAAAAGAATAAAAAAAGAAACAATAGTCTAGCTTAATCTAAATAATAAGTTAAACTAATAATAAATATATTGATACAAAATAATTTTTAATATGTTATGAATAGTTCGACCAAAAAAAAAAAAAAATGAATATGTTATGAGTAGTGACTGGAGTTTATAGGTGGGTCCAAACCTGGCCCGTATTAAACTTGTCCAAGGAACATCTGAATTCTTCTTTGCGATCCGGCCTATTATTATTTCGATGACTTGCTTTATACAAATATATCAAGAAAAGAAAAGAAATCTGAGCGTAGGTATAACTAATTTAAATGGTTAATATCTTTACCATCTTTTTTTCAATTAATTTATTAGGGAAGGATAGACCTGTCTAAGAGTATGGTAGTTTGGGTAGAATTTGAATAAACATTTTTATGCTTTGATTTGGTTTCGTTTAGTCCAAATTTAATTTAAATAATAATAATTTTAAATCAAAATTTAATTATAAAAATATAAAATAGCAATTATAATATATTTATAAATTTTTAATAATCAAATAAACTTTTTGGGTCAACGATATGAAAATGGAATTGAATTTGAAAAATATTTTAGAATTAAACCTCAATCCAATCCAACATAGAGGTAAATAAAACTCGATTCAACTCGAAAAAATCGAATTTTTTTTTAAATTTTGAGTTAAACGAATCGAGTTATTTGAGTCAACTCATTTGTTTTTTTTGAATTTCAACTTCGGATTTAGTTTAATTTTCAAAATCAAATAACTCGAATAATTCAAATAAACTAAATACTAAACTATAATATTTTACATTTTCCCCCTAAACCTTTTTACTTTTCCCGCAATACTTTTACTCCCTCCCACTTTCCCCCTAAAATTTTTACTCCTCTCTCATCTCACCCCTCATCTATCCCAAACCCATTTTCTCCCCAATTTTTTTTGAATATTCCCCCCTCCCCCCATTTACTTTCCCCCAAAATTTTACTCCCCCATCTCTCAAAACTTTTTATTTTCCCCCTAAACTTTTACTTTTTCACCCTTTACCCCCAAATAAAAAATCATCTAAAAAAACTCTAAACCTAAATAGTAATAATTTTATTTATATCTACTATTAATATTGTTAAATTAAATTTTACATTTTGTACTATTTATATTATTGAATTGTTTAATCATATTAAATCTTTATAATTTCCTGTTAAAATTGAATTATTGATGATGCCATAAAATATTCGTGTTAAAATTTTATGTTAGTATCAATTTCACATTTTATCTTTAAGATAACTTTTATTTAAAAATTACATTTTTTATATTTAATATATATTTTAATTTCAAAATACATAGTGACGAAAATCAGAAGATAATTAAAACAACCAAGCAAGCAAAGAAGCTAACCTGTATATAAAATAATAATAAATAAATTATGAGGAGATGAAAGTTAATAACAAATTTGATTATGGTGAGTGACAGTGGTTACAAGGATCCAAAGTCATTTTTTAAAAAATTTAACTCGAACAAATATATTCGATTTGAATTTCATATCACTCGACTCGATTTGAGAAAATTTTAAATCAAGTTAGGATGATAAAATAGAATTCACCAACTCGATTAACTCAAAATTTTTCATTCGATTCAATTTGATCGAACACTCACCTCTAACCTAACCTATAAACACCTCTAAAAAATATGTCACTGTTTCATACTTAAATCTACTAAACGACTAAAAGTCGTTTTGTCTCTTCATTTTTTTAAATCAAATTATTTAACAAATTTTCAACTTCAAAACCTCTTTTTATATAAGCTTTATATAAGTGAATCTATCTACTAGGTCCCTTTATTATAGGAACCAGATTAAATAATTTCTTTAATATTAAATAAATTAATTTAGTTCCTAGATTAGTAAAAACAATTGAATAAGGTTGAATTTTAACGGAGATAACATTTACTGTTTAAAAAAAACATGAAAAATATGTTCTTCATTTATAGTTCAACTCTCAACAAATTATTTTGAAAAATTTTATTAATAGTGTAGTTTACATGTCATTTTTTAAACAACAAATGTTAACTCTATTAGAATTTAACCTCATTTGCTTCCTTTTATTAATTTATAGATTAAATTGGTTTATTTAATAATAATAATACTAATTTGATAAAATCCTTATAAGGACTTTACAAATATTTTCAGCTCTTAATATACTACGGGCATAGGTAAATATTAGTTAAAACATTTATCTCTTTAATTATAGGATGTTTTATTAAATATTAAATTCAACATCTTTATTTAATTATGTGCGATTAATATTGATTGGGTTTATAATTGTTTTTCTGAAGAGTTCCAACAGAATTCATTATTATAAGAAAAATTAACAGAAGAAAAATTAACAATTAATACAAGGTATGATAAATTTAGTCCCTAATGTTTAGGTTTTCAATTTGATCTTAATTTTGTTTTTTGAGCTAAATTTGACAATCAACCTTAAAAAAAAAAGTCAATTTGCTTTTTAAGGATTCCTAATGCACTAGAGTAGAGAGCTTTTTCCATTTGTGCCTTTTATTTGAAAGTTTTGGGGCGCATTCCTTTTCTTAGGCTTTTGCCTTTTGTAACAGGAGTATCAATTTACTTACAATCTTGCATTCTAAATCATTTCAAGATTTTTTTTCTTAATGTATGGCTCTTGTGTAAGAGTTATTAGCCTCCTAAAGCTATCTTGAATAAGTTTTACTCCAAGAATTAAATTGCTTCTCCCTTGTCCTTCATTTCACAAATTGAGGACAACTATTTTTTTTTTCAATTACACAATACTCCTTTACTACAAGTCATGCCTTGTAACTCTCGATCGCCCCATTAGATTCACACTTTAATCTAGGAACCCATTTGTTCCTAATTGTGTTGCGTCCCTTTGGTAGACCAACCAATTCCAAACATTGCTTGTTCTCAATAACTCTATTTTTTTTTTGGTGAAAACAATAACTCCATTTTTATTTCATTGCCTTCATCCATTTATCTTTTGCATCAGAAGAAAGAGCTTTTGTCATATTTCTAAGTTCCTTATATTTTTTTGGGGTAATCAGGAATGCTTCTCTCTCTAAGTCGAAACAACATTGAGGTATATTTCCACGATTACTTTAGAGGGTACTTGGTTCAACACATAAGTAGATAATAATAAAACATCACCCAAAAAGATGATAGGAAAATTTGCTTGGGCCATCATGGACTTGATCATTTCCAGAAGTGTTTTATTTCTTCTCTCCGCAATACCATTTTGTTGTGGAGTTCTCAGAATGGTTTACTACCTATTTATCTCTTTTTCATCACAATTTCTTGAGTTGATCAGACAAATATTCACGTCCTCAGTTGACCCTTAATTTCTTTACTTTTTATATAATTGATTTTCCACCAAAGTAACATTTTTTTAAAGCATATTAATGCTTCAAATTTGAGAGAAATCACATAAACAACACTGAAGCACGTATAGTAATCTATAAAAGTTATGTAGTATACTCCTTTAACTTCATACCTTATGTAACACCCCAAACCCGACCTAGACGTTATGGTCAAATCTAGAGAGTTACTATGATCCATTTTGAGAAGTCCAACTTTTTATAATTTAAAATTCAAACAAACCAATATCCTTTTAACAGATAATAACAAACAGTAAGATCCAATATTTAAAAACAACATTTCAAATAGTTTACACAATATAAATCTAGATAGAACGATAGAATTACGGATACCGAAATGACCAAGCTCCGGACGCACCGGCCCGCCTAAGTCTGAGGGTTACCTAAAATTCAAACAAACGGACAAAACGAGCTTACGAGCTCAGTGTATAACATATAACCAAATAAGCGGAAATGATATCAGTCACGTTTACGATTTTCTTATTATTCAGAAAGATTTCAGAATCAGAAACAAAAACAGAGCATATCAAGTACTGATGCAGAACATATTAGATATAGATGCAGAACATATCAAATACAGATGTGGAGTATATCAGATACAGGTGCAAAACCCTACCCCTATCCACTATACACTATCTTCGACCATCCTTACACACCATATAGGGTATCAAGTACCCATCCATCCCTACACACCGCAAAATGACTGAATGTCACATTTCAGAATGTTTGCAGACTAGCTGCTGCATCAAAATGCGATAATTCGCCTGTTTCAGATATGTATGTAGCTTAGCCATCAGAACCGACAAATAATTAAATTTCCCACACTTCCTCCTTTAACATAAATTCCATCCCAATGCAGATGTAGAACTAACAGATATCAAAAGTGTATATGTTGTGATACAGATTTAGATCATATTCGAATAATATAGATAGTACTTAATTGACATATATAATATAAAAAATACATACAAAAAATAAATTATTCACTAACAAATCATTAGGTATTGAGTTTTATAGCTTAATCCAGAACATAAGGACCCTATGGAAGGCCTACGTTTGATCTGAATGACGTTTACAACTCTTCGAAAAATTCCAAAATTTTGGCCCACATGGCCATGTGACTTCACACGGCCTATTTGGCTGGCTTGTGTGGCTCAAACCAATACCTCACACGGCCTGGCACAAGGCTGTGCAACTTAAGTCAGTGAGTTACACGTCCTGACTTACACAGGCTGTGCACACGGTCGTGTGTCACACACGGCCTGGTATCCTGTTGTGTGGCGTCGACAGCCCAAATTTCGACTTTAACTGATTGCTGATTTCTTAGGTTCTCGCTACACACCTGATATGATTTCAATAAGCAAGCAACACTAAGAATACCAGACCCTAAAATTGATAATCAAACCACCAACTAGACAATTTTTCTGTAACAATTCACAAAACTAACATAATTGATATCGAAGCTACGTCAGAGAATTTCGACAGAAAACCCCAATTTAAAACTTAAATGCTTAACCTTGCAAGTAAAATAGCAACATGGGAACCTAAATCACTGAAGGATTTTGATTCACAACTTCTACGCCTAAGAGAGAAAACCAATTGGAAATTTAAGAAGAAATTCAAACGAAACAAAAATATAGATAAACCATGACACAGAACAAACGAGAGCAAACAAAATCGAAAAAATTAACGGTAAAAACTTACACTGTTAGCCTTTTAATTCGAAACCAAAGTACAATGCAATTTCCTCAACAAAATCAGAATAAAACTTATCAGGAAGAAAAGAAAAGAAAAGAAAAAAATAAAAGAACGAAGAAGAAAAAGAATGATAGTGAAAGTTGAAAGAAAACTAATGTGAAAAAGAGGGGTTTTTAAAAGTAAAATTAATTAAATAATTTAAATTTGAAGTCCATTTATTTCAAAAAATATACAAAATATTTTTGTATTGCTTTCACAAAGATTTGAACACAAGACCAAAGGATAAGTTGAAGCCTTACCACTAAACCACTAGACTCATTGTTGACATGAGTTTACACATAATTAAACTTAAGCTGAAAGCTCAAAGGTAATGGTTGAATTAGAAAATAACAAAATTTTCCCAAAAGTAGAAATTGAACCCCTAACCTCAAACACACAATCAAAAGCCTAAACTACTAGAGCAGATACTTAATTATGACCAAATTTAACAAACAAAAGTCCAAATTTTTGGGGCGTCACACCTTAACATTAATTAGGCCACAAATATCTGAATGTATTAATTCCAAAGAAAATTCAGCTCAAGTTCCTTTTCTGTATGGTTTTCTTGTCATTTTTCTAGCTAGACAATTTTCACACATAGATAAATTAACTTTTTCAATAAGGCCTAATAATGCCTCTTTAGCTAACCTATGCATTCTATATTGTCCAATATGGCAAAGTCTAGCATACCAAATGTCGAGACCACTTTTTAAACCGATGTTTTGGAAAAAGAGCATCAACTTTAAGAAAAACGAAAACGGGAGTCGCACCAATCTTTTTAGGTGTGATTGGATCACCTTATAAAATGTTTTGTTTTCAAACATTAATTTTGGTCTACGAAAGTCGAAAACGGATTCGAGTCGGTTACGTGCATTTAGGAAGGGTTAGCACCCTCGTAATACCCAAAAATTGGTACCTAATTGATTATCAAGTGTCTTTAATGTCGGAAATTTAAAAGTTTTAAGATGCAAACCTCTTTTAATTAGAATGTCTCAATTTTGAAAATTAAGGCTCACTTATTTCAAACGAGTCAAAACATCACATCTAGTAAGTTAGGACGCAACATTTTAAAACCTTCGAAACTAAGCTCGTCTTTCAAAAATTTCTATCTCGAAACAACAAAACGCCATATCCAGTAAGTTAGGACACTATGTTTTGAAATCTCGAAATAATTGTTTAAGTTTTGAAAACTCAAGATCACTTAGAAGGGTGCTTGACTATTCGAATTCAACGAGAAAAGTCGTAACCCAGTAAGTTAGGGCAATACCTTTCTCGAAGTTTCCAAACATTAAGCATTGCCTTTTATTTTTTTTAAAAAAACCTTGGAATATTATTTTAAATGACGTTTTAAGATGACAAATTAATGCATCATGAAGCATAGATGTACAAAATATTCTAACATTTCCATACAAACATAAATAATATCATTAAGACAAAACTAAATAACATGAACATACGTTTAATGAAAAAAAATCATACTAGGGTAAATATAAGATAATAAACAAATAAAAACATGAGTAAACTAAAAGAAAAACATAATACATGCAAAAATTATACAACAATATATATCATAAAATAGCACATAAAAGAAATAATTAAACATAGCATATAAAAAAAATGAAACTATGCACAAATAAGATAAATGGCATACACTAAAAAAATGAATAAATAGAAAATTTACAAATTATAAAAATATAATGCAATAGTTCAAAATACATAAAATGATAATATAATAAATATACATGCATAGAAAATATATATTTGAAAATAAACTATATAAAAAGGTTAAATATTATAATATATAAAATACATAATCAAATGTATAAAAGATAGGAATAAATATACATATTTGAAAAATGAAGAAATTAAAATAAAAAAAAGGTTGAAAAACTAAGATAGACGAAGAATAAAATAAGAACAAACCACAGAGAGTAAGAACGCAAGAGGGAGAGAAATTTGAGTGAATGCTCTCAAGAATTCTTATTGCTTCCCAAAACTCAAGTGATTTTATAATGAAGGGAGAGGCCTCTATTTATAGTTGAGCCTCCCCAAATCCAACGGTACAGATCAATTACATCAACGGTTAAGATTAAAGGATATCTACAAATTAAATCTCCAAGATTACAAGATCATATCTTCAAGATTGCATATCATATCTAAGATTGCAATCATATCTAAGATTGCATATCACATCTAATATTGCATATCATTGAAGATTATATTTCCATATAAGTCAAGTTTGTAGATAGACCTTAAATCTTTTCAAGTAATGGGCAATTTCGATCGGGCCAAATTATATTTGTAATTCTGGACTGAACTTGGACTTCGTTTTTTTTTGGGTTTATTATTTTTGTTTTTGGACTTATTTCTGGGCCCGGGCAAAATTGAGTGTCTACAGCTGCCCCTCTTTGTTCATTGCTGTGTAACAGGAATAGAGCAAAGACTATAAAGGACCAATTTTGCCCGAGCTCGCCGAGTCTTGAGTTCTTGATACTTGATCTTCTTTAAATGGCCTCTTGACGGCTTCAATCTGCTTCACTGCAACTCAGAAAGGCGATATCTGCTATCTTTGATCTGCTCCCCATCTAATACAGAGACGCCAAATCTGTTATCTTCGATCTGCTCCCCATCTAATACAGAGACGCCAAATTTGCTTCTTCAATCTGCTCCCAATCTAATACGGAGATGCCAAATCTGTTATCTCCGATTTGCTCCCCGTCTAATACAAAGATGCCAAATCATCTTGGATCTGCTTCAGTGTAAACACTTGAAGGTCAGATCTGCTATGTCTTCGATTTATTCCTTGTAAACACAGAGATGCCAAATCATTTTGGATTTGCTTCAGCGTGAACACCTGAAGGTCAGATCTGCTATGTCTTCGATCTGCTCTCTGTCGAATATGGAGATGCCAAATCATCTTGGATCTGCTTCAGTGTAAACACCTGAAGGTCAGATCTACTATGTCTTCGATTTGTTCCTTGTAAACATAGAGATGCCAAATCATCTTGGATTTGCTTCAGCGTGAACACCTGAAGGTCAGATCTACTATGTCTTCGATCTGCTCTCCGTCGAATATGGAGATGCCAAATCTGTTTCTTCGATTTATTCTCTGACAATACAAAGATGCCAAATCATCTTGGATCTGCTTCAGCGTGAACACCTGAAGGCCAGATCTGCTATACTTTAACCTGTTACCCTACTGCTTAGGGAGTTAAGGCGCATCTTTGATCTGCTCCACTACTGCTTAAGGAGATAAGATTTGTAATTTTAGCCTGTTACCCTACTGCTTAGGGGATTAAGGCGGGTCTTCGATCTGCTCCACTACTGCTTAGGGAGATAAGATCTGCAAATTTAACTTGTTACCCTACTGCTTAGGGATAAAGGCGAGTCATCGTCGATCTGCTCTGCTACTGCTTAGGGAGATAAGATCTGCGAACCTGTTACCCTACCGCTTAGGGGATTAAGGCGAGTCTTCGATATGCTCCACCACTGCTTAGGGAGATAAGATCTGTAAATTTAACCTGTTACCCTACTGCTTAGGGGATTAAGGCGAGTCTTCGATCTGCTTCACTACTGCTTAGGGAGATAAGATCTGTAAATTTAACCTGTTACCCTACTACTTAGGGGATTAATGCGAGTCTTCGATCTGCTCCACTACTGCTTAGGGAGATAAGATCTACAAATTTAGCCTGTTACCCTACTGCTTAGGGGATTAAGGCGCTGAATTTTGTAATTTTCAATCAATCTTGCTACATTGTCCACTGGGGAATCCACCTGTAGAATTGATTTCCTGGAATTTATGCTTATGCCAAATAATTAAGATGCCCTGATCGAAATGAGTCAAATGCTCCTAATTAGACATATTATGATGCAAAATGTTTATGAAAATAACTCCTATTTCAGACGTCATCACTCATTCATCTATCGAGCTTTCCACCTCGTTCTTCTCGACATATCAATACCATTCCCCAAATGTTATGACCCACTGAAGAAGTTTATGAAATGATCCTTTCTTAAGATCAATATTGCTTAAAACGTCCAACCACCTTTTAGACTGAAGAAGAAAATCTCTCGAGTATCTCCAACCCATACATATGAGAATTCCTTAAACAATTGTCTTGTTTCAGTTTCTTGTATTATCTAGAAATTTCCAGAGTAATATGCAAAACTTCATTTGTGAAGATATTTTAGTTCATCTATCATTATTTCAGTGTAACATGCTTTATGAATAATGAGAGATAAATAAATTGATCTTGAGGATAATTAGATTTGGACAAATTATTGGAAGGAATGCAAAAATATTAACCTGATAACATATCTTTGCGAAGAAAAAGAATCCAAAGATAGTAAATAGGACAGAAATCAGATGCCCCAGATATCGCCGCTTGAGCGTCTATACACCAGCTTTATGAAGACTTTCTTGAGTTCAACATGTGTTTAAAAGGTCCAAAGTAATTTGTTGATGCCTCGATATGTAACATACTTCACTTCTCATCGAATCTGGTATAGCAAGGTCACTACATGACTTTCCAAATTTGAGCTACCCTTTCGGGTTTTCAACTCAAAACCCCTTTGGTCTCAAGGCGCCCTTTACGGGTTTTCATCTTGGCCTCTCCATTTTTTCTTTTTCTTTTTATTTTCTTTTTTTCCTTTTTTTTTGAAATAGAAGTCCCAAAGTGCCCTTTGCGGGTTTTCACCTTGGCTTCCCTTCTCTTTCAGACAAAGTACTCCTTGACTGAGTCCGAATTCACTGGATCAGATAAATTCTTCCTATCTATTTCTTGTCAAAATTAGTGCACCTCTAGAGAAAACCCTTTTCGCAACATATGGCCCGTCCCAATTCGACATCACTTTGTATGAGAAGGATCTCTTTCAGCACAAGGTTTCCTTTATGAAATTCTTTTGGACGAACCTTCTTTGTCATAAGTCTGTGTCATCCATTCTTGGTACATTTGCTTAGGATGAATACTTTCAAGTTAAGTTTACTAGAGGTATTCAATTCTTGACTCTATCAAAGCTTGGAGAAAAAATCTTGATTCATAAACCTATAAGAAAGGGATTGCCCCAGCAGCAGTCCTGGCTGTTGTTTGTCAAACCCTACAAAAAGATGGTTCAATGATTCTTAGCAGACAAGAATGAAGTTGGTGACTTTATCCTTCAACCTGGAAAGCTGAGGTACAAAGATTACTCCTGGAGCATACATCCCACCATGACTCGATGATGTTTCTGAAGCATCCCTAATCTTCATAAATTGCCCTCAACTGTGAAGCTACCAAATCAGCGTAGCAAATAGGAGCCACAACAAATATGGCTGTGGTGCTCCTTTGATACATATAAGATAGAGAATGAACAAACTCTTGCAGATCATCAGCCGAAAACCCAGCTTGGTCTAAGAAAACATGATAGTGGGTCTGCCTCGTGATTCCAATCATTCCAGTTTCTTTGGATGACATACTTTATTGTCAATGACAGTACCATGTAGCACATTGTCAGGAGATCCCTGCTGAAAAAACTTGGTATGATGGTTTTTCGTACAACAATAACCACAATCTTTAGGGTTCCACTTCTCGTCAAGGAACTTACAAGCCTCAATAACTTGATCAAAACTTGATTGAATTGAGACTCGCTAACCCCATTCCTAAAAATAATGATTTGATCAGGTTTCCTCCTCCCTGAACTTGTATAGAAGTCTAAGAGAGCTTCCTTCATGATACCGTCATCCACTTTGTTAGAAACTGGTTTTGAAGAAAAAATCTATCATTTTAAGCTTCAGAGACTATGTACGGCCTGATGCCCCATAGCTGGAAATCAATGGCCACTGCTTGGAGCTAACCATCGCAGCTATTGACGGCACATCAGACTGTTCAGGAAAGCCAAACAATGCACCCACTGGAATTGAAGGTGTTTGCCCCAGTGTAGGCGGTAGTTTCTTATGCTAATTTTTACCAGTCTCGGTCATCTTCTGTAATTTGTTTTTTTCTTCTTTTTTTTTTCTTTTGGAAACCTTTGTTGTACTGTAGTATGGCGCATTATCTTTGAAAAGACTGCAAACTTTTGGCATTGTGCAGTTATATATAATCTTTTTTTTTTGAAATAGATGACTTTTGACTTTGTAATATTGGCATATGAAGCTATCTCCCCCTCTTAATGGAGTAGTTGACGTCCACAAAGATGAGTCATTGTCAGCTTGAAACTTTTGACGAGCTCAGGCCCATAACATACATGCCACATAAGTCTTGACTCCTTTAAATTTGACATTCATTGTACAACTGATGCGATCCCTTTCCATGGTGGACCAACAGTGCCCCAAAACCTCATGTTTATCCTGGCAATTGCAAATCCTCCTACATGCGTCTTTGGACCACATTTTTGAATTCCTATAATAGTCTCAACAAGGTCTTGTTTTGTCTCCTCAGCTAATTCCAATTTCGCAATCTTTCCTTCCTCTAAGGCTATATTTCCTACCACCACTTCATGGGGTAAAAACCATTTTCAACAAATTCAGAAACAAGTCACAATTTCTGTCACCTTCAACGTACTGAGATTCCTCTAAACACATATCGCACTCAAAAGGAACTCTGAATTTGTAGTATCGTTGCTCGTGTCATTGATATCTAGGGATCTATGATAGGCACACAAAAGAATATACAAGGAATAAATGAATTCAAGAATGACTATTTACATGAAATGAAAATTTATAAAGAATGTCAAAGGTCAAAAGAATCAGAATGAAAGAATATTTACTCGGATAAATAATAAAAGTATGTTTTATTGAAAATAAAAATGTCTGAACATGAGCCCACTTCTCAAAAGAAATCTCATTACTCCTAGGCTTTAGAGCAACAAGAGTGCTCTGAATATTACTCTGTAAAATTCCTAAAGATTACAGGAAGTTCTTCTGTAGTCCAATTGTTTAAAGAACTTCCCGGTTCGTAAGGGCGAATGCCCTCAAGGTCTCTTTGTTCTGTCCCTTCCTCATGTATAACATTGATGGGATAATTTTCATTTCTATCCCTCCTGACATAAAAGTTAGGGATATGTAAGGGAACGTCGTTAATTCCCATTCAACTTCTTTTTCACTTGGCTGTGACCCACTTCTCTCTCTCTCTTTTTCTTTCTCTTTTTAATAACTTTAACTAATTAGGGTCTTTTTATAATTTTGAATGCAAATGATGCAATGAAATGCTATAAGATGCAAATGAATGCAAAAGGTATCGATCTCGATTCAATCTCATTTAGAAAACTTTATTTAGAAAAAGAATATCTTTACATATAAATGGATTACAAATACGCTTTTGCCCTAATGCTTAAAGTTTTAACAACAAAACAAACTCTTGGCCACGATCAGATTGTAGCTCATATTGGTGCTCAATATGTTAGCCTGTGCCGCCAATGTCTGTAAATAATCAGTTGCCTCTTGAGTTTGAGCTACGACCTCACCTGTGGGGTAATCCGTGTAGCTAAGGGCACCTCCTCCAATACTTATGAAGTTGTTCTGATTATTTTGAGATAGATTAGCGAACAGGTAGGTATCCCGTTCTGCAGTGTGCTACCTTAAAATAATATCCTATATCCTCAATGTTTCTTGAGAGCTTTCATATTTCTACCCACGCAGAGCATCCTGCCTCGGTACCTTCGCAGCATAGTTAATCTCTAAAGGTCTTTGTATGATACGGTCTTCTTTAATCGCTTTCTTTCACGCTTACTTGAGCTATCCAGGCCATCGGGGCTTGCATTTCCATTGTTTCTGATAAGTACAACAGTAAACTCAAGCTTGTTGTTTGGTAGCGGTCTTATAGTAAACGAGCTTTTTACCATCATAGACAAAATTCTTTCCATCCAACTCATTTTTGTAGGTCTCATGCACTTTCCTTCAAATACCCCTACCATCTACATGGCAACCGTCTTCATATGAAAGAGAAATGCTATAATGGTAGAAGTGTCCATCAATACTCCCACACTCACTTTGAATTGCTCATCTATCCTCCTGTCAAGCAAATACTACAAGTCCCCTTAGTTATTGTAGAAAAACTGCTTGGCTTCATTACTCTATTGATCCCATATTTCCTTTAACTCCTGGAGAGTATTTTGCGTCATGCTGATGCGAATGTAACCCCATAATTTTGATGTGTATCCTTCAGCGTTTCCTTTGACCATTTATGGACGTTAGCGTTGCCCTCCATTCTATCAAGAAGTCCGTTCTCCATAATAAAACTTTCTAACTTAGAAACTGATCGTGAATCGATACCTTTTAAATGCAAAATGACATGCACAAAAGAAAGAAAACAGTCAGTATCATATGATATTAATAAACACGAAGATAACCTAAGTATAATTCTATCTATATTGAGCTCTTACGGTTTTTCTATATGTGGTTTGTTTCTAAAGTTTGAGGTACCCGAACCAACAGATTCCTCGATCCTCACCCATTATAGGCTCATTTGAATCGAGTTCAGTTCAGGGGAATACATTTCCCTATGGCTACACGGAGATGAAAATCTCATGAAACCATAGGTACGGATGTATCCCGAAAGTGATCCACGATCCTACACGGAGGCGAAAACTTCACGAAGGCGTAGCTTCTCACTCCCACTTAAGGGTGTGACCACAACGGTCATGCAAATGCAATGCGTATCAGAATATAGCAACACATGCAATAATACAAACACATGTAATGCAAAGAGGATTAAATTTTAAAATTTTTAATTTCCGACATTAAGACAAGAGATAATTAATTACACGGCTTGACTCTCTTATTAGTCCCCAGCAGAGTCGCCAAGCTGTCGAGACCATTTTTTAAACCGATGTTTTGGAAAATGGGAATAGACTTTAAGAAAAACGAAAACAGGAGTCGCCACCAATTTTTTTAGCTGTGATTGGATCACCTTATAAAATGTTTTGTTTTAAAACATTAATTTTGGTCTCTGAAAGTCGAGAAAACGGATTCGAGAGATTCACGTGCGAGAAAAAGGGTTAGCACCCTCGTAACGCCCAAAAATTGGTACCTAATTGATTATCAAGTGTCTTTAATGTCGGAAATTTAAAAGTTTTAAGATGCAAACCTCTTTTAATTAGAATGTCTCATTTTGAAAATTAAGGCTCACTTATTTCAAACGAGTCAAAACATCACATCCAATAAGTTAGGACGCAACATTTTAAAACCTTTGAAACTAAGCTCGTCTTTCGAAAATTTCTATCTCGAAACAACAAAATGCCATATCCAATAAGTTAGGACACTATGTTTTGAAATCTCGAAATAATTGTTTAAGTTTTGAAAACTCAAAATCACTTTGAAGGGTGCTTGACTATTCGAATTCAACGAGAAAAGTCGCAACCCAGTAAGTTAGGGCAATACCTTTCTCGAAGTTTCCAAACATCAAGCATGGCCTTTTATTTTTTTAAAAAAAAAAATCTTGGAATATTATTTTAAATGACGTTTTAGGATGACAAATGAATGCATCATGAAGTATAGATGTACAAAATATTCTAACATTTCCATACAAACATAAATAATATCATTAAGACAAAACTAAATAACATGAACATACGTTTAATGAAAAAAAATCATACTAGGGTAAATATAAGATAATAAACAAATAAAAACATAAGTAAACTAAAAGAAAAACATAATACATGCAAAAATTATACAACAATATATATCATAAAATAGCACATAAAAGAAATAATTAAACATAGCATATAAAAAAATGAAACTATGCACAAATAAGATAAATGACATACACTAAAAAATGAATAAATAGAACATTTACAAATTGTAAAAATATAATGCAATAGTTCAAAATACATGAAATGATAATATAATAAATATACATGCATAGAAAATATATATTTGAAAATAAACTATGTAAAAAGGTTAAATATTATAATATATAAATTACATAATCAAATGTATAAAAGATAGGAATAAATATACATATTTGAAAAATGAAGAAATTAAAATAAAAAAAAGGTTGAAAAACTAAGATAGACGAAGAATAAAATAAGAACAAACCACAGAGAGTAAGAACGCAAGAGGGAGAGAAATTTGAGTGAATGCTCTCAAGAATTCTTATTGCTTCCCAAAACTCAAGTGATTTTATAATGAAGGGAGAGGCCTCTATTTATAGTTGAGCCTCCCCAAATCCAACGGTATAGATCAATTACATCAACGGTTAAGATTAAAGGATATCTACAAATTAAATCTCCAAGATTACAAGATCATATCTTTAAGATTGCATATCATATCTAAGATTGCAATCATATCTAAGATTGTATCATATCTAAGATTGCATATCACATCTAAGATTGCATATCATTGAAAATTATATTTCCATATGAGTCAAGCTTGTAGATGGACCTTAAATCTTTTCAAGTAATGGGCCATTCTGATCGGGCCAAATTATATTTGTAATTCTGGACTGAACTTGGACTTCGTTTTTTTTTTGGGTTTATTATTTTTGTTTTTGGACTTATTTCTGGGCTCGGGCAAAATTGAGTGTCTACACCAAATATTCACATCCATATTTGTATCAGGAAAAGGTGTAAGTAGTGAATGACATTTGCCAACATCCAATACAAAAAAAGAAGAAGCAAATAACCATATTTATAATAGGTTTGTCTTAAAAATAAATCCACATCAGTACTAAATAAGTTCAAATTAAAAATCATAACTAAGAAGAACTATGATTAAGAACAAATTTTGTCTTATCTTGGGAGCAAAAACACATCATGTAAGACCAATGGTCTTCTACCACGAAAATTCAAATTGTAGGTGCCAATTCCTTTTACTTCAACTTATGTATTGCTGCCTATATAAATCCATTTGGTTCCCAATAGAATTTGACAAAAAATTACGAACTCATTTCTATCTCGTATTACATGGTTTGTGATCCTTGAGTCTTTTTTGCCTTAGTGCACTCGTGAGTAAAGTGACCCTTCTTGCTACAAAGAAAACATTTTACTTGAGTTTTATCTTTCTTCTTAAATTTCTAAGGAGCCTTTCCTTTGCCTTGGGATTTGAATTTTGGCTTCACATAAGCTTTGCCCTTATACCGACCATATGGTTTGAGCTTCTAGAAACTCAAACTTGCATCAGAACTCATTCTTACCATACACATTAGTATTAGACTTAGTTGCCTCAATATGATCTTGTTCTAATTGAAGATGTTGAGAAGCATCATCCATAGTATTAATGTTCTTATTATGGGTAAAGTATGCTCTCTATAATAGCCCATTTATCGGTGGTGTCAAAAATGGTGGGTTTAAAACCCCAATTCTGATGTTTGAGCCCGTAAATATTATTATTTAATAATTTAAGAGGTTAGTATAAAGGTTAATTAAAGTTCGGTCCCTTAATTTTTTCAAATTGATAGTTATTTAAGGTACAAGTTTAAATTGTAAAAGTTGTAAAAGTTAATTGCTATGAATTTTTAATTAACCAAAGGACTAAATGAGAAATTAAACCATTAATATGTAGCCAATAAGTGGTGGATGACAATTTTAATCCACTAATTTTGCTAATCATGTTTAAGAATTAATTAATTAATGTTTAATTAAAATTAACCTTAAATTATTAAGTTAATCATAGTATAAAAGATAAAAATAAAATGAAAACAAATCAATTGCTCTTCTTATTCTTCTCCACCCGTAGCAAAGAAAAGAAAAAAGGTTTGAAAGCTTCAAACTTTTAGCCTTGAATTGGTAAGTTCAATTTAGTCATTTTCTTGTAATTTTTATGTTTTTGAGCTCATGAGAGCTTGATTTAACTAACCCATGTACCAATTTGTAAAACTGTTAAAGTTTCTAAAAGTTTCCATTGTTGAAATCTTGAATAAATTGGTACTAAAATGTTAGATTTTAAGCTTAGAAGTGAAAAAGACTAGTTTGTAAAGTTTAATTGATAATTTTTTAAAATAAGAACTAAAGTGTATAGATTTCAAAATTGATGTAAAATTTTTGTAAATATTGATAGTAGAGGGTCCTATACGGATGTAATTAAGATAAATTTTGAAATTAAAGCTCAAATTTGAAAGATATTGCAAATTTAGTTTTAGGGACTAAATTGAATAAAATGCAAAACTTTAAGAGGCATTAAAAAATGAGATTGGACCGATTCATGCATGTAATATGATGATATGAGATGTTTCGAATTGATAAATTGAACTGAATTATTGTATAGATCGAAAATCAAACCAAACCGAAGATAATTGGGGAAAAGGCAAAATTATTGAATAGTCCTTAAAGATTCCATTGCTTGCTATTTTACCAGTTAAGTTCATATGGAACTTACTGTTTTATTCATGTTTTGATTTAGTTGTATTTAATTAGTTCATTAGTTATATAAATGTGAATTGGATGATTTTTGACATCAAATGGACTAAATCGTAAATATGAAATATATGGTGGTTACGAATAGGTACAACGTACAATGTACAAGGTACTGAATGGAAACAAAATGTTTATATGATTGAATTATATGTATATGTTGTTACAGGGATTGAAATGACACGATTACAGTAATAATGTCCATGTGAACTTAGTAAAAGACTAGGATACGTATGGCATCCCATTAGGGTCAAATATAAAAACGATCAGGGATTTACATGGTTATTTGAGATCCAACATTTATTGCAGATTCTCGATTCATAAATGTCAGCTTGTGTGAGCACATATATTAGCTTGTGTGAGCAACCTTGATCACTATCAACTTGAGTGAGCACTATAGTCCTATGTATCCGACTTTAGTTTTCTAAGGTTTTATCGGGCGAGAAAATGGTAACGTAATGGAAATGAAATTGTGGAAATGATTTGAATGTGAATCAAACCATATTTGAGTTCAAATAGAATATGAATGAGATGATATATGATCTTATATTGAGTTGTTGTACATGCATGTGTGATTGGTATTATTAGTTCTTGATATGCTATAGAATTAATCTATTTGTTGTATTGTTGATATGCATATGATAACATAAGGATGTCTTATAGAATATCAATGTATTTGAGTGTTTAAATTGTTACAATGCTAAGGTAAGTTAAGTGATTTTCATATGAACTTACTAACCATTCAATATGCTTACCCCATTGCCTCCCTTTTTCCTTATAGATTGTTGATTTGCAAAACGTATCAAGCGGATTATTGAGAAGCTCACACTATCCTATTATTGATTTGGTAGTCTTTCAACCGATTTGAAGTCTAATTTTGTGGCATGCATATAGGTGTTATAATTTTGTTAACTTATAAGTTGGTATGGATGAACCTTTTCAAATGCTTGATTTTGGCAATGATAAAGCCTTGTTGGTATGGTATGTTTTAATAACATGTTGTGGCATTGTGAATGGTATTAAAATGGTATGTTTGAGTATGAAATGATATAGTAAAAATGATAGTAATGGATGACTAAATGCATGAATGATTAGGTTGAATTGAACAAGCTAAATCAGTATGTTTTGATGTTCAATTGAAGTTATCTTGAATTGATTGAATTGAGATGATGTTATGAACTGTTTGGTATATGTTTTGGTATGATTTTATGCAGGTAAGGTTATGCAATTATGCACCAAACCTAGAGTTTGAAAGCTTGACATGAAATAGTTACCAAATAGCCTAACTTTTATCAAAAAGAAAGTTCACGTCCCGACGAGCAGTCGTCTTCGTCGCAACGTCGACCAATAGTGAGTCACATCATTACATCGAGTGGCCTAAAGTCACGTGACATACTGCTTGGTGACATCATGACGTGGAGGGAGTAACGTCACGATGTCGGCCCTAAATTTTCAAAATATTACAATTTGGTCATATTTCGTGCTTGGGTCAACAAAAAACCTTTCGAAAGCTCGATTAAGACTTGGATTTATTTGTGTATTATATTATTAATGTGTTTAAGATATGAATATATGTTTGAATGATATAATTATTGTATATTTATTGATAGTTGTTCTGGCAATGGTTGTAGCATCTTGTAGCTCAGACCAAGTGATTGGGTCGGGCAAGGGGTGTTACACTCTCAACTATGAGGCAAGGACCAAATAAGTGTTTGAACTTGCTATTCATTAGACAATGTATGACCTACATCTTTCAGCTCATTTACCATGTTTGACATTTCTCTTACATGTTGTCTCATGCTATGATTAGGCTATTTCTAGTAAGTGTCAAACTTGATTATGAGCTGTTTGAATGTAGTGATCGAAGTGCTACCAAATTTTACATTAAGAGTAGTTCACATTTCTTTTGTGATCTTATGCTTTCTGAATTCATGCATGATGTCATTGTCTATACTACTCAATAGTGTTATGCGAGCTTACCAAATTATGCATGGTATCATAAGCCTCTCAATCCCTTCTATTTTGGGTCATATTTTCCTCTTCAGGCTCTTCCAAAACATTGTTCAGGACTTCTTGAACCTTTTGTTTCTCTAGGACATAATGGATTTTCATACTTCAAATTTCGAAGTTTTTCCCGTTGAGCTTTTCACCTTTGTTAAGCTCAAAAACAATAGTTTTGGAACTGGATGCCATTTTAGACTAAAGATATTCCACATGAAGATATGCATATGTTAATAAAGAGGGACATTGTTTTTAATTTACTTTGTTACAATCTAAAATAAAATTAATGACGACAATCCTTCTTACATGGAGCCAAAAGTTCATTGAATTTCACAATCAAACTCCATATCAATAAATTTGGTCATCCCTAACTTATTTTATTGTGGAGAACTTTTGTTCCAAGATAACAATATCTTAGAACTCCCGCTCAATGCAAAATTACTTAAAATCCTATAAATTTATCATATTGATATGTTTAATTTTTTAAAAGAATATGTATAATAAATAAAAATTTATAAAAAAAATATATTCATAAACATATATTAAAAAATGTTCAAAAGCCTACAAATATAATTTTACATAAAAAAAAAAGAGTCTCCTAACATTTCATAAATCAAGATAGAAATTAAACATAACAATTGCTAATCGTTAATCTCCGCTAAAGGGATCAGAAAGAATTTCATAAAATACTTTGGTAGTCCATACAGTCCCAATAATTTTGTGATTTCTTTTACAAGCAGTAGAGCTTGTAGCAAAGATCACATTCTTCCTTGTTTCAATCTTAATATATGTTTTCACAAAATTTGTAATTAGGGTAGGTCTACATCAGATAACCAAACATCATTTAGGATTTTCTTTTGCTCTTCGGTTAGAAGTGTTTTGCTTAACTTAATGTATATGGTGTGACGGCTTCTAATCCGTGTGCTACCCTCCCAAATCAACTCACGGATGTTCTCTTTCACGTTAATGACATGTTTAATAATGTCGCCGTCCTTAGGATCCATCTTATAATTATTCAAGTCTTCGAGAAGCTCCATCACTTTTTCAAATTGATCTAAAGTACTGATTACTTTAGGAATTCGAAAACGACTTGCCATATTGATCTGTAATGAATACAGATCACATGACAATGAACATTCAAAAAAAGAAAAAAAAAGAATACCATGTATATTTGATTAAAACATATTTTAATCAACTCATTGTTCAGTTTACATATTATTCAAATAATATGCACTTATGCAAGATCACTCCTTAATATGAGACGTTTCTCTACAACTCAGAAAAAAAAAAAAAAAAAAAAAAAATGTGCAAAACATTTCATACTGTCATAATGTGCTTATCACTTTAATAACAAAACTATTCTCAAATTAATGCATAGTGCCATGCGCATTGTATCATAATGACATTGTAACATACTTACACACTGTGCCAACCCAAGGCCCACTATAAACCCAAAATAAAAATAAAGTAAATAAAACCAAAAATAAATAAAAAGTCCATTTACAAAATAGGCCAGCTTAAATTACAATCCCAAACTACTAACCTAAGCCCATGACCTAAAATTTTTTCAGGAAACCTAAAACCCTAGCCCCCTTGACGCGCTGCTCCCCGACATGTCAGCAGACGCGGCGCCCGAAACCTTCCCCCTTTGCACCAAAATGGCAGTAGTAACCCCGATGACTTCCACCGCCCCTGCAAGAAACACAAAAAGGGAAAAGAAGCAGAAACAAGCAATCGAAAAACATATATTGTAATATTATCTCGGTTATAAAACCTGATTTTTGTAATACGAAAAGGAGGATCTTTTTCTTTTGAAATAGAAGAACAATAGAGAAAATACAAAGAAAAAAAACAACAAGAAGTCTTAAAAAAGGTAGTTCGTTTTATTTATTTATTTTTACAAAAATATAAATAAAATTATTATTTCTTACTTGCTCCGTTGTGTTCTTCGCCATGTGAGGTCGAGGCCACTGTCTCTGATGAAAGACAGTATCGTTGTTGGACGAAAGAAACTAAAAGGTTTCTTAAAGATTTCTTGGGTTTTCGCCATTTTTACTTCAAATCGGGGTTAAAAAGGTTTAAAAAGGGTTAAAATAGGGCTAAAAAGGGTATTTTTTTGGACTTCGGCCACAGGAGGTGATGGCCGCCATCGCTGGTTACTGGAGGTGATGGCTGCCGTCGTCGGTAATCAGAGGTGACAGCCACCGTCACTGATAACCAGTGGCCACAGCGGATCAGTGACGGCCCCATGGCCGGACCAAGGAAGCATTGAGAGAAAAAAATAAGAGCAATTTTTTTTTCAGAAACAAGTACAAAAAATTATTTTAATTATTTTTTAGTTTATATAGCCCTATAAAACGGCGTCGTTTCAAGTCAGACCCGCCAACTAGACCCGAATCCAATGGGATCTGTGTGTTTTTGCGACAAGGGTCTAATTGCAGCCCTGGCCCTTCTGCTGTTTAATGCTTTTCAATACAATCCTATTTGTGATCTTATTTTTTTAATTTATACCATTTAATTTTGGATTTTTTTTATTTTGGTCCCTTTAGGAAACGGTGCGTTTAATGGGTTTGGCAATAATTTCCCATTTGATTCCTGCTCCTTTTCACGCGTTCTATTTTGGTCCTTTATTCTACCTTATTAATTAATTATTTTATTTTATTATAATTTATGCTTTTAATTTCATTTAAATTCCAATTCAATCCTTCATTTATTTAATTTCACCCTTTTATGAATTATTTTATTTATTTATTTATTTATTATTTCATTACCTTTGTTAATACTTAAAGTTCATATTATTTATATTTCCTTTTTATTGTGCATTTTTACTCTCTAAATTAAACAAATTTTACTTTATCCTTGATTCATTACTGCTATCATTTTGTTTATTATTATTATTATTATTATTGAACATGACATTAATTAAATCATTATCGTCACTATTATTATTATCATCATCAATTTATTATTAAAGTTGTTTCATCACCATTTGATATTGGTACCTACTATTATTTTGTTCTTATATTATTATTTTACGATAGTCATTTTAAATTTTATCTATGTTTTATTTATTTTTATGTAGTTATTTTATTTTATTATCATTTGTTCTTATATTATTATTTTAGCCATTATACTTAGATATATTTATTTATTCTTGCAGTACGCTCAATCGCATATCATATCAAGTGATGCATTTGTTTTTACATAACTCATGAGAAGAAATTAAAACAAATGTGATATTCTTTATTTTGAGGATTCGATAAATTGTGCCCCTAACTTATATGGTACGATTTTTCCTTGAACTAAAATAATTGAATATCCCTCCCTTTTAAAATAAATAAATAAATAAGATTGTAAGATTTGGGCTATAATTAAATGGAGAGCGTCCTTATTTCCGAGAATTTGAGATTTTGTGCCCAAACTTACGGGACATGACTTTTCGTCTTGATCGACTCAAAATGAGAACGCATCCTCATTAAAAATTCAATTTAGATTGGATTTCTTTCAATACCATCAAGTAACACGATGCAAAGAGGGATCATATTTTAAATTCCCTTTGAATTTTCAATTTTCGACACCGAAACATCAAATAATCAACTAGGTATCAATTTTGGGCAATGTGTGGGTATTAATCCTTCCTCACACGTAACCAACTCCCGAACCTATTTTCTTAGATTTTGTAGCTCAAAAATCATTGTTTCAGTAAACCTAACCTTTTATGATTAAATTTTGAGGTGATCTCCAATCACACTTGAATAAAAAGAATTGGTGACAACTCCATTTTCATTTTCAAAATAAAGTCGATTTAAAAAAAAAAGTTTGGAGACAGCAAAACATAGCATTTTACACTAAATTCTAGTTTCGAGAAAGAATAAAACAAATCGTGCCCTTGTGCATATATATGTATTATATGAATATTTACAGAATATATATGCAGAGACTTTTGGAACTCGATAAAAAAAATAACAAGCCACTTAATGTAATCATACAAACATAAGATTTAAGTTTTCCGAACATAGTCCGAAGTTGGATATTAACACTACCACCCAAGATTAGAACATACAACTGAATCGTCAAGATCATATACAAAATTTTTAGTAATGGAACCAATAATCGAGCTTTGATACCAATGTAAAACTATACTAATCATAAAATAGCATATAAAAAATTGCGGAATAAAAGAAAATTAGGAAACATACCCCGGATCGTTGTTGGATGATCTAGAACAAAAACACGAATGGTAATTGCTCACACATTCATAGCACTATTTTTTCGGATCAAACTAAAATGATAAAGAATTATGTATTTGTTTCCCTTGCATGTTCATAAGAGAATAAAAGAAATACTTGATAATTATCATTACCGGCCCAAACTTGAATAGGTTTAGATCGGATTTTATTGGGCTCGTAGATCGAGCTCGCATATAGAGCTTGTTCTCATGTGAAGTGCTCTTGCTCTCCTACGAAATTACACGTGCATGAGACTATATAAACACGTGTTAGATCTAAAGTAGGATAAGTATTTATATGTATGAAACCTACCTAATATATCATATCAATGAACATTACCTATATCATATAAATATACAAACACCACCATATTAGGGACAAATAAAAAATACTCAACACTTTTACTATATATTTTTTGTGCACCAGAACTATATCTTTTTAAATGGCCTCACTTTCATAACCACGTAAAGTGATTCTCCAGTAACTGCTTTTGCAAATTTTCTTCTTGAAATTCGTATAACAGCTTATGGCAATGTTCAAAATAAACTTATGGGCACCTAGCCCAATAATTTTAATAAAATGAAAAAAAATTTATACTTAGTAAATATTAAGCAAAAAATAGTATAATTTTTTATATAAAAAAAATAGATGGACATAAATGAATTTTGATTAGCCATTTATAAACATATGTTTTTAAGTAAACTTTGAAACTTATATTTTGAGTTGGATTAAATTTGAACAAGCATGTATGATATTAATTGAAACTCGTATTAATTGGACTCATGGAGAACCTACTAAGACTTTATTTTGTTCAAAAAATTTTAAGTTAATATCAATATGTATGAAATTATTTTATTTTCATTTCAAAGAAAAAAACTATAATTTTATTCAAAATACCAAAACAATTACCAAATTGTAATTTTGTTTGAAAATACCAAAATAATTGTTAGCAATATTTACTTCATTATAACGTAAAACTGAATTATGAACTAAAAAAATATTTCCCGATAGATAAACTAAATCTAAAAACATTAAAATTTAGAAAATAAAACCAAAAGTAATAAAATTATAGTATATATACACTAGTTTTCTATAGCGTAGTATGTACGGGTTACTCATTTGTTTTATAAAATTGTTATTATTTAAACATTGGTTTATTAATTAAAATTTTCCTTTGAAACAATATTTAGAAGATATAAACAACTTCAAAAAATTACTTAAATTTAAAATATAATATAATGTTAAACCAAAGATATTAAAGTCTATGCAAATAATTTTAGTAATATATTTTTAAAAATATAAGCAATAATCTTTGTCCCCTTCAACATCGTCAATGTAGCTTAAAAAAATAAAATTATAAAATATTAGAATTTTAAAAATTAACAAGTAGCACTGATTAATTCTCTTATCGTGAATGCTCTCTAAAGAGGTAAATAGTTGGCCATAAAATATGCTTCATTCCCATGGGCAAGGATCAAACTCCCGACCTCATGGTTAAGGGTTGAGGTGAGCAACTACTACACTACACCTCATAGTTAAATTAATTTTTATATTTTAAAATTTAAATAATTCTTTTTTCTCAATTCAAAGTTTTTATTCAATTATTAACTCTTTTTTTTTTCAAAATTTATCAACTATATTTTTGTTGAATCTTATATCGCATCATATAAGGAAACTTAATAAGTTCTCAATTCTTTGTCTTCTTCATTAAAAAAAATCATGTCATAACAAATCAAAATACTCATATATTAATAATTGTGTTTCCACTAAAATTTTCAAATAAAAAAATTAAAAGGATTTAACTTTTAAAGTGTTAAGTATATTAACTAAACGCCAAATTTTGTGAAAATGTATAACCATGTTTCTAAAAAGAATAAAAAGAAAATCAGATATATTATATAAAATAAATTTTATCTTATGATAAGAAGATAAAGCCACAACAGCACTACCTGTTGATAGAATTTCAATAAGAATCTAATAGAATTCCGGAAACCCTCATTGTTCAAAATGTTTGCGTACGGGCCCAAATTTGTCCAGCCCACCAAAAGACCCAAACATATAAATAAATAAAAAGTCCCAAAGTATAAAAGTCCAAATTACAAACCATTACATATCAAGCCCAAAAGTAAGCCCAACTAGATGACCTAAACCCTAGCCCAATTAACCCAAACCTAAACAAAACAAAAAAACCTAGCTTCATCATGTAAATGCGCCTCTCTGCTCCTCCTTTCCATACGCTACCATCGCCTCCAAGCGCGTCAGACGCCACTGACATCACCTGCAACACGCAAACGAAAAAGAACAAAGAAGAAAAAACAAGAAAATGGCAGAAAACAAAAAAATGGACAAGAACGAATCTTGTACTTCGGCTATAAAGGCCTCAAAATTTCATTGTATTTGATTACACAAGAATATTAGAGAATCAAAAAGCAAAAAATAGAAAAAAGAGGTTGATTTTCAATTTTCTTCTCTGTTTTCTTCTCTTTTTTTTTCGATTTCTTTCTTTTTTTCTTATTTATATTTTAAATCGATTTTAAATAAAATAATAATAAAAAGAAGAAGAAGGGAAGATTTACCCATGTAACCATGCGGTCTCGTCGTCGGAAGTCCCTTTCACCGTCATCGAGGCCGGATCTAAAAAGGGGTCGGAGTTCTCATCCTTTGACAGTTGGGTTGGGGAAGATTTAGCCTTCAAAATATGAAGGAGCGATGGTCAAAATCCTTATTTTTCATGACTCCGACCACCGGTCACGGTGGGGCAGCGGTGGGGAGTGGTACACAGACGACGACGCCCAAGATCGGGTTGATACCCTAGCAAAAAAGGGGAGAGTTTTTAAGGTCTTTAGAAAAACAAGTAGCAGAATGAAACTTTTGAGAAAAAAAATGGTTTATATGCAGGAATGAAACGGTGCCGTTTTGCACCCAAGGCCCCAGCTCCAAAATGACGCCGTTTAAGGTGACCCGTACGCGACCCGACCCGCTCCAGGGGGATTCGCTCGTTTTTGCTAAATGGGCTATTTACGCCCACAGTCCTTCCGTATTTTTAATTTTTTTAATTTAATCCGTTTTTATTTTCCTTTTATTTTTTAATTTGACCACGTAAATTTGCTTGGTATTCAATTTGGTCCCTAACGCGTGGATGCGAAAGGGTGATAGACACGTGTCCAGATGCTTTTTTTTACCCGTTTAGTCCTCAAACCTTGCGCTTTTTTTATTTTTGACCCCGCATTTTTATTTTATTATATTTTTATCCCTGATTTCATTGTTGTTCCAATTTAGTCCTTAATCAGTTTGGTTTTTATCCTTTTATCCTTTATTTATTTATTATTTTTTATATGCATTATTTATTTTGGTATATTAGTTCTTTAATCGTATTATGAACTATATATTTAAATTTGCTTTACCGATTTTATATTAAACTCACTTATTTTATTTATTTTAAATATTTCCATTGATTATTAACTTTTATATATTATTTATCTTAGATATTTTTTATATATATAAATTATTTGTTTTAAATCATTTTACATATTATCTGTACAAGCCCGTTTGGCCCACTAAAAACCCCAAAATGCCTAACCCCATTACACAAGCCCAAAACCCAGACAAATTAAGACCCAAATACCCCCCAGCCCAAAAGAGCCCTAGCCCAGTACATTACAAATCAGACAAAAGAAACCCTAGCCCCCTCCTATGCTCAGCCGTTGCCCCTAGAGTCTTCTGACTCAACTAGCCCAAATTTAGGGTTTCAGAATCTGAGACCCTAAACCATTTGCCTATCTCCATCGCCTCTACTTCCACCGACAGGTCAAGTCCGCCGCCACAGCACCTGCAAGTCATTAAAACAAAAGGACAACAAGAATATAAAAATCATTGTAAAATGGCTATTTAAAGCCATCTAAAAAAACCATGGTGGATTCGGTCTTTTGGTGAAATGAAAAACCATATTAGGTTTTAAAATCACAAAACAAAAACAGAAACACTAGCAACATCAAAAAACATAAAACAGTCCAAACAAAAAAAGCTAATAGCCGAAGGTGACTCTCATCCTTATCCTCTTTCTTTTTCTTTTTTTTAACCCATTTTACCTACATATACATGTATATACGCTTTAAATATAAAAAGAAAATCAAATTTTTTACCTTTTTGATCTCCTACCCACGTGTGCGCGTGTGGTGGCGTGATGTCGTCGCCGATCGCCTAGTGACCGTAGATCGGGCAAAACCGAGAGAGGCAGAGGATTTGAGTTTTTTTTTCTGAAGGAGGGAGAAGAGAAATGAAAAAAATAAAAAATAAATGGCTTATATAGGCCGGCAAAACGCACCGTTTTGCCCGGCCATTTTAAAACACAAAAACGGCGCCGTTTAAGCGCCGACCCGAGGACCCGACCCGACTTACCCTGGGATCCGCGTGTTTTTGAAGCGGAGGGGTATTTGCGCTTTTGGCCCCTCCGCTTTTCCAGGGCTTCACAATTAAGTTTTATTTAATTTTAATCTGGCCCTAAAATTTATTTCGTTTTCAATTTGATACCCTTGCGAACGACGCCGTTTTAGGAGGTCGGGATATTTACTCCTTAAGGCCCTCCTGTTTGCTCGCGCATTCGAATCAGTCCCCTTCTCCTTCATTTATTTTCAATTAGCCTCAAAAGTTCTATTTTCAACCCAATTTCGTCCATTTTTACTTTTTCCTCATTATTCTATTTTAATTTCAATATTATTTGTAATATTATTATTGTTATATATTTATTTATTAACATCTCATTTTTAATACTTACATATACGTTATAAAGTATTATTAGTAGCTTAATATTATTGTTTCTTTTATTAATGTATTTATATGTTATATATGTTTATCAATATTATATCGAATATATTTCTTCCTTTCTAAATATTATATACGCATATATTTTTTTATATATCATATTTTCTAATATATATATAGATATATTTTGTACATACTTCTAATATTATTATTATATGTATATATATATATATATGTGTGTGTATATTTTATGTAATATTTGTGATTTAATATTATTATTCCTAGTATGTATATATATGTATATATATTTAATACTACGTATACATTTTTATTTCTCATTTATTATGTATATATATTTTAATACATATATGTATATATTTATATACCGTTATCATTATTTATTTTTTATAAATAATATATATATTTTTAATCTAGTATTATATGTTGTACATATATATGTTCCCTACTACTTCATATTTACATTATTATTATCATGTTTAATATCATGTGTATTATCATTTCATACCATTATTATTTATGCTATTACTATTATTATCGTTTTCGTTTTCGTTATCGTTGTCATTTTTATTTTTGCCATGTTTATCATTTGTTATATTCGCATATTATTAGCCTTGATATTACTTCATCTTTTACGGTTGCTCATGTTATTGTTTTAACACCGTCGCACCATTATTATGTTCTTATACATGTCAATGCTATATTTTGCTTTCACGTTTTACTATAAATCGCGTTACTTTTTGCTCAATATATTAAAACAATTCTTTCATAAAAGCAATATCCGGTATTAGGTAATTCGAGATAATCGTGCCCTAACTTACTGGGTTTCGACTTTTCTCATTTAACCTAAATAACGGAATACTCCTTTTAAATCATGATATGAGTCTTAAAAAATGTTTATTTTCGGAGATACGAGGTGTGGTGCCCCAACTTACCGGGTATCACATTTTGTTACCTCGAAATAAGGTTTTTCGCAAATAAAGGCAATATTCGTAGTTTAAAAACTCAAGGAAACGTGCCCTAACTTACTGGGTTTCGATTTTCCTCGTTCACTCTAACTAATCGAATATCCTTTTAAAAGAAGTTAAAATGCATTGATTTTAAATAGAAGGCAAGCACAGTCTCAAAGTTTGAGATGTCGTGCCCTAACTTACTGGGCATGACGTTTTATTACTTCAAGATGAGCGAGTCTTTAACATCCATTTTAACTTATTCGATCATTTTCAAATTTGCATTAATGCAAAGAGGGATTGTATTTTAAATTCTTTCAAGTTTTCAAAATTTTCAACATTGAGACACTAATTAATCAACTAGGTACCAATTTTGGGCGTAACGAGGGTGCTAATCCTTCCTTGTGCGTAACCGACTCCCGAACCCATTTTCTGATTTCCATAGACAAAAAAAATATCGTTTTAGTAAATCTTAACTTTTATTAAAATGATTAATTTAAGGTGATCCGATCACACCTCATCAAAAAAAGATTGGTGGTGACTCCCTATTTTTTCATTTCCAAACCAAGTCGATTCTCGTTTTACCAAAAAAAATGGTTACGACAGCTTGGCGACTCCGCTGGGGACACCAAATAAGAGAGTCAAGCCACAAGTTGATTAACTTTTGTCTTTTTATCGAAAATTGAAAATTTAATTTTGAAATACGATCCTTTCATCACATTTCATTTGTTGTTTGCAATATAATACCTGTTGTGTTGGTTCGAGTCTTTAAATAATTTTGCATATTGCATTGCATGACCGTTATGGCCACACCCCTCTGAGTGGGAGTGAGAAACTACTCCTTCGTGAGGTTTTCACCTCCGTGCAGGATAGTGGATCGATTTCGGAGTACGTCCGTACCTATGTCTTGTGAGATTTTCATCTCCGTGTAGCCATAGGGAAATTTATTCCCCTGAACTGAACTCGGTCTGTATGAGACTATAATGGGTGAAGATCGAGGAATCTGCCAGTTCAGGTACCTTTACTCTAGAGCTAAACCTCATTTAGTGAGCCTTAAGAGCCCACCCTAGATAAAGCCACTCCGAAACCCTAGTGGTTACCTGAGCAAGTGTTATATTTGTTATTCCTTGTTTACTTTAAATTACATATGAAATACTAACTTGTTCTATTTTATTTCGATTGTATTTGTATGGCATTTTCATCATAAAAGGTGTTGATTTACATTTGATTGCTAAGGAGATAGCTTATCATGGAAAACGGGTTTTTTGATAAAGTAGAGGACAATGCTGCTGTCCGGATATGGGCTGAGACAACACAGCAAGAGAAGGGTGATAGCTTAACCGAGGGGTACGTGTCAGAGTTGTGGGATTTTACTCGGGTTAGCGTAACTCAGAATAATCTCCAAGAGATGAAAGAAATTTGGGGTCAGTGGGATGACGAGATCAAACGGCTGTTCTATTGTCATTATGGCAATTTACCTTATCTGCTCGATGTCAAGATAGATGAACGCTTGTTTCGAGCCCTCGTTCAATATTGGAATTCTGCTTACAGTTGCTTCACTTTCAAGAAGGTAGATTTGGTACCCACGATAGAAGAGTACACAGCTTTGATCCGATGCCCGAAGATTCAAGTTGACAGAATTTATTCCAAAGCTGCCAATGGGCCAGCATTCTTAAAAAGGTTGATGAATATCACAGGGATGAGCGAGCAGTGGGTCACAGCCTGAATCAAACAAAAAGGGGGTTGTAGGTACATCCCTTGGAGGAATTTGAGAGATTTAATATTAGCACATCCTAATATAAAGAAGAAGGTAGATGTCTTCGCCTTGAGCATCTATGGATTGGTTATCTTTCCCAAAGCTTTGGGGCATATAGACGAGGCGGTTTCTGATCTTTTTGATAGGCTTAGTAAAGGGACCACACCTATACCCGCGATCTTGGCTGAAACTTTCAGATCATTGAATGCTTGTCGAAGAGTGGGTGAAGAGAGATTTATTGGATGTGCACAGCTCTTGCTATCATGGTTCCACAGCCATTTTTGGAAAGTGGAAAATGTCTCGTATCGCATTTTCTCCGAAAGCTACTCTCCACTAAAAGAGTTAGCGGCTACGCCGAGAAGAGATGATATTACAGAAGAAAATTGGATGATGATCCTTCAGAATTTGCAAGAAGAGAATGTCGAATGGAGAGCCCTGTGGATGATTCCTGACGAGATATTATACCAATGTGGAGACTTCGATTGGGTTCCCTGTTAGGAATATGGTGAGCTGTCGGGTATGCTCCTCTGCTGGTATTAAGACAGTATAGGTCTAGACAGTTTACACCACCAACATACGGGTTAGCTCAGTGTGAATTTGTATTCACGGGGAATAACTACAAAAGGAGAGTCCGCGAAATATCGAATACCTGGAACTAGACTCGTTGAATGAAAAAGTTTGCTGCCAATCCCATGGCTACCCCTGAGTACGACCAGTGGTAGATTCAGAGGATTAATGATAATATCCCTACGTCAGATCAAGAAGACCCTAGATCAATAGAAGAATGCTTGAGAGTAATCTCGTCTGAGCTAGAAATCATCAGACAAGATTTCGAGAGAAAGAGCCTGGAACTAGAAAAGAGGATCGAGCAGTTGGAAGAAGAAAAATTGTAGCTAGGGTTAGATGTCGATGTCCAGAAGATAGAAGCAGAAAGAGTCAGAAAGGGAAAGAACAAAGCTAAAGAGGATTTGGACAGTTTGAAAACAGACTATAAAAAGCTGCGAAGGTCAATGAGAACAGCTGGGTTAGGAAAAACATCTGAGCAGTGGCGACAGGAAATTACAGAAGAGAAAAGTAAAGTTAGCCAATGGGAAGAAAGATGTCGAAATGCTCAAGCTCGAAAAGGTACTCTAAAAGAGAGTTTGATAGAAAGCCAGAATGAGAAAGAAGGATTAAAGATTCGGGTGTTAGAATTAGAAAGGTCCTTGTATCAGTATCGTATCCGTAATTCTGTAATCGAGTTGAAAGCCAGTCAAAGCAAAATTGAAGAGTTAAAAGGAAAGATAGAAGAACTTGAGGTAGCATTGCAAGATCGTGAACTTCAGCTTGAATTCCTTGAGATAAATAACGAGCGATTGAACGAGCAACTTCATCAATCCCAAGACCAGGTCAGGAACAGGGATTACGTCATGGGCGAAGCTCTGACTCAAATGCGAGAAGTAGCCGACCACTTGCAAACACTAGCAGTCCAGGCTGATGTTTTGAGTCTAAAATACGAGTCAGAATCGGATAGAGGCCGAGAGCTAGCACGGCTTCTTAGATAGGTCAAGGCCTTAAGTATCAGGGCCAAGCCTTATATGTAATCTATTTTATGTAAAGAAACTTGCTTTCTAGAAAAGTTATCTTAATGAAAATTGAGTTAGAATCAACGCCTTTTGATTGCCTTCATTTGCATTCATTGCATCCATTGCATTCATGCATCAGTACTGCATCATATGCACTAAAACTCACAAAAGACCTTAAAATCGTGGCAGTTACCCTGGAACATCGTTACGGTACAAGGGGAAAAACAAAAACAATGGACCAAAGGTTAGAGAGATTAGAAAAAATGCAAAAAGATATGCAGGATCAACTACAAACACGTATGCAAGAACAGCTAGCCAAAATCTAGCAAGACTCAAGGGACCAGATGGTAGAGTCCCAAAAGAGTATGATGGATCAAATAACGCATCTATTGGCTGGTGGATTAGAAAAAGGGAAAAGTCCCGTAGTCAATACAGGAGACGATACTGAAGATCCTATCTACCCTCCGGGTTTTGCCCCAGCAGACGTTCAGACACAACCTGATATGTACCCAAGAAGGCCATCGGTCACAATAAGACCCCAGTCATTTCAGGCTAGTGTTTCGCCCCTGATGAATTATCAGGCTGGTTCGGGCTCCAATCCGGGGGATAACCTGACTAACCCTGTTGTCCTCAATCTCGATGAAGTAATAGAAATAGAAAAGACAAGGGTAGAACTCCCGAAAGAGCTTGAAGAAAAGTATAGATGGTTAGAAGAAAAATTTAAGGAAATGGAGAGCACTGACTATCGTGCTGGAATCGATGCTAAGGAATTAAGCTTGGTTCCAGACTTGGTACTCCCTCCCTAGTTCAAAACCCCAGAATTTGAAAAGTACAATGGGACTAGTTGTCCCGAAGCCCACATCACTATGTTCTGCAGGCGAATGGCAGGCCATGTCAATAACGATCAACTCTTGATTCACTGCTTTCAAGAAAGTCTGGTTGGGGCCGCTTCTAGATGGTACAACCAATTGAGTTGCACCCAAATCGGTTCATGGAAAGATCTCGCACAAGCTTTCATGAAGCAGTACGGTCATCTGGCGGACAGAGCCCCTGATAGGATCACTTTACAGAATATGGAGAAGAAGTACAATGAAAGCTTCAGGCAATATGCCCAACGATGGAGAGAGGTGGCCACACAAGTCTAACCCCCTCTGTTGGAAAAAGAAACTACTATGCTCTTCATTAATACTCTGAAGGCACCTTTCATTAACCACATGCTGGGTAGCGCGACCAAAAGTTTCTCAGACATAGTAATGTCTGGAGAAATGATAGAAAACGCGATAAGGTGTGGGAAAATAGAGGCTGGAGAAAGTACCATAAGGTCAGCACCAAGAAAGAAAGAGCACGAGGTAAATAATGTGAGTGCATATTCGAAATCAATCACGTAGGCCAACTAAGGGCGACAACTACTGGTCAGCAGGGCCCTTCCAGACAAGAGCCCAACACAAAGCCAAATAGGGAGAAACTCCAATTCACGCCCATTCCGATGACATACAAGGAGTTATACCAAAGTTTGTTTGACGCACATGTCGTGTCTCCCTTCTATTTAAAACCAATGCAGCCTCCATACCCCAAATGGTATGACGCGAATGCCCAATGCGAGTATCATGCGGGGGCCACAGGACACTCGATAGAACTGCACCACTTTTAAGAAATTGGTTGAGAGACTCATCAACATGGGCATCGTGAAATTTGATGATACACCTAGTGCAAAGAATCCGTTACCTAACCATGGGGACAAGGGAATAAATGCGATAATCAAGAGTTTGGGGAAAGAAATTAAGACGAATGTCGCAGAAGTGAATACTCCACTGAAAGAAGTATGGAAGAAAATGGTGGAAATGGGATTGATACCACAGAATTCAAGGGTCAGACCCCGAGAAGGGATGACTTATTGTGAGTTCCACAATCTAGAGGATCATGAGATTCAGAAATGTAGCAAATTCAGGGCCTTAGTACAAGGATTGATGGATAATAAGGAGATAGAATTCTTCGAATATGTCGAAAGCCTAGAAGAAACAGAAGTGTGTGCCTCAGAAGAAGGGTCGACGAAGGATGTTTACAAAGCTAGCCACCCAGTGGTTATCATATCACGTCCGAGAATTAACGAAGCTAGGGTACAAGTTACGCCAAAAGTTGTGATCCAGAAGCCCATTGCTTTCCTTTATAAAGATAGCAAAAGGGTATCATTGAACTATAGCTGCAACGTGACGATCCCGGGAGAGGAGATCCCGATTAATACATTAGAGAAAAGTCAAGACGAGGGTTTTTATACGCACAGCGGAAGGCGTTATACCCCAAATACAAAAGTCGAGCAGGTTAAAGGAAAATCATTGGCAATTGAGCAAAGGAAAGAGAAGCTGGCAAGACCTGAACCAACTGTTAACGAATCAGTGACTGAAAAAAAAGCAAAGAAATTCTTGAAATTTCTAAAGCACGGTGAATATAGTGTCGTATAATAGTTACACAAACAGCCAGCACGTATATCAGTTCTGGCCTTACTCTTAAGCTCCGAAGCCCATCGCAGCGCATTGATGAAGGTGCTGAATGAAACTTACATTGCTAACGACATTTCTGAAAACAAACTGGACCGCTTAGTCAACAATATAAGTGCCGACAACTTCATATTCTTCAATGACGATGAAGTACCGCCAGGAGGCCGAGGATCGACTAAAGCTTTGTACATTACGACTCGCTGCAAAGGGTGTACTTTACTAGGGGTATTAATTGACAATGGTTCTGCGCTGAATGTCCTACCCCTGTCTACGCTAAATAGGTTGCCGGTAGACAGTTCCCACATGAAAATATGCCACAATGTAGTGAGAGCATTTGATGGCACAGAAAGGAAAGTAATGGGGAGAATTGAAATACCCCTCTTAATCGGGCCAAGCATGTATGAAATAGACTTCATGGTCATGGACATTAAGCCTTCGTATAATTGCCTATTGGGAAGACCATGGATACACTCAGCAGAAATTGAAATTAGTAACCGAAAGTCGGTTAGTAACGATCAATGCTGAAGAGGACATCATTGCAGCAATAACCAGTGACGCCCCATATCTGGAGGCGAATAATGAAGCAATCGAGTGCTCTTTTCGGTCTTTAGAGTTTGTGAATGCGACATTCATTAATGAAGAAAATAGGATTCCAATGCCTAAGTTATTTGAGACAAGAAGAATGGAACTACGGCTAACTATTGGAAAAGGGGCCATACCCGGAAGAGGACTCGGGAGATACCTCTAGGGAAGGATTAACGCACCAATGATAAAGGAAAAATAAGACCATTTTGGGTTAGGATTCAGGCCAGACACGAGGCAAAAGAAGAAGGAACTGAAGAAGAAGCAAAAGAGAAGGAGAGCACGACTGAACGGGGAAGAAATCGAATGAGAACCAATAGTCTTTCCCCATATATCGAAAACTTTTGTGTCTTGAGGAATCATTCACCCCGAGCGGGAGACGTCGAGAAAGGAAGTCATGGAAGGAATGATAGAAAATTTGGATATCAACGCCATATACGAAAAAGGAACGGGAATAGAGAATTTGTCGGGCATTCGCCCTTATGAGCCGGGAAGTGTTTTGAATAATTGGACTGCGGAAGAGATTCCAGTAGTCTTTAAAACTAACACAGAGTAATGCCCAAAACACACTTATTACTCTAAGCCTAGGAGTAATAAATGTCCTTTTATGAAATAGGCTTATGTTCAAAATCGTTATTTCAATGAAATGCATCCTTTTGTCTTATCCTGTGCAAATATTCTTTTATTCTTTCATTCATAATCATACCATACATATCATTGTTCTTAGATTCTTTTATTCTTTGTATCTTCCTTCGCGCCTATAACAGGTCTCAAGATATCAACGATGTGAGCGACACTGCTATTAACTCAGAGTCTCCTTTCAAGTGGGATATATGTCTAGAGGGATCTCAGGACTATGAAGATGACAGAAACTGTAACCTATCCCTTGATTTGTTAAGGATGGTAGAACAAGAGGAGAAGCAGATCCTACCTCACAAAGAGTCGGTAGAAGTCGTGAACTTAGGCGATGAACTAGAAAAGAAAGAAGTAAAGATTGGAGTTTGCATTACCACAGAAACGAAGCGAAACCTTATTGAGTTACTCCAAGAGTTCAAGGATGTCTTTGCATGGTCATATCAAGATATGCCTGGGCTAAGTACTGACATTGTGGTTCACAGGCTCCCCATTAAGGAGGAATGCAAGCCAGTTCAACAGAAGCTCCGAAGGATGAGGCCGGATGTTTTATTGAAAATAAAAGAGGAGGTTAAGAAGCAATTTGATGCTGGTTTCTTACAAGTATTTAAGTACTCAGAATGGGTAGCCAACATCGTCCCCGTCCCTAAAAAAGATGGAAAAGTTCGAATGTGTGTAGACTACAGAGACTTGAACAAGGCCAGCCCAAAAGATAATTTCCTGTTGCCTCATATTGACACCTTAGTGGACAACACGGTAGGTTACTCACTCTTCTCCTTCATGGATGGTTTCTCAGGGTACAATCAGATCAAGATGCATCCAGAAGACATGAATAAAACCACTTTTGTGACCATGTGGGGAACCTTTTGCTATAAGGTGATGCCGTTCGGATTAAAAAACGCGGGAGCAACATATCAGAGAGCCATGGTAACCCTGTTCCATGATATGATGCATAAAGAAATTAAAGTCTATGTTGACGACATGAAACCCCAAATCCCAGACAGAAGAAGAGCATGTGCAAGTCTTGAGGAAATTATTTTTGAGGTTAAGGAAATTTCAGCTAAAACTCAATCCAGCAAAATGCACATCCGGGGCCAAGTCAGGAAAACTACTAGGATTCGTAGTCAGTGAAAAGGGGATTGAGATTGACCCAGACAAAGTCAAAGCCATATAGGAGCTACCTCCACCGTGTACTCAAAAAGAAGTTCGGGGATTCTTAGGAAGACTAAACTACATTGCTCGGTTCATTTCACAACTAACTGAGAAATGTGACCCCATATTTCGTCTCCTTAAGAAACATAACCCTGGTGTTTGGGACCAGGAATGCCAGAAGACTTTCGACAAAGTTAAGCAATATTTGTCTAATGCCCCAGTGTTGACACCACCTAGTCTAGATAAGCCACTGATACTGTATTTGGCGGTATTTGAAAATTCTATGGGATGCGTGCTTGGTCAGCACGATAAATCAGGAAGGAAAGAAAGGGCGATATATTACCTCAGTAAGAAGTTCACTGAGTGTGAAACGAGATACTCGCCAATTGAAAAGTTGTGTTGTGCCTTAATCTGGACAACCCGAAGACTGAGACAATACATGTTGTATCACATGACTTGGCTGATTTCTAAACTGGATCCTCTGAAGTATTTGATGGAGTCAACTGCTTTAAACGGAAGAATGGCCCGATGGCAAATTCTACTCTCCGAATTTGATATTGTCTATGTAAACAAGAAAGCTGTAAAAGGGAGTGTAATAGGAGACTTTCTAGCCAGCAGAGCTTTAGAAGACTATGAGCCTCTGAACTTTGATTTCCCAAATGAAGATCTGATGTACGTGGCAACTACCGAAGAAGACCCTCGAGAAGGTCGTCCTTGGAAGCTAAACTTCGACGGAGCATCAAATGCTGTGGGTAACGGAATTGGGGCAGTCTTGGTATCTCTAGACGGAGATCATTACCCCTTCACTAGCAAATTGGATTTTGATTGTACAAATAATATGGTAGAATACGAAGCATGCATTATGGGGATCCGTGCAGCCATTGAACACAAGATTAAAGCACTAGAAGTATATGGAGATTCTGCGCTAGTGATTTATCAACTTAAAGGCGAATGGGAGACGAGAGATCCCAAGTTGATAAATTATTGAAATCTGGTCCTTGAACTAATTAAAGAATTCGAGGATATCATCTTCTGCTACCTCCATCGGGAAGAAAATCAGATGGTTGACGCTCTAGCAACTCTAGCTTCCATGATCAAGACGAACAAACAAGAGGATGTGAAACCAATCCAAATGAGTATTTATGAGGCTCTAGCTCATTGTTGCAACCTCGAAGAAGAAGCTGAAAATGATGACCATCCTTGGTACCACGATATCCTGAGGTATGTGAAGAATCGTGAATACCCCGACCAAGCTACTGAAAACAATAAGAGAACATTGAGAAGGCTGGCCAATGACTATGTCTTAGACGGGGAGATCCTATACAAAAGGAGAAAGGACCAAGTGCTGTTATGATGTGTAGACGCTATTGAGGTTAAGAAAATCTTGGAAGAAGTCCATGAGGGCATCTGTGGAACACATGCTAATGGCTTCACAATGGCCAGACAAATTATGAGGTTCGGTTATTATTGGTCCACTATGGAAGGAGACTGTATTAACTACACCAAAAGATGTCATAAGTGCCAAATCTATGGAGACAAGATTAATGTGCCTTCTTCAACTCTGCATGTCATGACTTCTCCATGGCCTTTCTCGATGTGGAGCATGGATGTGATTGGGCCAATTTCGCCGAAAGCTTCTAATGGGCATCGATTCATCTTTGTAGTCATTGACTATTTCACCAAATGGGTAGAAGCCGCTTCATATGCCAATGTTACTAAATCGACAGTTAGCAGATTCCTAAAAAAGGAAATCATTTGCCGATATGAAATGCCAGAAAGGATCATATCTGACAATGCACTGAATTTAAACAACAGTACGATAGCGGATGTCTGCAGTCAGTTCAAGATTAGACACCACAACTCGTCACCATATCGTCCGAAGATGAATGGTGCAGTTGAGGCAACTAATAAAAACATTAAGAATATCGTGGGGAAAATGACAGAGACTTACAAAGACTGGCATGAAAAGCTGCCATTCACCCTCTATGCTTATCGAACATCTGTCAGGACTTCCACTGGGGCAACGCCTTTCTCATTGGTCTATGGAATGGAGGCGGTTTTACCTATCGAGGTCGAGATTCCTTCTCTCAGAGTTTTGTCAGAGGTAAAACTAGATGAAGCAGAGTGGATCCAATCCCGATACGATCAGCTGAATTTGATTGAAGAAAAGAGGCTAAGGGCTATCCGTCATGGTCAGATGTACCAAAAGCGAATGATGCAAGCTTACAACAAAAAAGTTCGTCTTAGGGAATTCCACGAGGGAGACCTAGTATTGAAAAAGATCCTGCCCATACAAAAAGACTTCAGAGGAAAATGGATGCCGAATTGGGAAATACCTTATGTGGTAAAGAAGGCCTTTTCTGGAGGAGCATTGATATTGGCCGAAATGGATGGCAAGACTTTACCTAATCCAGTGAATTCGGATTCTGTTAAGAAATACTTCGCCTAAAAAAAAAAAAAAAAGAGAGGCCAAGGTGAAAACTCGCAAAGGGCACCTTGAGACCAAAGGGATTTTAAATTGAAAACCCGTAAAGGGCGATTCAAATTTTGATCAAAGGTGGGGTATACGACAGTCTTACGACACCTAAATTAACAAGGAGGAGAGATGTTACATCTTTGGGCATCTACTAGGGTACTCTAGGTCCCCTAAACACATGTTGGGCAAAAAAAAGGGAGTCCTCAAGAAGTTCGTACAAAGAAGCTCACGCTGCGATATCTGGGGCACCTGTTTTCTTTTTATTCATTTGGTATTCCAGCAATGTCTGTTAGCTGTGAATAATCTATTCCCTTAAAATCTTGTTTCTGACAAATTTCAATTTTATCATTGTTATGATCTTTTTCAAGCATTTTTGCATTGAAATGATGATTAATGGACTAAAGCCATTTTCGCAAAAGAGTTTTGTATATTACTCTGAAAGTTTCTAAATAGTACAGGAACCTGAAACAGGGCTAATATTTAGAACTAACCAAACTTAAAGACTGGAAACATTTGAGAAGAAAGAGTTTAAATTGGGACTACCTCTTTGAATTTTCTGTTCAAAGACCCAAACTGAACAAGAAGACAGGGTACTGTTTTAGTGAAAGAACCTTGATACACAAAGGACAATGACAACCTAAACATTAAAAAGAGATTCATGATCACAACATGCTGCATTCATGCATTTATAGGTTATTCATGGCGCATCTAATTAGGAACATTTGATTCATTTCGATCATAGCATCCTAATTGTTTGGCACAAGCATAAATACATGGAACTGATTCTACGGGTTAAGTCCCTAGAATCAGTGAATTCACCAAGACCTTAAACCCCTAAGCAGTAGGGTAACAGGCAGAATTTCTAGATCTTAACCCCCTAAGCAGTAGGGAAACAGATCAAGGACGAAGGGTCTTAAACCCCTAAGCAGTAGGGTAACAGACTAAATTGCAGATCTTATCTCCCTATGCAGCAGTGGAGCAGATCGAAGATAACAAGCTTGAACCCCCTAAGCAGTAGGGTAACAAGCTGAATCTACAGACCTTAAATCCCTAAGCAGTAGGGTAACAGGCTGAAAATCACAGATCCTTCCTCCCTGAAGTCGCAGTGAAGCAAATCAAAGACAACGAATCTTGCCCTTACGAAGTTGCAGTGAAGCAAATTCGAACCATTAAGCTTTAACCCCCTAAGCAGTAGGGTAACAAGCTGAACTTACAAACCTTAAACCCCTAAGTAGTAGGGTAACAGGTCGAGTTTATAGATCTTACCCCCTAAGCAGTAGGGAAACAGATCAAAGGTAACGAGCCTTAACCCCCGAAGCAGTAGGGTAGCAGGCTGAAGATTATAGATCTCGTCTCTCTAAAGAGCAGTGGAGCAGATCGACGACGCATGGGCCTTAAACCCTAAGCAGTAGGGTAACAGGCTGAAAATCAAATATGTCTCCCTGAAATGGTGTTGGAGCAGCTCGAAGCCACGGCAGATCTTCTTGAAGTTTTAGCGAAGTAGATTGAGGCCATTAGTCTCATCTCCCTAAGGTTGTAACGGAGCAGGACGAAGACAGCAAATCTTATTTCACTGAAGATGCAGTGGAACAGATTGAAACCAAACAAATAGATCTTATCTGAAGTTGCAGTGGAGCGCATTGAAGATACTTGAAGAAAAGAAGCGCCAAGAGAAGTCAAAACTCGACGTGGCTGGGCCAAACGGGTCTTTCTTGAGAGTTTTTGCTTTATTCTCGTTGCACGACAACAAGCAAAGAGGGGCAGCTGTACAAGCCCGTTTGGCCCACTAAAAACCCCAAAATGCCTAACCCCATTACACAAGCCCAAAAGCCAAACAAATTAAGACCCAAATACCCTCCAGCCCAAAAGAGCCCTAGCCCAGTTCATTACAAATCAGACAAAAGAAACCCTAGCCCCCTCCTATGCTCAACCGCCGCCCCTAGAGTCTTCTGACTCAACTAGCCCAAATTTAGGGTTTCAAAATCTGAGACCCTAAACCACTTGCCTATCTCCACCGCCTCTACTTCCACCGATAGGTCAAGTCCGCCGCCACAGCACCTGCAAGTCATTAAAACGAAAGGACAACAAGAATATAAAAATCATTGTAAAATGGCTATTTAAAGCCATCTAAAAAAACCATGGTGGATTCGGTCTTTTGGTGAAATGAAAAACCATATTAGGTTTTAAAATCACAAAGCAAAAACAGAAACACTAGCAACATCAAAAAACATAAAACAGTCCAAACAAAAAAAGCTAATTGTCGAAGGTGACTCTTACCCTTATCCTCTTTCTTTTTCTTTTTTTTAACCCATTTTACCTACATATACATGTATATAAGCTTTAAAAATAAAAAGAAAATCAAATTTTTTACCTTTTTGATCTCCGGCCACCGTGCGCGGTGGCCGGTGCGGCGGAAGGGCGCGGTGGTCATCGATTGGCCCAGTGACCAGAGACCAGGGCCAGAAACTGAGAGAGGCAGAGGATTTGAGTTTTTTTCTGAAGGAGGGAGAAGAGAAATGAAAAAGATAAAAAATAAATGGCTTATATAGGCCGGCAAAACGCACCGTTTTGCCCGGCCATTTTAAAACACAAAAACGGCACCGTTTAAGCGCCGACTCGAGGACCCGACCCGACTTACCCTGGGATCTGCGTGTTTTTGAAGCGGAGGGGTATTTGCGCTTTTGGTCCCTCTGTTTTTCCAGGGCTTCACAATTAAGTTTTATTTAATTTTAATCTGGCCCTAAAATTTATTTCGTTTTCAATTTGATACCCTTGCGAACGACGCTGTTTTAGGAGGTCGGGATATTTACTCCTTAAGGCCCTCCTGTTTGCTCACGCATTCGAATCAGTCCCGTTCCCCTTCATTTATTTTCAATTAGCCTCGAAAGTTCTATTTTCAACCCAATTTCGTCCATTTTTACTTTTTCCTCATTATTCTATTTTAATTTCAATATTATTTGTAATATTATCATTGTTATATATTTATTTATTAACATCTCATTTTTAATACTTACATATACGTTATAAAGTATTATTAGTAGCTTAATATTATTGTTTCTTTTATTAATGTATCTATATGTTATATATGTATATCAATATTATATCGAATATATTTCTTCCTTTCTAAATATTTTATACGCATATATTTTTTTATATATCATATTTTCTAATATATATATAGATATATTTTGTACATACTTCTAATATTATTATTATATGTATATATATATATATGTGTGTGTGTGTGTGTGTCTATTTTATGTAATATTTGTGATTTAATATTATTATTCCTAGTATGTATATATATGTATATATATTTAATACTACGTATACATTTTTATTTCTATTATTATTATGTATATATTTTAATACATATATGTATATATTTATATACCGTTATCATTATTTATTTTTTATAAATAATATATATATATTTTTAATCTAGTATTATATGTTGTACATATATATGTTCCCTACTACTTCATATTTACATTATTATTATCATGTTTAATATCATGTGTATTATCATTTCATACCATTATTATTTATGCTATTACTATTATTATCGTTTGCGTTTTCGTTATCATTGTCATTTTTATTTTTGCCATGTTTATCATTTGTTATATTCGCATATTATTAGCCTTGATATTACTTCATCTTTTACGGTTGCTCATGTTATTGTTTTAACACCGTCGCACTATTATTATGTTCTTATACATGTCAATGCTATATTTTGCTTTTACGTTTTACTATAAATCGCGTTACTTTTTGCTCAATATATTAAAAAATTCTTTCATAAAAGCAATATCCGGTATTAGGTAATTCGAGATAATCGTGCCCTAACTTACTGGGTTTCGACTTTTCTCATTTAACCTAAATAACGAAATATTCCTTTTAAATCATGATACGAGTCTTAAAAAATGTTTATTTTCGGAGATACGAGGTGTGGTGCCCCAACTTACCGGGTATCACATTTTGTTACCTCGAAATAAGGTTTTTCGCAAATAAAGGCAATATTCTAGTTTAAAAACTCGAGGAAACGTGCCCTAACTTACTGGGTTTCGATTTTCCTCGTTCACTCTAACTAATCGAATATCCTTTTAAAAGAAGTTAAAATGCATTGATTTTAAATAGAAGGCAAGCACAGTCTCAAAGTTTGAGATGTCGTGCCCTAACTTACTGGGCATGACATTTTATTACTTCGAGATGAGTGAGTCTTTAACATCCATTTTAACTTATTCGATCATTTTCAAATTTGCATTAATGAAAAGAGGGATTGTATTTTAAATTCTTTCAAGTTTTCAAAATTTTCGACATTGAGACACTAATTAATCAACTAGGTACCAATTTTGGGCGTAACGAGGGTGCTAATCTTTCCTTGTGCGTAACCGACTCCCGAACCCATTTTCTGATTTTCGTAGACCAAAAAAAAAATATCGTTTTAGTAAATCTTAACTTTTATTAAAATGATTAATTTAAGGTGATCCGATCACACCTCATCAAAAAAAGATTGGTGGCGACTCCCCATTTTTTCATTTCCAAACCAAGTCGATTCCCGTTTTACCAAAAAAAATGGTTACGACATTATCTATTTTAAATTTTTACATGTAATATTAAATTTAAACTATTTTATATGTTATTAATTTTAAACTTTTATATAACATCCCTTTTAAACTGTTTTAATACATATTACTTTGAACTATTTTCTATATTAATTACTTTACATTGCTTTATTTATTTATTTTAAACTCTTTTTATATATTAGTTTTTGAATTGTTTATTATTATAAATTTATATATATTGTTTGTTCTCAAACTTTTTTTTATGGATTATTTATTTTCAAATTTTTATATATTGTTTATTTTAAACTCTTTATACATTATTTATTTTTTATATATATTATTTATATTAAACTTTTTATTTTATATATATTATTTATTTTAAGTTTCTTTTTACATATTATTTATTTTAGACTTTTTGTATGCTAGTTTAAATTGTTATATATTATTTATTTTAAATTGCTTTATTTTATTTTAAATTGTTTTGTATATTAATTATTTTAAATTGTTTACTTTAAATTGCTTTTATAGTATCTATTTTAAACCTTTTTATATATGGTATTTGTTTAAAATTATCTTATTATTTGTTTTAAGTTGTTTTATATTTTATTTTCATGTTTATTAATATTGATATTAAAAATGGTGTACGTCGTGTGAATATCGCTATTACATGTTGTAGCGACGTAATATTTTAGCTTGGTCACTAATTGTGGTGATTTATTGAAAATCTGAAAATGGAATCTCGGTTTTATAAAAAAGGGGGAGCCGTCACCGATCCTTTCTCCTAGGTGTGATCGGACACCTAATAAATCATCTTTTTTAAAAGACATTTATATTTTCTTTTTTTAAAATGAAGGCCGAATTTAGGTCTACGTGAAAATCCAGAGAAAAATTAGGGTTCGAGAGTCGGTTACGCGCGAGGAAGGTATTAGCACCCTCGCGACGCCCAAAATTGGTATCTTATAAACATGTGTTGTCTTGATTTTCAAAAATACGGGTTCAATATAAGATTTAATCGTGGTCCAATTGAAAAGACGAGAAATTTCAATTTTTGATTTTTGAGAAAGATATACCGTTTTGACACGAGTCGATTGATATTCACCCAACATAGCGATGAAATCGACGACTTAATGTTAAATCGGTATGTTGCCTAGCTTATTGAAATAAATAAAAAAACATGAATAAACATTTAAAATAGTGAACAACGAGGCAATATACAAAAATGGGCGGGAAACGAAAGATAATAGTTGGACATACATCAAGGCGCATAATACATATGACAATAATATTAAAGACAATGACAATGCACGTGACATTAAACGTAATACGAGAATTAAACATGAAATGGTAGCGGTGTATATACATACATATGCGTATAATAATGGTATTTAAAGTATGTACATAAAATATATATATATATATATATAAAAATAATAATAGCGTCAGAAATACATAATATATAGCATTTGAAATATATACATAGAATAGTAAAAGAATATATAACTAGTAATGTTAAAGTATATACAAAATAATATATATATATAAAAATAGATATTGAAAAAACGTATGTACATGACATATATGAAAAATATATACATAATAATATAAAAATAAGATACTAAATTATAATAATGAAAATAATAGGTGTAATAAATAATACAATGATATATGGGAATGATACTATATAAAAAGTATATATATAAACACATAATAAAATATATGTACTAATATTACCTATAAATGTAATAGGGATAAAAATGAATATAATAATAATATATATAATATGGTATTAAAAATACATATATAACATAGTGTTTAAGAATATATACATAATATGATACAAAATACATACATGGAATAGTATAAAGAACATATAACTAATGATATTAAATATATATATATATAATATGTATAAAGTATATATAATTTACCTATATTATAAATGATAGTAAAAAATTCATACATTACATAAGTATGTACATATATACCAAATAATATTAGAAATATACCATATAGTATTAGAAATATTCATAATATATATAACACATAGAGGATATGTACATACATACTAGAAATGATAACAATAAAATGAATTTATTAACACGATACATAGATATGTATGTACATGGGTATAAATACTAAGGATATTAGAAATACTTAATATATAATATTTAAAATATATACATAATACAAAAACATATATAACGTAGTATTAAAATATAAATACAATACTTAACATTTTGAAATTAATAATAATAATACATCACAGATATATACATATTTAAAAATATACATAATAATATATATAAAATATAGTATTAAAAGTATATATAACGTATAAAAGTATATATAATATAATACATAAGTATATCAAATACAGAAAAGGTCATACACTAATATATGTAATAAATAAATATAATAAGTACATAGATTATAACTAATAATAATAAATAACAGAAAATAATGACCAAATAATTTGAAAAATAAAAGTATACTAACACATAAGAGACTAAATCGAACATAAAACAAGATTTCGGGGCGAATTTAAAAAGAAATAAAGAAAAAAAGGATCAAAATGCCACGCGCGCATAACTTAGGAGGACTAAAACGGCAAATGTTCCCTCTCATCAAACGCAGCGTATGCACGGGGACCAAATTGGAAAATGCAACAAATTAAAGGGCTAGATTACAAAACCACTACAGCAAAACAGACTTTTAGCGGCGCTTTTTTTAGCCTTTAGCGGCGCTTCAAAGCGCCACTAAAACTTTTTGCGGCGCTTTTAAAAACGCCGCACAAAACGCCGCTATAGGCGGCGCTGCAAAAATTGGTGGCGTTTATTGAAAAAAAGCGCCGCTAAAAGTCAAGGCCTTTAGCGGCGTTTGAAAAAAAAACGCCGCTAAAAGCCGAGGCCTTTAGCGGCGTTTGAAAAAAAAGCGCCGCTAAATGTAACGGCCTTTAGCAGCGTTTGAGGAAAAAGCGCCGCTAAAAGTAACGGCATTTAGCGGCGTTTGAGGAAAAAGCGCAGCTAAAAGTCAAGGCCTTTAGCAGCGTTTTTCCTACAAACGCCGCTAATTTTGGCAGATTTGCAATACATTTTTTACACCTATATTCAGCCCTTCCTGCATTAAAATCCAACCAAATACAACAAATATAGCATAAAATGCAGCCAAAAAAAGCAATTTAGCATCAGAAAATACAACCAAAAATATTAATTCTAAATAATATTTCAAATTTAACGAAAAATATATGATGTAATTAATAACGTATGATTTAAAATATTCTTAGAATAATGTTAAACGTGACAAAGTTAAAAATATTCTTACAACGAAAACTAATGTCTAAGATGGCGGCTTTTATGCATCGTGTGAAACATTTGCATCATCTATTGAAGTCAGAGCTGGAGGTCATCGTACTTTTTCCTATGCTCTGCCTCCTCATTCTTTGCTGCTGCCTCCTCCCTCTCTGCTGCCTTTGCCTCCTCTCTCTTTGCCTCCGCTCTAAGTTGTCATTGGAGTTCTTCATATTTTCGTTGAACCTCGACAATTTGCTCAACTGTGTTCGCTTGCATCCGAGCCATCGATCTCTTAACCTCTGAACTTGACTTTAGCTTGACTTCCGGAAGGCATGTATTCTTTGGGAGCGGATCCAAAATATTGGGTCGGGGTAACACGGATCCTTGAAATCGAACCCGACCGCACCTTTCGGGACCCAAAACTTGGTGATAATTACATTATCAATGTTCTCAAGATTAACAGAACTATCGGTGAAGCGATCGCTTCATATTCCGCCTTCTTATCCTTTAGTTTCTCCTAAAAATCAATTAAAAAGTTACAAACGAAATATATAATAAAAAGGAATGCAACATAGCATTATTTAAAACTACTAACGATGAATTGAATTAAACAGATTATAATTAAACATTATAAATATTTAGAATAAATCAAATATTATTAAGTAAATATACCATAATTTCTCCAAATTTTCTGATGTCATAGGAGATCCATCTTTCTTCCTATCGTAATCTCAAAAAGTCAAGGCGCCCAACTTTTTGTCCAGATTTGACTTCCTACAATATAGTAGTAAAAATATTATTTAATATTAGAAAGTTATTAATATTTGAAAGAATTAATAAAATTTTGATACCTCGGCCTCATTCTGAAGTAAAAACTTCTAACTCTGACGTGTGCGTGTGAATTTTTGTTTTTGCCTGCTGCTTATTCCAACTCGCTCACGGTCCTACATAATGAAATTATTATTACGTATATAGTAAACACTATATATAAGAGTTTGGAAATACGTAATACCTCTCTTTTCTTTGAATTCCAGAATCTAACCGCATCTTCCCATTGGTACCTCAGCATTCCCGTCGGGACATTTCTTAATTTTTCCTCGAGGCTTATGTCTTTCTTAAAATATTGTTTTTTTAAAGTGCTTTTATTGTCTCTCCATTTTTTACCCAATGTCTTCTTGATATAATCATCGGAGACCTCTAAAGCAAATCTATCCTAAAAAAACACAAGTTTAGAATGTAAATATGAATGAAACTTAAACCAAAATATTATAAATTACATTCACATTTTGTTACCTTAATATTAGCGAGAGCCTGATTTTTGTTGCTATCAGGCATGTGATGCCATGATTCGTAGTTGATGGGCAACATATTGGCATTTCGTGCTAAAATGCCAATATAGCCTGCTAAAAGTCGAGCTTGGATCCAACAGTGGCCATAAGTATTTCTACTTACTTTGACACGGTTGGCGGGATCTAAGTCGTATAAATCACTAAGCGATTATACGTCCTCGAACTCTGCGGCGTCCCACCATTTTCAGTGAAAAATGATATACTATTATTATATTAAAATTTACAAATAAATTAATAATAAAAGTCAACACATGTAAAATAAACGTAACATTACTTTGAAATTCTTCAGCTCGTCAGTGTCTCTCGCACATTCAAGATCCAACAAATGTCTGCATTGTTCACTACTTCCTTCTTCCAAATTTGGAGTATTCGGACAATACTTAAACCACGTAATCTTCTTCTACGCATTTTTCCCGCAATACACATAAAATAGTTAAAGTTTAGTAACAAATTACAACAATAATAGTACATATAAAATAGTCAAATTATATAACATGAGCAAGATTAAAATTATAATATTACATATAATTAAAAAAACATAAAATCTTACTACATCATTATTCAGTAAATATCTTCATTCACATCATCTCGAACCCATTGATATTGTGTACTAGTACTAGGGATATTTTCATCTAAGTTTTGTTCTCGAAAAGGTAATGTTTCGATCTTTTGACAATGTCATCTCTACTTCCATTACCCATGTCAAACAAGTCTCTAGGGGTGTTCCAGAGTACAACATACCAACCCTCATCGAGTTGGATCTTTCGAATAAAAACTTGTTTCACTTGAGAGGAAAATACATATGGCTCGTCCATCAATTGTTGTCGAGGTGAATCAAGCGAGAGAAATTCACCATTGTAAAACCAAATTGATCTTTTTAATTCCTCGAGCAAGATTAACATCAGCCCAATCACACCGAAATAAGATAACTTTCCATCCGCCATAGTAATCCAACTCAATAATATCGGTAAGAAGTCCGTAATACTCCACATTACCCTCAACCTGGATTACTATCCCTAGCACTAGCATAACTTGTAATTGAAGAATTAACAACAACTCCACAATTTTGAGTTCTCCTCATTCTCTCGCGATACTTTGTATGAAATCTGTATCCATTGATGAGGAAGGCACTATATCTTTTTATTACTCTGTTCGGACCTTGGGAAAGCCATTTAATTTCGTCATTGACGTCCTTCCCACTCCAAACCTATTGAATCGAAAGTAAATTAAATAATTATAAATGTATTATGTAAAAACATTCTTATTTGATTAACTAAATTTCGCGATTATATGTAACTTATTAACTTTAGTTACATACCGTTTGACTTAACCATTCATGAAAAGATTCTGTGAATAACTTATTAATCTCTCGATGTTGTAATCTTCGAGAGCGTGCACGAGATCTCAAAATTTGTTTGTACTCACTATGTTAAAAACAAGTTTAATTGGTTAGAAGATCAACAAATCAAAACGACGAATATGTAAGACAATTTTATAACTTACTTGCGCAACGGTTCCATTGAATCGTGGTGAAAAAGTACATATCGATGTGCCTGTATCCACGATATATCATCTAATTCTACAATTTCAACTTTGCCGATTGGTTCTCCATAACTTTGAAATAAATAAGTTTCAATAAGTCATGATCATTGAGCCCAAAGATTTCTACTTGGTCTATTCAATCGTGTTTCAACATTTTCTAAATATCTAGAAACGAGAAGGTCATGCACTCTTACGCCAAGTAGCCTTCAAAGAATTGATCCTTCCGGATAACGCTTATTGTGACAATATGACTTCAATTTGCTTAGGAACCTAAACACGATATACAATATTTATCAAAAAAGTCAGAAACTAAATGTATAGAGGTGAATGAGTGAATACTTGAGAAATGAATTAGCACCTTTCAATAGGATACATCCATCGATAAAAACCGGTCCACCAAGGATTGCTTCGTGAGGAGATGGATTACCAAGTGCACCATAATAGTGAAGAAGGAAGGTGGAAAGATCTTCTCTAAATTGCATAAAGTCAAAGCCGCTCGATCCTGTACTTTCTCAAGTTCTTTGACATTCAAAACTTTGCCACAAATAGCTTTCATTATATTGGATAGTTCAATTATACAGGACGTTACATTTTTTTGACATACAAAGACCGTAAAGCAATTGGGAGTAAATCTTGCATCAAGATGTGGTAATCATGCGATTTTAATGAATATAATCTTCGATCTTTGAAACTCACACATCGAGATATATTTGAGGCATATGCATCTGGGACCTTTATATCCTTCAACACCATGCAGAAAACTTCTTTCTCTTTCTTTGACATTGAAAAAATAGAAGGCGGCAACCGATATTTCCCATTCGGAAGTACTTGAGGATGAAGATCACGCCGATTCTCATGTCAACTAAATCAAGTCACTCAAGATTGTCTTTTGATTTTCCATCGACATTTAAAATTGTCCCAATTATGTTCATGAGACATTCTTTTCAATATGCATGACATCAAGATTGTGGCGTAAAATGTTGTGCTCCCAATAGGGCAACTCAAAAAAATACTCCTTTTCTTCCACAACTCCGCCTCATTAGGATCATCCTCTTACGTCGATTCATCATCGATTCATCCTCGATCTTCTCCTTTTTGCGTGATAGGTGGTTGATTCATCTTCCCAGTAACTAAAGTTGATATCTTTTAACATAAACAAGATTTCGGATCCAACGGTCTCGCTCAGAGCTCCTCTGTACTCTTCATGCATCAAATAGAGTCCTCTCAAATCTAAATTTATGATTTTCATCTAACCACCGACGATGGCCCATGTAAGAGAACTTCTTCCCATTATACAACCACTTCGAACAGTTTATGCAGCTAACAAGAGGACGAGCATAACGTCCTTTAGTACTCCAACCCGATAAATTAGCATAAGCCGGAAATCATTAATTGTCCACAATAAAGCTGCACATAAATTAAAGTTCTCCTTTCTCAATACATCATATGTCTCAACACCCGACCATAATTGTTTTAACTCTTCAATTAGTGGCTGCAAATAGATGTCAATATCATTTCCTGACCTTTCTCTCGTGGATAATCATTGATAAAATAAATGAAGATTGCTTCATGCAAATCCATGGAGGCAAATTGTAAGAATAAGCACTACAGAGGCCAAATCTTGTCACAAGTACTCATGATTTTAAATGGATTAAAGCCATCACCGCTAGCCCAAGCCTCACATTCCGAGGATCGCTTGCAAAGCTTGGAAATTTCTTCACAAATGATTTCCAAGCTAAAGAATCTGCGGATGTCTTAATAATCCATCATCGGTCCGTTGATCATTATGCCACATCATAGATTCATTTGTCTTTGAGGACATGAAAAGCCTTTGAAGTCTTGGTATCGGGGAAAATATCGCAAGACCTTGACCGCTTCTTTCTTAATCGTGCCCCACCTTCATCCGTATTCACATCTTCTCAGATTACTATTCATCCAACGAGACTTACCGCAAACATGACAAGATTGTTGGTTTTTCTGATCACCCCAGTACAACATGCAGTCATTTGGGCAACTATGAATTTTATCGTACCCAAGGCCCAAATCTTTTATTCGTCTCTTCATATCTTGACAAGACTGGGGAATTTTTGCAAACGGAAACATCTCTCTTAGAAACTCTAGCGACATTGTAAAAGAGTTTCCTGGTCCACCCTCCCAAACATTTTAAGTGAAATAGACGAATGCGCGAAGGACAATTTCGAATATTTTGATCCTCGTAAAGTTCTTCATTCATTTCATTAAGTAAATTGTAGAACTTAGCCGCTTCTTCATTTGGCTCCTCATTAGGTGCACTTGTTCCCATTTCGCAAAAAACCATTTCCATAATATTACAATCCTCAGATATAATAAAGTCAGGTGGAAACGATTGCTCACCATGACTACGCATATTAAATGCATCCCGCAACATATCTTCCATGTCATCTTGTCTAACATACTGATGGTAATCAGTATCAGGATAAATCGGATTAATCGTTGAAGAAGTTCCACTATATGTGCACTCTCCATGGAAAGTCCATTTTTTATACCCCCGAATAAAGCCATCAACAATTAGATGTTCGTAGACAACTTCACGAAAATGCCGATGAGATGTTGTCACACTTCTTACACGGGCAAAGAATCATATTCTCTTGGCTTGCATTTTGAAATGCAAAATTTAGAAAAGTTTGTACTCCATTTTGATAGGCATTGCTTACCCTTGACAATTTCATCCAACTCCTATCCATTTTGTAGTTCTTGAAATCTAAAGTTGACAACATATTACAGTTACTTAAATGTTCTCAATTGATTTAAATCATATCATTATACTAAATATCAAGTCTTTAATGGGTATAAACTAATTCAGGCAAGTTGCGAGATTTTCAACTATAGATTTATGTATTATGTAAGTTAAGTAAATTTAAGTAAACTAGTTATGTATGATATGATATATTCAATAGTAAATGAGCTCGATATAACTTTTTCAAGTCTTTTGAATTTTTAAGATTCATCATACGTGGCGTTGTTACACCTAGGGAGGATCCATTATATCTTGCACTCGATATAAGGCAACCAATCAGTTTCCAAATTATATACTTTGAACCTTTAAAATATTTAAAATTAATTCATACCTATTCATACTTAAGTTGAATCAAAAATAATTAAGTTGAACCAATTATAAAAACTTATTCATACTTATTTATACTTCAAATAATAATTAATACTATTTTGATAAAAAGTAGTTATAACTTTTAAAGAAATTTAAAAATATTAAATATTAAAATCAAACATTATTAATATAAAAAATAGTAATTTGAATATAATAATATCAAAAAAAGAATCGTAGTTTAATTTTTATAAGTAAATTGGAAATAAATTAAGGTTATATAAATATTCAATAGTAAATGAGCTCGATAGAACTTTTTCAAGTCTTTTGAATTTTTAAGATTCATCATACGTGGCGTTGTTACACCTAGGAGAATCCATTATATCTTGCACTTCGATATAAGGCAACCCGTCAGGTTTCCAGCCTATATACTTTGAACCTTTAAAATATTTAAAATTAATTCATACCTATTCATACTTAAGTTGAATCAAAAAATAATTAAGTTGAACCAATTATAAAAACTTATTCATACTTATTCATACTTCAAATAATAATTAATACTATTTTGATAAAAAGTAGTTATAACTTTTAAAGAAATTTAAAAATATTAAATATTAAAATCAAACATTATTAATATAAAAAAATAGTAATTTGAATATAATAATATCAAAAAAGAATCGTAGTTTAATTTTTATAAGTAAATTGGAAATAAATTAAGGTTATATAAATATTCAATAGTAAATGAGCTCGACAGAACTTTTTTCAAGTCTTTTTGAATTTTTTAAGATTCATCATACGTGGCGTTGTTACACCTAAGGAGGATCCATTATATCTTGCAAATTCGATATAAGGCAACCCACGTGTTTCCAAATATATATACTTTGAACCTTTAAAATATTTAAAATTAATTCATACCTATTCATACTTAAGTTGAATCAAAAAATAATTAAGTTGAACCAATTATAAAAACTTATTCATACTTCAAATAATAATTAATACTATTTTGATAAAAAGTAGTTATAACTTTTAAAGAAATTTAAAAATATTAAATATTTAAAATAAGGTTGGAAAGAAGGTCAGCTATTATTGTAATTCTAATGGACAAGCAAGCTACACGGTAATAAAATTAATTCATACCTATTCATACTTAAGTTGAATCAAATAATAATTAAGTTGAACCAAATATTTAAAATTAATTTGGAAACAAAATAGTTCTACTCCAAACAGAACCAGCAATTAAATCTTTACAATATCGCAACCCCAAAATATTAATTTTTCCAAAATCATCATTATAAAACTATTATTGATTAAAATTTTGAAATAAAGCCTACCTTAATAAAACGTACCTGGTCTACTCCACTCTCACCAGCAAACAGAGGCTGGAGTCAAAAAAGTAATATTTGTTAAGTAATTTAAAGTGAAAATGCATAGAAATAAGGATCAAAATTTAGCAACGAAACATGTACGTACCTAGAACAAATGCCAATGAAGCTGTACACCTAAGCAAAATCTGGCAAAACTGCACAGTAAACACATAAGTTGGATAGAAACATGAAAACAGACCAAAAGAACATCTAAAAAACCAAAATGGAATCACCATTATTATGTAAACATGAAAATGCACTTCCGCACGGATTACATATTACTGTTTTATTTTCACTTCCGCACGAATTACATCCCTTAATCTTTATCAAAAAAAATTTTTGAATATTTACTTATTAAATAGATTCAATCCACCAATAAAATCACATATTAAAATTAAAATTCGAGTCAATATAACTTTAATAGACAGAAATGATTAAGATTGAAATTCTAATTTTTAAATGTGACCGACATCAAAGTGAAATAAATTCAATTGGATGAATGGCACAGGCTGACTTATGCTGAAAAACAGATGCAATGGAATATCTTGGATGGTAGATTCGGGTTTGGGGACTCTCAACCCCAACAAAGAAGTTGACTTTGCTCTAATTATTCCAATCAAATAATTAACTTTAATACATGATTGAACCATAATGATGTTTTAAAAATCGTGAAACTTGCCATCGAGTGAAGACCATAAAATGTAGCAACCAAATATGATGTGAAGGGAATCATCTCCCAACAAAAGAAGGCCTTGTAAGGCGAGGGTCACAATGCGTTTTTTCTCGATTTTAAAGTGAAATCCCTAAGAAACAAGGGAAGTGAAGCATGTCATGCATTTGGAGTGATAACAACAAATCCCACTTTGCACCTACTTAAATATATTTCTTCTTCACCTAAAACACTTAATTATTTATTAGATAGACATACTTTTCATGGATGCCACCTTTTTAAACTTATGGGTCACAATATTTTTTAAAAATATATCTATATGATACAAAGTGTGCCTTCTTTGGATTGGGGATCTCTTATCAAACTAATAATACTATTGCTTGCTAGTTTGGGTTATGTATTAAAAATGTCTTTTTCTGTGTTTCAATTACATAATAATTATAATACTTGAATTTAATAGTGACCGGGAAAGTTTAAGGCTATAATACTTGATGAGAAAGAAGTCATTATTAGGAGCCATCAATCCAATTTCACTAGGCTTTAGGCTCCTCTATTTATGAATTGCATGCCGGCTTTCCAAATAAGATTTCTGGTTTGAAGTTAGTTGGCTTTGCCCTCTTTCCACTATTTGATTATCTCCCATAAATTTAGTTCTTTTTTTCTTCTTTTGATAAATTTATGGTTTTAATTACTTTTTGCATTTTAATTTACTAGTTTTATTATTATTATTAAGTTAATGTGAGAATATTAATTTTTTAAGTTTATATTATTACCTAAAATTTGTTTTCGTCCCTTAACAAAAATCCAAATCCACCGTAAAAATGAAAGGCAGAAGGTGGATTCATATTGCTAAGGATTAGATAACTGAAATTACCTTTGATGAAATACTCGGCAGAAGGCCAACCTCGTACGGTGGTGGTGGACAAGGACTCCTCCGGGGTCAAACGATTAGCCAATTTCTCAACAATCTGAGCAAGGCCGTATGATTGCGACGTGGGATCAGGATTTTCCGAAAGAGTAATTCTTCAAAAGAAAATTACAAGCACAATTAGTGTTGGATGTCATTCATTCTATCCATAGAAAATAAGGAAGCACCCAATTCCAAAAAGACACGCACCTTTGAGGAAACACTTAAAAAATCCCACACTTCATGTTGTTCACCACATTGGGTTATAGACAACAGATCCTATAGAGAGGTGGCTTAGTTGAAGAAACAGGTTCAAAAGTAACCATCCTAAAAAAATGAAAGACTAGGACATAAATTACTTGCAGATACTTGTGAAGATGAATGCACCGCTGATGAACAAAAGGATCCTATGTGCTTGATGAAAATATCCTTTTGGGGGGCAAATGTAATGAATAATTGGGAATTTCTTCCAGATGTCGATGCAACCGTTCAAAATTTCTATATCTGCAGTTTAAAAAGAGAGAGAGAAGATTAACTATTAAAGAAGAAAAAAATCAAATTCTCAGAGCTTCATTTTGTTCTCTTGAGATCAATACATTGCGGTTTAAACTTTGGCACATAACAGGGACACTATCCAACAAAATAGCTTTGGCACATAAAATATCTTAAATATACTATTCATTCAATCTAAAGAAATAAGAATAATATAAGTTTCAAACTTCTACAATCAGGTACTCCAAAAAAAAACTAATGATTCAAGTAAACAAATAACATGATATGAAAGAAGACCAAAAAGACCACAGCAAGTAAAAGGGTGAGTATCCAAAATATAAAAAATACCGAAAAGAATGACTTCAAGGAAATAAATTACATGCTTTTTAAGACACTTGGCCTAAAAGGGTAACTTAACATGCAAGAACAATCAGGAACCAGCAAAAGAATTCACCTTGCTACAAAGTAATAATGAAATTATACAGAGCAGGTTAGCATCATATCCTAATACACCAAACAAGGAATAATCCAGACACATTTCCAGTGCAATGATACAGGCGATCATAACATATGGAACTAACATTCTATCTAATCCTCAGTAATATCACGATTTCTACTATGTCCATCTCAATACAACAACAAATCAGGTACTCCAAAAAAAACTAATGATTCAAGTAAACAAATAACATGATATGAAAGAAGACCAAAAAGAAAGACCAAAAAGACCAGCGCAAGTAAAAGGGTGAGTATCCAAAATATAAAAAATACCAGAAAGAACGCCTCAAGGAAATAAATTACATGCTTTTTAAGACACTTGGCCTAAAAGGGTAACTTAACATGCAAGAACAATCAGAACCAACAAAAAGAATTCACCTTGCTACAAAGTAATAATGAAATTGTACAGAGCGAGTTAGCATCATATCCTAATACACCAAACAAGGAATAATCCGGACACATTTCGATTGCAATGATATGAGTGATCATAACATATGGAACTAACATTCTATCTAATCCTCAAGAATATCACGATTTCTACTATGTCCATCTCAATACAACAACAAATCATATATATATTTAGTCATTTAAGTAGCAAAACAAAAACGAGAACATATACGAAAGATTAACAAAAAAGCAAGTCTTTATGGTACACAAGAAGAAATAATCCAAAAAGCGTACCCTTAAATCTTTTAACAGAGCATTGTTAATGACCCCAAACAGCCCAAAACCCTAAAAGAGAGAAGCACAACAATCTAAGATTACCAATGTCAGCATGCTAAAGTCTAGGGTTCAAAAGAACAAGTAAATGAGAGTACCTTGATTTGATGGACTCGCCAAAGGTAGCCTTTAATCGGGTTTGATTTCAAAATGAAATCCCTAATCTTTCACTCTACTTCTCGCAAAAAAAAAGCAGTGAAATCAAATCGTCGAAATGAAATCCAAAATAAAAGGCTTGCTTGCTGCAATGAAATCGAAATGAAAGAAGGAGCTTTGGGTTTGATTAGAAAATTATAATACCTGTCGATCGAAAAGAGAGACGGAGCGAGACGGCAAATGGGATTCGGCAAATGGGATTTGGGGAAATTTTAGGGTTTAAGGGAAACTATGATTTGGGGGAAAATGAGGGTTTCGGGTTTGCAATGGGGTGAAATGGCTTAGGCTGAGAAAGGCTGAGATAGAAAAGGGTATTGGGAAAGAAAAGGAATCGGGAGAGAGGCAGTGAGAATGACCGAGGAAGAAAGTGGAATCGGAAAGAAGGAATTGGGGCGGGGAGAAATAAAGCAGCGTCGTTTCAATGAAAACTAAAATTTAGCCGCTATATTAAAACGGCACCGTTTTATTTAAAATGAATTACTTTTTGCGGAGTTTTTGATCAAAAACGCCGCTATTGCTTGTCTTTTTTATAATTTTTATATTGAATTGTTATATCCTTTATATTAATTTTAAATAATTTTTTTAAAAATTTAAGTAATATTTAAAATAATTAGATAAAATTTGAAATTTTTTATATATTTTTATATATCAAATTGTTTAGATTAAATATTTTTAAATATAAAAGCATTAATTGATTACATAAAATTTCATCATTTAACAAATCAAATATAAATAAAATTTATCTATTATCTCTTAAATAAATTAAACTATAATCATAATTTTAATATCTAAAATTTAATATTATCTCTTTTACGAATATATAAGAAATTATTTAATATATAAATTAAAAAATACTAATTAATCTAAACCTAAACCCCTAACTTTTATCCCCTAAACCCTAAATCATACAACATAACCCCTAAACTCATAACCCATAACCCATAACCCATAACCCCTAACCTCTAACCCCTAACCCCTAAACCAAAATAACAATTAGGAATAATAAGTAATAACCCATAACCCCTAATAACGAAAATAACGAAAATCCTTGAAAGGTCATAACCTTAAAATTATCATATGTTGTTAATTATGGACACATCTCAAAATTAAATGATTATTGTTTCAATCCCTAGCAAAACCCTTTTTAAAAAAAAAAAATCAACAAAAATTAAAAATAAATAAATAATGAAAGAAAATAGAGTTCTTCAGCTACAAGAATACAAAATCATTAGTGAACGAAATAACAATGTTGAGACATCATGATTATTACCATCTTTGAAGACAATAAAAAGATACATGGCTTACAACAATTGTTTATTTGTCTCAATTACAATGATGCATGCGGATCTGGCTAGCATGCGTTGAGCGTGCCGCATCCCCATTATGTCTCGCCATGGACATGTTTCTGCTACCTACACTTCTCCCCAAAACCAAAATAACCAAAATAACCCCTAACCCCTAACCCATAACCCCTAATAACCCCTACACCCATAACCCATAACCCCTAAACCCATAACCCATAACCTCTAAACCCTAAATCACACAACAATAAGTCATATACCCAAAAAACTTTAAAATTATTTTAAATAATAGTATTTTAATTTTTTTCATTTTTAACAAATATTTTTCTATAATAAAAATTCGAAACACAATTAACTTTATGATTATAACCAAAATAACAATTAATTTTTATATAGACTTTTAAATTAATTTTTATATAAACTTTTAATAAATATACGAGTTAAATAATATCTTTTCACATAGGAGTGTTAAATTTTATAAAAGAAAAAGTAATTCTCTTAATGTACTTTAACAAATTGAATACTAAACCACTTAATCTGTAAAAGCTAAAATATGAGATAAGTATTTGTACTTTTCGTAAAATTAAAATTTAGTCATTATATTTCTATTCTTAAGAATTTAATTCCTCTATGTTTCAAATTTTTGAATTTAAGTTTAATTGTTAAAATTACTTTTTTATTATTATTAAACGACGAAGTTTTGAACAAAATAATTTAATATTTTAGGGGCGTTTAGGGTTTTAGGGGTTATAGTTTAGTGTTTAGGGTTTTAGGGGGTATAGTTTAGTGTTTAGGGTTTGTTAGGATTTAGAGGTTTACTATTTTAGGGGTTATAAATTAGTGTATATGATTTTTTAGGGTTTAAGATTTTAAGAGTTATATAACTTTTAGCGGCGTTTTGCCAAAAGCGCCGCTATTGCTCCGTCTTTTAGCGGCGCTCCGTCTTTTAGCGGCGTTTTGCCAAAAGCGCCGTCTTTTAGCGGCGTTTGGCCAAAAGCGCCGCTATTGCTCCGTCTTTTAGCGGCGTTTTGCCAAAAGCGCCGCTATTGCTCCGTCTTTTAGCGGCGTTTTGCCTAAAGCGCCGCTATTGCTCCGTCTTTTAGCGGCGTTTTGCCAAAAGCGCCGCTATTGCTCCGTCTTTTAGCGGCATTTTGCCTAAAGCGCCGCTATTGCTCTGTCTTTTAGCGGCGTTTTGCCAAAAGCGCCGCTATTGCTCTGTCTTTTAGCGGCGTTTTGCCAAAAGCGCCGCTATTTCTCTGTTTTTAGCGGCGTTTTTTGTGAAACGCCGCTATTGCTTTGTGTTTTACAAATTTTGCGGCGTTTTTTGATAAAACGCCGCGAAAAACGCCGCTAAAGCCCTATTTTCCTGTAGTGAACACAATAAATCTGATTGTAAAACCATAAGAAAGCGGAGGGGCTGATAGTGCAATTAGCCCCTCCAATTAAAAAACACGCGGATCCTAGCAAGTAGGGTCGGGTAGACCCGATCCACGGTGAAACGGCACCGTTTCGGCCCTGAATTCTAATGCCAATACGGCACCGTTTTGAAAGGCTATAAATAGCCTTTAAATCAGAAAAAAATCATTTTGAGCTAGGAAAGAAAAAAAAAGGGAGAGGGGGAGAGAAAAGGAAATCCGGCTAGGGGGGCCGGTCATCGGTCCGTCACAGACCACCGTCGCTCAAGTGGCAAACCACTGCATACTGGGTGGCTTTGAGATTTAAAAAGGTTAGATTTTTTCTTCTTTTTATTTATTTATTTATTTTATATGTTTATGAATGTATATATATATCAGTAGAATAAAAAAGAAAAAAAATAAAAATAACCAAAATCACCTTAAGTGCTTTTCTTTCGATTTTTGATATTGGGTTCTTTGATTTGATGCTATACTTGTATTTTCTGTTGATGGAATTGTTATTTTGCTCAAAAGTCGAATATGTCTATTATTTTCTTTTCTTGAACTGTCCCCCCTTTACAAAAATTGTGTTTGGCTATTTATAGCCATTCTTACACTGTCTTGTTTCCCTAGAATTTGATGTTTGCGTGTTCCCTTTGTTTTGCAGGGTATGGCCGGTGCTGGTGGTGGCAAAGGCCGGTGGTGGATGGGACACGGGTAGGTGCAAGTGGGCAAGTGGGAGCTGACCATGGGGCTAGGGTTTCGGTGGGTTTGGTTTTAGTTTAGGTGGGCTTGGTTGGTTTAGGTTAGTGGGTATGGGTTAGTGGGCTTCTAAATTGGGTTTAAGGGGTAATTGGGCTGAGGGTTTGGGTTTTGTAATGGGTTTGGGTAATGTATTGGGTTGTGGGTTTAATGGGCTGAAGGGTTGAGGATTTAAAAATGGGTTAAGGCGTTTTGGGTAGCTGGTATTTAGGTGGGTTATTTTGTATTTGGGCTTTGTGTGATGTGAACTGGCCCAAAATTGGCCTATAACACATGTTATTGAAATTATTTATTTAACATCCTCATATTGTTGACATTCATCAACCTTGCATCTAATTCGTATTTCATTATTCTATGTTTTATGTTATATTTTTGTTTTATTTCGCTTAAATCGCATCTTGTAGATATAGATCATTTCATTTTATTCCAAATTAAATAAACACTCATTGCTAAATGTCGCATTCGTTTTTATTCAAAGTAAGGCAATATTTCGCGTTTCGGGAATTTAAGAAAACATACCCTAACTTACTAGGTTTCTATTTTCTTATTAAAACTAAGAAGCCAAATATCCTTTTAGATTTCAAAATACACAAATTTTCGATAAAGATTAAAGGCAAACTTGCTCCCGAAGATTTAAACTTTGCGTCCTAACTTACGGGATGTGGCACCTTACTATCTCGGGACAAGTAAGTCTTTAATACTCGTTTCAACGTAATTCAAGCGTTTTAAAATTAGCATTCATCAAAAGGGATCATATTTTAAAATTTATTTTAAAATCTTTTCAACTGTCGACATTAAGACATTGATTAATCGATTATGTACCAATTTTGGGCGTGACGAGGGTGCTAATCCTTCCTCGCACGTAACTGACTCCTGAACCCGTTTTCTCAATTTTCGTAGACCAAAATCATTTGTTTTAATAAATCGAAATATTTTATTAAAACGACCAAATTTCTAGGTGATCCGATCACACCTAAACAAAAAAGATTGGTGGCGACTCCCAATTTTTGTTTTCTTTTCAAAATATAAAGTCGATCTCCGTTTTTAAAAAAATGGTTTCGACAGTTTGTATTCGAAGTTAAACTCCCCAAAGTTTTGGTTGCCGAACGCTTTCAATTGTTGCTTTTGTCCTCAAGGAAGTTTATATTGTGTTGGATACTTGTGACAGAGCTAGATCCATAAATTTTTGTGGTTGGTCCCATGCTGTCGTTGTTGAGGATCTCAGAACCATTAGAAGCACTGGGTTAAGAAGACTAGCTTGCAAAGTAATCTAAATCATCAAACTTTGACGGCCATGATGTTCCAACATTGAATTATTTATCTCCTTCCATTCTTCTTCAGCTAGAATTCTTGGCTCTAACGACTATGATCTATCAAATTTGTAGTGATCTGATTATTGATAGAGACTTGCGATTTAGTAGCTCTCTCTCGAGAAATTATTTTATGGATCCTTCCCACCACATCATCTATGGTTCTTTTTCCAATTATTTTAATGACATTTCAACAATTTTTTTCATGTCATTGACACATAATTTTGGTATTTTTTTTTTTACCTTTAACCATGAAGCCCGAACCTCGAATACGAAACCCTAACCCTAAACCCAAAATCCTAAACCCGAACCCTAAACTTTGAACTCGAACCTTAAATCCCAAATACAAATCTTGAACCTCAAGCTCAAACGTGAACCCAAACCCTGTAACACCTCGAAATTTGGGGTTAGAAGAATTAAGGTTGGTTGGTTGGTTGGTTAGGGTCAATAATTCAGAGGGACCTTTAAGTGAGTTTTTACATTTTAGAGTTAATGATGAGTATAATGGTTTAGTGGTTAAGCGACACTTATCCTTGGGTCTTGAGTTCAAATCCTCGTGTACAATAGTATGAATTATTTTTGTTTTTTTAAATATATATTTGATTGGTTGTTGTTAAAAGTTATTTTAATTATTTATTTTATTTTATTTTGTTGAAAATAAAGAAATCCCTACAAAGACTTCTCACATTTCTTCATGTTTTCTCTCATGTCTCCCTATTTCATATTTTTGTTATTTTTTATTAGGATAATATTTTTAATTTATTAGTACTTTTATTTTTTTAAAAGTTATTTTAAGATAACTCTTTTATATAGATTAAATTAAAAGTTAAAGTAGGATAAGAATTAGGTTTTAATTATTTAATTTTATTTTCCTATTTATTTCACACCACATGCGCAATCATGTTGGTTTTTGAATTAATTGTTCTTTCCGTGCTTGCAATTCTATTTCTCTTTTCACTTGGGTGCTGTTGGTCATGATTGTTCTTTTTTCTTGTACGCTGTTAAGTTTTAAATATTTTTGCACTGTTTCAATTGTTTCAACGTTGTTAGCATTCACTGTCGCTTATCAAAGATTTTGTGTGTTCTTTATTTCTTTATTCGTTCAACTGTCGAATCGGGTTGGTTTTTGAGGGTGTTTTGATCGTTTGTAGGTGCTAGGAGTCGCAAAATCAGGTGTGTTTTTGGATCTACTGTAATTAGGTGTTGATTTGATGATGGTTTTGTTTTCTGTTTTTTCTATCGTGAGATATATGTGTTGTTTCTTTTACTACCTGATCTATTGTAGAAACCTGAAAATAGTCTGAAACATGTATAGCCGCAGTAATTAGAATTTTGTCAACACATAAAGATGTATTTTAAATTTTTAGCGCCAAAGATACGCATAAATTACTTGTGTCATTTGGAATTAATTGTTATAAAAAAATAATTATAGGATACATTGCAAGTATTAAAAAGAATATGTGTAAAATATCAATTATTTAATTTGCTTAGTGTAAATGTTGTGTTGCTTTAGGGTTCTTTGAGCCTTTTGAAATTTCACCATTTTAATTTAGTTAACTATTTTTGGTGAAAAAGAAGCAGTTCATTTCTTATTTATACTTATGTAATTATGTTACTTTGAATCAAATTCTAATATCCTTAAAATATTTGCAAAATCATTATTATTTACTTCATGAACCTCTAAGCTATCTTTACATGATTTTCGTTCAAGCTGATTGTAATGTGATATGCTAAACCTAATATGCAAAAATGTTTGGATGCGATGTATGGAAATTGTTTATTATTGTTCTGTAATTTGAAAACTGTATACGAGTAAGTGATTCTGTTTCTGTTAAACTAAACTGTTTTGCAAATATTGTTATTTAATATGGAAACGAAATACGAGTATGTCGTTTCTGTAATCTGTGTGCATTTTGATATGGTTTGCATCTGCATTTGGGATTGAGATTTGTTTTCGAAGAGAATGAAGTTCGTATATACAATTTCACTACATTACTATATTTTGGCGGTCTATCCGCAATAATAAAAGTGGCATATGGCCACATTGAGGTGTGTTCGGCTTGATGGGTCCACCATAACCTAAATAGTGATGTGTATAGGTTCGAAAAGGTCTAGTATACCTTTATCGGTGTGTATGTGGGATTTGTGGAGATGGTGTGTAGCGGTTGGCTAGGTGGGAATTTTGCATCATTCTTCATCTGATTTTGTTATGCATATCTGTTATGTGTATTAGTAACATTATGTGTTACTCTGATGTGATTTCTGTTTATGATTCGGATTTTGCTAATGTAAGTTTTTTTGGTTAGTTAACTTTACAATTGGAGTTTTATTCTGTTACTATTTTTTTGCAATTGTTTTAGACTCACACTGAGCTTTTGTAGCTCAATCCCTTAGTTTTTCCTTTCAGGTAATTCGTGAGCTTAGGTGTTAGACTCGACAAACTGGAGGTCTAAAAAACAACACATTTTGGTTTGAATTAATAAAGTCTTTCATAAGTTTTAATAAACCGATTTTATTCAGACTGTAAGTAAATTTTATGGACTGCAGTATGATTTTTTATTTTGGAATTTTCGTAGAACTTTGGGTTTTCTTTTGTTTCTGAACTAAATTTGTGGTTCCATGCATGTATTTTAGCTGATCGATTAGCTATCTTCTTTAAAAAAACACTCGATTTTCAAGAGATATTTTATAGTTTCTATTAAAAAAATAAATGATGGATTTTTCATTGTTGCATTGATTTTGACATCTGAGCTAACGATCAGAAAAACTTGAATTATTTGCAACCCAAATAATAATTATCAAATTGGCTTTATTTTAATCTTAACTACAATTAAATTATTGATTGCGACACGGAAATTTAACTTCAATCAAATTTTGTTAAACATAAGATGAAAACGATTTTCAAAAAGAAATTTAAAATTATGAACAGTATTTTGTTTAGAGCCACTTTAGTGGTCAATGTGACCTCCAGATTTCAGTCGAAACTTTTGAGCCAGATTTTGAGATGTTACATTTAGTGGTATTAGAGTCAGGTTTGTAAAAACTCGGCTTGTGTTTTTAATGTGTTTCCGTGCATGGTTTTAAATTTTTTTTTTTGACAAAAGCATACCACAATGTTTGGAAGTGTTTTCTTTAAACAAAGTGTTTGAGACTCCGGTGTTGGTCCATAGGAACTTTGAAACTGAAAGATTAGAACTGTAAAGCTTTTAAATAATTATTGGTATTGTGTTTTGAAAAATTGTAGATACCTTAAGATATTAGACTCGGGAACTGCAATAGAATCTGACGGTAAAAGAAATCGTGAGGATCAGCTCCTCTGTGTCTCTTGGGGCTGTGTTTGCTCATGAAACGAAGGTTTTTGTGGCTACGCCAGCTACTAGAGGTAGTAATTCGGAGATTGGTGATGATTCTTTGACCCAGTCAGTTTTGGGGGTTCTAGAGAGGGTCTTCAAGACCATGTTGGAGAGGTTTAGAGAAGAGGAAAAGAGTAAATGTATTGAGTGTGAGGGTAAAGGGAAGGTAAGCCTTAGAATAAGAGAGGTATTAGTCCATCTAGTTTAGGTCCACAAGCTATGAAGCGGGCTAAATTCCAGCAAAATTATGGGAATAGTAATGCGGGTGGTTCTGGTAGTGGTTTAGACATGTCATTATGTGGGTTTTGTAAAAAGCGCCATTCGGGCGAGTGTCGAAAGAAGTTTGGAGCGTGTTTTAGATGTGGATCAACAGAGCATCGAATTAAGGATTGCCCTCGTTGACCACTTGTTCAGAAGCAAGCCCCGAAGAAGATTTGAAATGAGAGAGCTGGAACTGATGCCGAGATAGGTATTGGTATAGGATACTTTATTTTGTGTGTTGTACTGCCTTAGTTATAATTGGATTGTTAGTTGTTTGTGTGGTATTCGCATGTTAGTACGATAGATTTGTAAAAGTAAGGTTAGGTATTTGTCTGATAGTGCATTTTGAAATTAGATTGCACAGCGGAAGTATGGTAGCAAATTGTGCAAATTAGCAACTATTAGGTGGTGGGAATTTCGGGGACGAAATTTCATTAAGCCAAAATTTGGGGTTAGAAGATTTAAGGTTGGTTGGTTAGGGTCAGTAATTCAGATGAACCTTTAAGTAAGTTTTTACGTTTTAAAATTAATGATGATCCTAATGGCTTAGTGGTTAAGCGATACTATTCCGTGGTCTTGAGTTCAAATCTTTGTGTACGTTAGTGTGAATTATTTTTTTAAAATATATATATTTGATTGGTTGATGTTTAAAGTTATTTTAATTATTTTATTTTGTTGAAAATAAAAAAATCTCTAAAATTTTTTTCAGGTTTCTCCATGTTTTCTCTCACGTCTCCCTATTTCATATTTTTGTTATTCTTTTATTAGGATAATATTTTTAATTTATTAGTACTTTTATTTATTTTTTTAAAGTTATTTTAAGATAACTATTTTATATCATATTAGATTTAAAAGTTAAAGTAGGATAAAAATTAGGTTTTAATTATTTAATTTTATTTTCCTATTTATTTCGTGCCACATGTGCAAGCACTTGTTTTGTGAAATTCAATTCTATTTCTCTTTTCACTTGGGCATTGTTGGTCATGATTGTTCTTTGATTCTTTTTCCTTGTACGCTTTTAAGTTTTAGCCATTTTTGCATTGTTTCAATTGTTCCAACACTGTTAGCATTCACTGTCGCTTATCAAAGATTTCGTGTGTTTTTCTTTCTTCATTTAACAAGTGTCGAATCGGGTTGATTTTTTAGGGTGTTTTGATCGTTCATAGGTGCTAAGAATCGCGTAATCAAGTGTGTTTCTAAAACTACTATAATTAAGAGTTGATTTGATGATGGTTTTATTTTCTCTTATTCTATTGTGAAATATATGTGTTGTTTCTTTTACTACCCGATCTATTGTAGAAACCTAAAAATAGTCTAGAAACATGTATAGCCGCAATAATTAGAATTTTGTCAACACATAAAGATATATTTTAAATTTTTAATGCCAAAGATATGCATAAATTACTTGTGTCGTCTGGAATTAATTGTTATAAAAAAAATTATAGGATACATTACAAATATTAAAAAGAATGTGTAATGTCTAAGCCTCCTTTTTAAATGGGGAGGGTGTTTTGAAAACGGAAGTCGCCACCAACCTTTTAAAGTGTGATTGGATCATTTTATAAAACATTGTGGTCTACGAAATTATGAAAAAGCGGGTTCGGGAGTCGGTTACATATGAGGAAGGGTTAGCACCCTCGCAACGCCCAAAATTGGTACCAAATTGAATAATTTTGTCTTAATGTCAAAAGTTTGAAAGAACTTAGAAATGAGATCTCTTTTAAAACTGCAATAATTTGAGTTAAAAAAAATCAAGATTCCTTCGCCTTAAAAGAATATAAACATCACATCCAGAATGATTAGATACGATATTCTTAAACTTTCATAGCTAAAATCAACTTGTGATTTTCAAAACTTATTTAATTAGAAGGATATTTTAGGTATTTAGACAAACGGGAAATCGCAACCCAGCATGTTAGGGCACTATTTCCCTAATTCCTAACTACCAAAAACATTGCCTTATTTTTTAATTCCTTTGAATCGAATGGAATATAAAAGTTTTGAAGTGATGATGCATTTAACTCATTACAAAGGATCAATATTAAAAAAATTAACCTACATGATATCTACTTTAACATTTCATGCAAATATAATATAAAAAAATGATAAACAATGGTATAAATTACACAATATATATATTCTCATTTCATACAGATATAATCATAGAAAACAATGTATATAACAATATGAATTACATGATATATATAACAATATTTTATATAACATAATATAATCAATTTTTATGCAAATATGATGAACAATAAAAAATATAACAAATAGTTGGTGAAATATCATTAGTATACTAAAACAATATAAAAAGATACAAAAATGAATAAACAAAATAAAAAGATAAGAAAACAAATACAATTTAAAAAATAGATGAAGTATAAAAATATTTAACAATGTATAAATGATAAAGGAGAATTTTTAGAGATGATTAATAAAATACACTACATTATACAATAATTTAATATGCTTACTTAAAAAAATAATATGTTAAATAGGTACAAAATTTTGTGGAAAATTTAAAAAAAATGTTAGACGTTAAACAATAATTTACAAACTTTTAATTACTATATATTAATAATAAATAATAGAATATTATGTAATAGAATAAAAATAATGTAAGGGTTAATATATATAATATATAATAAAATTTATAAATAGAATATATAATAATAATATGATAAATAATATAAACATAAAAATAATATATACTTTTATATATATAACTAAAAAAATAAAAAATACATATAGTATTTAAAATAAATTAGATATATATATAAAAAAAGATTAAAATTGAATTCAATTAAAAAAATCTGGGGTTAATTATAAATAAATAGAAGAATTTGGGCCTAATTGAAACATGTGCTAAAAACTGAGGGACTCATTGGGTAATTAGCCCTAAACCTAAAAAACGACGTCATTCCTAGAATAGGCTTTAATAGCCATTAGGACTAGATTGAATTAATCGTAAAATAGTGGGGTCAATTTTAAATAAAAATAAAATGTAATTGTAAATTAAAAAATATGGAAGGATCGAGTGAATAATTTACCCTTTTAATAAAAACACGCGGATCTCATTCGGGTTTCGGGTCAACATGCGGATCTTGGACTTAAACGACATCGTTTTGGTACTTATCAGATTAAGTAAAACGACACCGTTTTCATCACACTATTTAAGTCAGTTTTATGACCTGAAACTCATTTTAGAAGCTGTTCATAAAAAAAAACTCTAAAATTCTCTGAAATGGAAGAGGAGAGGGCAGTCCGGGCTCCGGTCTCCGACTACTGGGCAGCACATGCCCACGCGCCATCGTGCGCGGTGGTCGGAGGGTTAAAAACCTTCGCCCTTTCAGGCAAAACACAGGCAATCTCTTTTCCCTTTTAAACATCAACAGTTTTTGGAAAAACGATTTGTATACACGTCGAACAATAAAGAGCAAAGTATAAAATTAAATCACCTTTTAAAGAACTGCTCATATCCCTTTGAATATATCTGTGTATCTTTTTCCTTTTTCCTTTTTCTTTTTCCCCCAAAAAAGGTCCCTTTTTACAGATTTGTGAAGAGGCTTTTATAGCCTTCTGTGAATCATTACATTTAGAAAGAAATCTTTGATTTTTTTTCCATATTTGTTTCTCTTTTCTGCTGTGGTTCCTTCTTCTTTTGCAGGTACCAGCGAGGAGGCTAGTAATGAATGGTACTGATGACGGCACACTGGCGTTGATTAAGGTGTCAATCACGGCGTGATACGGATCCTAGAATCACGGCACTGATGGTGGGTTACTGCGAGACGAACGGACGCATCTGTTGGAGTACTTGCGGCGCCTAGGGTTTCTGAAACACTAGGCCTTTCTGTCTTCTGTTAACAAATTAGGCCATTTGGGCCCTGTATGTTTTAGGCTGAGGTTGATTGGATCTTGGGTCATCTGTTGGGCTACCAATGTAAACGGCTTTGGGCTATCAGGCTAAAAGTTTTTGGGTATGACCGGGTACAGGATTAACAAATTTTGGGCTAACCGAGTTTTGGGCTTTGTTACTAGACTGTAAATAGACTTTAATAAATTTTTGTTTTTGTTGTTTTTTTATTTATTTATTTTTATGGGCCCGGGTAAATTTGGGCTATTACAGCTGCCCCTCTTTGCTTGTTACTGTGTAACAGGAGTAGAGCAAAGATTACAAAAGGACCAAATTTACCCGGCCTGGCCAAGTCTCGAAATCTTGATCCTCATCTTCCTCAAAGGTATTCTGATAGCTTCAGGAGTGTCAATTTGGCTCTATTCAACCTGCTTCTTGCAAACTCAGGAATACCAAATCTGCTATCTTCGATCTGTTCTCTGACAATACAGAGATGCCAAATCTGCTATCTTCAATCTGCCCTCTGACAATACAGAGATGTCAAATCTGCTATCTTCGATCTACCCTCTGACAATACAGAGATGCCAAATCTGCTATCTTCAATCTACTCTATGACAATACAATCTACTCTCTGACAATACAGAGATGCCAAATCTGCTATCTTCAATCTGCCCTCTGACAATACAGAGATGCCAAATCTGCTATCTTATATCTGCTCTCTGACAATATAGAGACGCCAAATCTGCTATCTTCGATATGCTCTCTAACAATACAGAGATGCCAAATCTGCTATCTTCGATTTGCTCTCTGATAATACAGAGATGCCAAATCTGTTATCTTCGATCTACTCTCTGACAATACAGAGATGCCAAATCTGCTATCTTCGATATGCTCTCTGACAATATAGAGACGCCAAATCTGCTCTATTCGATCTACTCTCTGACAAGACAGAGACACCAAATCTGCCATCGGTGATCTACATTATCCCCCAAGGGACATATCCTGTAGAATGTGTATGTACTTATGCCTCATGATCGAAATGAGTCAAATGCCCCTAAATAAACCTATTATGATGCAAGATGTTATGAAAATGATTCTTATTTCGGATGTCTTTACTCATTCATCCATCAAAATTCCACCTCAGAATATCAATCAAACTCTGCTCCTATGTTTTGAATCAGATTGGTCCTACTGTACCATTCTGCTAGAAACGATCCTCTCCTAAGATTGAATCATTTGAATTATCCAAACATTCTTTGGACTGAAGAAATTTCCTCGAATACCTTCGACCCTTACTCATGGGAATTCTTCAAACAATTGTTCTGTTTTAGTTTCTTGTATTCTCTAGCAATTCCCAGAATGATATGCAAAACTTCGTTTGTAAAAATATTTAGTTCATCAATCATTATTTCAATACAACACACTTTAGAAGACAAAAATCTGATCTTGTGAATAGTTAAATAAATTATCAGGATATGACAAGAAATTAATCTAAAAACATATATTTGAGAAGAAAAAGAATCTAAAGATAGTAATCAGAACAAAAACTCGATGCCTAACATATCACAACTTGGGCTTCTATATACAAATCCCATGAAGACTACTTCGAGTTTTAACATGTGCTTAGAAGATCAAAAGTACTTTGTTGATGCCCCGGTATGTAACACACTCCACTTCTCGTTAAATCTAGTATAGCAAGGTCATTGCATGCCTCTCAAAATTTGAGCAGCCCTTTTGGGTTTTCAACTCAAAACCCCTTTGGTCTCAAAGCGCCCTTTGTGGGTTTTCACCTTGGCCTCTCCATTTTTTTTCGAAGTCTCAAAGCGCCCTTTGCGGGTTTTCACTTTGGATTCCCCTCCCTTTTAGACAAAGTATTTCTTAACTGAGTCTGAATTCACTGGATTGGGTAAACTCTTCCCATCCATTTTTGTCAAAATCAGTACACCACTAGAGAAAGCCTTTTTCACAACATATGGTCCTTCCCAATTCGGCATCCATTTTCCTCTGAAGTCCTTTTGTATGGGGAGAATATTTTTTAATACAAGGTCTCCTTCGTGGAATTCTCTTGGATGAACTTTCTTGTCATAGGCTCGCATCATTCGCTTCTGATACATCTGACCATGACGAATAGCTTTTAGCCTCTTTTCTTCGATCAAGTTCAATTAGTCATACCGCGATTGAACCCATTCTGCTTCATCCAGCTTTATCTCTGACAAAATTTGAAGAGAAGGTATTTCTACTTCAATAGGTAACACTGCCTCTATCCCATAAACCAACGAGAAAGGGGTTGCCCCAATAGAAGTTCTGATGGACGTTCGATAAGCTAAGAGTGCAAATGGTAACTTCTCATTCAATCTCTATAGGTTTCAGTCATTTTCCCCACTATCTTCTTGATGTTTTTGTTAGCAGCTTCCACTGTCCCATTCATCTTTAAGAGATATGGAGATGAATTATGATGTTTAATCTTGAATTGGCTGCAGACTTCCGCAATCGTACTGTTGTTCAAGTTCAATGCATTGTCTGATATGATCCTCTCAGGCATTCCATACCGACAAATGATCTATTTTCTCAAGAATCGACCTACTTCTGACTTGGTGACACTAGCATAAGAAGCTGCCTCTACCCATTTTGTGAAGTAGTCGATGACCACAAAAATGAAACGATGCCCATTCGAAGCTTTTGGCGATATTAACCCAATGACATCCATGCCCCACATAGAAAGGGTCATGGAGAAGTCATAACATGTAAGGGTGAAGGTGGTACATGAATCTTGTCCCCGTATATCTAGCATTTATGACATTTTTTAGCATAGCTGATACAATCTACTTCCATAGTAGACCAATAGTATCCAAACCTCATGATTTTTCTTGCCATCGTAAAGCCATTAGCATGTGTACCGCAAACTCCTTCATGTACTTCTTTCAGGATTTGTCTAGCTTCTACAGCGTCAACGCATCTCAAAAGTATCTGATCTTTCCTTCTTTTATAAAGGACATCCCCATCTAGCACATATTCGTAGGCTAACCTCCTTAAAGTTCTTTTGTCGTTTTCAGTTGCCTTCTCAGGATATTCACGATTTCTCACATACCATAATATATCTTGATATCAAGGATAATCATCCTTTTCCTCTTCTTCGATGTTACAGCAATGAGCTGGAACCTCAGAAATGCTCATCTGAATTGGTTTCATATCCTCTTGTTTATTTGCTTTAATCATGGAAGCCAATGTCGCCAAAGCGTCCGCCATCTGATTTTCGTCCCGTGAGAGGTAACTGAAAGTGACATTATCAAACTCTTCAAGTAACTCCAAAACTACCTTTCAATAATTAATCAATTTGGGGTCCCTTGTCTCCTATTCACCCCTAAGCTGGTAAATTACCAATGCAGAATCTCTATATACTTCCAAAGTTCTAATTTCTCGCTCTCTGGCCGTTCTAACCCAATGATGCATGCTTCATATTCGGCCATGTTGTTCGTACAGTCAAAATCCAATTTACATGTAAATGGATAATGATCACCATTTGGGGATACCAAGACTGTCCCAATTCTATTTCCTACCGCGTTAGATGCACCGTTGAAGTTTAGCTTCCAAGGATATTCTTTAACGACTGCCACATACATCAACTCCTCATTAGGGAAATTAAAGCTCAACGGCTCATAATCTTTTAGAGCTCTGCTAGCCAGAAATTCTGCTACTACACTTCCTTTTATAACCTTTTGACTTACATAGACTATATCAAATTCTGAGAGCAATACTTGCCACCTTGCCATTCTTCCATTTAGGGCTGTTGACTCCATCATTTACTTTAATGGATCAAGTTTTGAAATTAGCCAAGTCGTGTGATATAGCATATATTGCCTCAACCTTCGAGTTGTCCAAATCAAAGCACAACACAATTTTTCAATTGGCGAATACCTCATTTCACACTCAGTGAATTTCTTAGTTGACCAAGCCCATACCCCATAGAATTACTAAACACTAATAAGTACAGAATTAATGGTTTATCTGGACTGGGTGGAGATAGTACTGGAGCATTTAACAAGTATTGCTTGACTTTATCAAAGGCATTCTGGCATTCCTCATCCCAAGTACCTTGGTTGTGTTTTCTAAGGAGGCGAAATATAGGATCACATTTCTCAGTTAATTATGAAATAAACCGAGCAATATAATTCAACCTTCCAAGAAAACCTCGAACTTCTTTCTGAGTACGTGGCGGAGGCAAATCTCGTATGGCTCTAACTTTGTCTGAGTCAACTTCTATTCCCTTTTCGCTGACCACAAAGCCTAATAATTTCTCCGACCTAGTTTCGAAAGTGCACTTTGCCAGATTTAGTTTTAATTGAAACTTCCTTAATCTCAGGAACAGCTTCCTCAAAACTTCAATATGTTCCTCCTCCGTTCGAGATTTGGCAATCATATCATCGACATACACCTCAATTTCTTTGTGCATCATATCGTGGAATAAGGTCACCATAGCCCTTTGGTATGTTGCCCCTGAATTCTTCAACCCAAAGGGCATTACCTTGTAACAGAAGGTGCCTCACAATGTTATGAAGGTGGTTTTATCCATGTCTTCAGGATGCATCTTTATCTGATTGTACCCCGAGAAACCATCCATAAAGGAGAACAACGAATATCCCGCTGTATTATCTACCAAAGTGTCGATGTGCGGTAAAGGAAAGTTGTCCTTTGGGCTAGCTTTTTTTAAATCTCTGTAATCTACGCACATTCGTACCTTCCTATCCTTCTTAGGAACAGGCACAATGTTAGCCACCCATTCTGAATACTTCACCTCTTGTAGGAATCCAGCATCAAATTGCTTTTTGACTTCCTCTTTTATCTTCAACACAATATCATGCCTCATCCTTCATAATTTTTTTTGAACTGGCTTGCAATCTTGTCTTATAGGAAGACGATGTACCACGATATCAGTATTCAATCCCGGCATATCCTGATATGACAATGCAAATATATCTTTGAATTCACGTAGCAGCTCAACAAGACCTTGTCTCGTTTCCTTAGCAATATGTGTGCCAATTTTCACCTCCTTCCCTTCCTCCAAGGCTACATTCTCTATTGCCTCTTTCTCACAGGGTAGGATTTGTTTCTTCTCTTGTTTCACCATTCTCAACAGATCTGGAGACATATCATAATCCCTGTCATCTTCAAAATCCTGATGTTCTTCTAAACACATGTCTTGCTCAAAAAAGAATCTAGGATTTGTAGTATCAGTGCTCATGTCATTGATATCTAGTGACCTGCGGGGTACGAAAGAACGTACAAAGAATAAATAAATTTTTAGAACGTTTTTATATGTTATGAATGAAATGAAAGAATGTAAAGGTCAAAAGAATATTGAACGGTATAAAAGAATATTCACTTGAATTGATAACAAAAGTTACATTTTATTGAAATGTAAATATCTGAAGATGAGCCTATTTTACAAATGAAATCTTACTACTCCTAGGCTTTAGAGCAATAAGAGTGTTCTGAAAATTACTCTGAAGAATCTTTAAAAACTACAGGAAGTTCCTCTGCAATCCAATTGTTCAAAGAACTTCCCGGTTCGTAAGGGCGAATGCCCTTAAGGTTTCCTTGTCTAAATTCTTCATTATGCATAGCATTAATTTAAAAGCTTCCTTTTTCAAGCAACCCTCCTTTAGGGTGAATTATCCCTTCTGATACAAAGGTTTAAGATATATGGGGGAACGTCATTGATTCCCACTCTACTTCTCTTCCACTTAAACGCGCCCTTCTCATCTCTTGACGCTTCTCTATTTCCCTCCTCCTTTGCTTTTGATTTGGCTTGTAAGTTGTAACCCAAACCAAAACAGTCTCTCTTTTCCTTTAACTCTGGAATTCGAATCTCTCCTTGAAGATATCTTCCCAATCCTTTTCCTGGCAAGGCTCCTCTCCCCATTGTCATTTGCAAACCCATCATTGTAGTTCTGGATATTTTGGGTACCGGTACTTCATTCCCCTCTGAGATGAATGTTGCGTTAACGAATTCTAATGAACGGAAGGAGCATTCAATTGCCTCCTCGTTTGCTTCTACATAGGGTGTACTACTGGTAACTGTTGCTATAATGTCCTCCTCCGCATTTATAGTGACCAACCGCCCATCAGCTACTAACTTCAATTTTTGGTGCAAAGATGAGGGCACCGCTCCTGCCGAGTGTATCCAAGGTCTCCCCAATAGGCAATTGTAAGAGGGCTTGATGTCAATTACTAAAAAGTCTACCTCATAGGTATTTGGCCCAATCATCAAAGGAGTATCGATTCTTCCCATGACCTTCCTTTCCGTGCCATCAAATGCTCTCACTACATTATGGCACGTTTTCATATGTGAACTATCTATAGGCATTCTATTCAATATCGATAATGGCAAGACATTTAAATCTGATCCATTATCAATAAGCACACTTGGCAGTGTATACCCCTTACAACGAGTGGTGATGTGTAAAGCTTTAGCTGATCCCATGCCACCAGGTGGGATTTCATCATCATTGAAATAGATGAAATTGTCAGCACTTATGTTACTAACCAATCGATCCAACTTGTTGACGGATATATCATTAGTAGCATAAGTCTCATTGAGCACCTTCATTAATACTTCCCGATGTGCCTCTGAACTTAGAAGCAAAGCCAACACTGATATATGAGCTGGTTGTTTGCGCAATTGTTCAACTACACTGTACTCACTGTGCTTTAAGAATTTTAAAAATTCTCTGGCTTCGTCTTCCTTCACTGGCTCATTAACCAGTGTCTCGGCCCCTTTTCTTTTGTCAAAAGCCTTTGCTTTTGGAGGCTCAACTCTGACGCCTTCTGCATCGTAGTGTTTCCCACTACGTGTGTAAGAACCCTCTTCTTGAGCTTCCTTAGAAGCACTAGCTATATCCTCTATAATGACCTGAAATTCACGGGCACCAGAAAAGTGAGTTATAGGGCCTCCGTCTTAGTGAAATAAGTTCGAAAATAATTATTAAAAATATTTATGAGCCTAGTAGTGTGTCTAATTAGGATTTAATTAGGTGAAATTAGCTTAATTTAGAATAATTAGCAAAAAGAACTAAATTGAAAAAGGGTAAAAGTTTAATTCTAAAGTAATAGAAAATAAAAAGGATCAAAATGGCAATTAAGCCATTTACATAAATTGAGTGACATATTGAAATAAAATCAAAGATTTTATTTAGGTTTTATATATATATTATAATGATTATTATTATAGTTTTATATTAAATTATTATGATTACTTAATTGATAATATATTATAAATAAATTAAATAGAAGACAATTGTATGGTAATAAAATATACATGTGTAAGAATTGTATTGGTACATTTGTAATTTAAATACTATATTACTTATAATTTAAGTAAAAGATATTTGTTAATTAAATAATTAAATAATTAAATTATGAGATTTTTTGTTTAAGAAACAAATTAAATAATGACATTTGTAATAATATGAATATATACATTTGTATTGTAATTATGTATTTACTTAAATTTTAAGTTAAAGATATTTATTAATTAAATATTAATATTATAAGATTTTTATTTGTTAAATAAATAAAAGAAAGACAAATGGATGGTAATAATAGTGTACAAATGTACAAAGATACATGTATACAAATGTGTTAATTATATTGTTATTAAATTAATAATAATATATATTAGTTAAATGATAAAATAAATAAGTAAAATAAATGAAATAATAAAAGAATAAAAAGAAAGACAAAAGAAACAAAGAAGAAACAGAACAGAAGCATTCGAAACAGGGAAAGAAAAAGAAAGAAAGAAAAGGGAAAGGAAAAACTAGGGTTTTAAGGTTTGAAGCTTTAAAAGGTAAGTCAATTAAGTCCTTTTCTCTTAATTTTGATGTTTTAAAAGCTTTAGAACAAAGTTTTGATGAAATTAAGTTGATATTTTGAAAGTTATTAGATTTCTAAATATTGTTCATGTTGAATAAAAAGATGAATTAGGGGTTAAATTGATAGGAATTCAAGTTAGAAATGAAATAAGGATTGAATTGCAAAGTAAGCCATAAGTTTTGTGTTTTAGGGACTAAATTGAGGAAAATTCGGAATTAAGAAAATATGTTGAAAATTTAATAGTTAAATTTGAGTTTAAATGAAATTTGAATAGGAATAAGGTTGAATTGGTGTTATAAATTTGGTTATTAACATTTTACATCAAAACAGTTTTGGGAAGTAGCAATGGTCTGATTTTGAAAATTCACTAAAAATTGTAGGAATTGAATTAGAGGATGAATAAGATATGAAATTAAAGCTTATTGGGTCTAGTTTCTTATAGTGGAAACAATGTAAGCAATGAATTTATGAATCAAGAGATATTTGAAATTTTGTAAGACTGGTTCAGGGTAATTTCAGAGACACTCTGTTTTAACTTTGGAAAATCATTAAAAATTGTACAAAAATTATTATGGAGTGTAATTTATATATGTGAACTCCTTAATGAATCTAGTTTCAAAATAAATAAACAAGAACCTTATTCGAATTCTGTACAATGAGATAATTTATTTTTAGTAGAGAGAGGTCAGAACTGTCAAATGAAATAACAGGGGAGTATTTAGTGAATAAACTGTACTAAATGGCTAGACCAAAAATTCTGGAAATTTTATGGTTAGAAGATATATGAGTCTAGTTTTAAGGAAAATTTACGGATATTAATTTGGAGTTTCGTAGCTCAAGATATAAATAATTTAGTAACAATAACTCAAGTAGACAGCTTAATGGTGAAATTATATATATACATTAAAAATGGTTAAATTTACATGTTTAGGCTCATGAATTAAATTGAATCATGTTGTATTGATGATTATAAATTATTATTTTCGTAGCCAACAAAGAACCTGAAGCATCAGCATCGAAAGGAAAGGAGAAAGTCATCAAGGACTAAAACGGGAGAATTACGGTGTGTATTACTATAATTCGAATTTTAATTATTATTGATTGCTGAAATTTTAATTGTTATGTATGGTAAATAAGACTTGAGGTAAGTATGTGAAATTGAAATTAGAAAAAGTAAAATAATACCCTATTAACTCGTCGGACTAGATTCGATACAAATGGCATGCCATTGGATTTGTGATATGATGAAGAGATTGTAGTTCGGCCGAGAAGATATTTCTGTTATTATATACTTCGGTTTATCCGAATAGGCATTTAATGCCTTATTGGTGTGTTGGGAGGATATATTATACCGGTGTGTTATGGAGGATTTACAATATTCCGGGTGTGTTTGGGTTGGATATTCTGGTGTGTTTGGGTGGAAATCCGTGTATCTGTCATAGTCCGAGCTTTGTTAATAGGGTAAATAATTGAAATGAAATTTTGAAAATGAGATTATTTGTTTAGCACTATTGAAAAGTACGAGAAAGAATGTATGAACTAAATTATGAATTGAGTTAGTATGAGAAAAATAAATTATGAATTTAAGATTTATGAAGTAAAATAATTTTATATAAAAGTAGTTTAAATAATTATAAAATTATGGTTGATGTTTGTAATTTATTAATGTTAAATAGTCTTGGTTTATAGTAATACCACTGAGTATATCCATACTCAAACAGACACAGTTGTTTCCGTGCGCGAGTTAGTAGAAGTCAAGTGTCCCGCCTCAAAGATCCGTAACAATCCCGACTCCAACATAAACTTGGTGATGTATATTTTTCTTTTGGGTAAAGGTGGCATGTACATAGGTGTTATTTAGTCACTTGAATATGTATATTACTTTGGGTAGTGAAGGATGAATGATAAAATTTAGATGGTTAAATGAAATGATAAGGAAAGTACATGATATTTTGATATATGAACATTAAGTTGTTAAATGAATGAAGTTTTTAATCAATTTGAATGATGCTATGATAGTTATTAAATTAAAATTTTATTAATAATATAAATATTAGTATATGAATGTGAAATATTGGTGTTGGTTGTTTTGGTTTGAAATTTGCAGGAGGTTTAGGTAAAAATAAGTAGAAATGCTGCCGAAATTTTTATAAAAAAAAAAAATTTGGAATACTCGAACAAGTCCCGTTCTACTTTTAATACATGTTTGAACTTCAAGAGTTCAAGATAGGGACTTAATTATTATATTATACTATGAAAGTTATATTAATTGTAAATTATTCGTAAGTTGTCTGATACGTCCGGTAATGCCTCATAACCTCGTTCCGGTAACGGTTTGGGGTTAGGGGTGTTACATCCTCCTTCTCCGGCATTGACACATGGCAGTTATAATTTCAGGGTATCTTCTTGTTATCCTTATAAGGAAAGGAAACAGGTTTATGAATGATGACTTTCGGTACTGTTGGTATTTCAACCTTATTATTTCTTGGTAAAGAAATAATGATCCTTGGCCAATTTTGATTCTTCGGTGCACCTTCTAATGTGCATATATGTCCCTCATTTGAGCCAGCTTCATAAAATTCTAGCTCCTTGTTATCAATAAAGCCTTGTACCAAAACCTTAAACTCTTCACATTCTTGGATCTCGTGTCTTTCTACAGCATGGAACTCGCAGTAGTCCCTCACTCCTTTATTCCCTTCTTTAGAGATTATCATCCCTTTTTTCACCATTTCTTCCCAAATCACTTTCATCAGCGTTCTCACCTCGGCCACGCCCTCTTTAATCCTTCTTGCACCAGTATCCCCAACTGCGTTTACCCCTTGATCACCATGGTTTGGCAACGAGTTCTCATTACTAGGGGTGTCATCAAATTTTACAACCCCCATCTTGATAAGTCTTTCCACCGCTTTTTTAAAGCCAGTGCAATTTTGAATCGAATGCCTCGATATCCCTGCATGGTATTCACATTTGGCGTTTGCATCGTACCATTTAAGGTATGAAGGTTGCAGTGGCTTCAAATGAAAAGTAGCTATTGCATGCGCATTGAATAAAATTTGATAAAGCTCCCGATACGTTACTAGGATAAGCGTAAATGAGATTTTCTCAGAATTTTGTCTCGAACCAGATCCCTGCTTCTGAGAATCCTGTTGCCCGACTGTAGTTACTCTGGGCTGACTAACCGTAACCGCTTTACAACTACTCGTATTGTTCACTTCATTATCTTTCCTTCTTGGGGCCGATCTTTTGGCAGTTTCTCCTTCTATCTTGCCACCCCTTATGGCATTCTTCATTATTTCTTCTGCCATAGCTATATCAGTAAAACTCTTGGTGGTACTTCCAATCATGTGAGTAATGAATGGGGCCTTCAAAGTGTTAATGAACAGCATAGTAGTTTCTTTCTCCAAGAGCGGCGGTTGAACTTGCATGGCAATCTCCCTCCACCTCTGAGCATATTGCCTAAAACTTTCATTAGGCTTATTTATCATGTTTTGCAAGGTAATTCTATCAGGAGTCATGTCAGTCACATGATTATATTGCTGCATAAAGGCTTGCGCTATGTCTCTCCAAGAACTTATCCTTGCACGACTCAATTGATTATACCACCTAGCTGCTGCTCCAACCAAACTGTCTTAAAAACAATGGATCAATAATTGATCATTGTTTACATAGCCAGTCATCCGTCTACAAAACATAGTGATATGGGTCTCAGGGTAAGTGGTCCCATTGTACTTCTCAAACTCTGGCATCTTGAACTTATTGGGAAGCACCAAATCTGGGGCCAAACTCAAGTCTTTGGCATCGATTCCCTGACGATTATTAGTATTTTCTAATGCTTTAAATTTCTCTTCTAACCATTTACAACGTTCCTCCAATTGTCTTGATGATTCGAGCCTCATCTCTTCCCTCTCAGCTACATCTAAATTAGGGATGACTGGATTGTTAGGGTTATCTCCTATGTTAAACCCCGAGTCAGTTTGAAAGTTCATGGGTATTCTGGCATCCGCTTGCCCCTGTTGGGGCCTTATCGTGATGGACGGCCTTCGTGGATATGCTTCAGATTAAATTTGCACATGGGATGGGATAAAACCCGGAGGATGATCCTCATTATCCCCTTCAGTGATGGTCATAGAGGCCTTTCCTTTATCTGTCGCCCCCTTCAACAATTGAGCCATCTCAGCCATCATATTCCTTTGAGCCTCCAACATTTGATCCTTCATCTCTTGTTGGATCTTTGCCAGTTGCTCCTGCAACTGCTCTTGCATTTCTTTCTGAATCTGCTCAAGTCTTTGATTCATATTCTTTGACTTAGCGCGTGTACCGTAAGGATGTGTTGTTTCCAGATGTTCTTTCTCTTACTCTCTCTTTCTCCCTAATAATTTTAACTAATTAGGGTCTTTCTATAAACTTGAATGCATATGATGCGATGAGATGCAAATGCATGAATGCTAAAAGATATCGATTCTGATTCAGTTCCTTTTTAGAAAACGTTATTTAAGAGACAAAAATCTTTACACAAAACGGATTACAAATATTCCTTCGCCCTCAGGCTCAGAGTTTTATTCTTATCTAACAACGAAGCTAACTCTAAACATCTATCTGTCACTAACTCATACTTTGTACTTAATATGTTAGCTTGTGCTACTAGGTCTTGTAAATGATCAGCAATCTCTCGAATCTGGACTATGGCTTCTCCCATGAGATAATCTCTATCCCTAACTTGATCCTCAAGATGGTGAAGCTCTTCCTTCTAATGTCCTTCTCTTGCCTCGAACCGCTCTATTCGTAGTTCACAATTCTGTAATACTGCTTCCAACCTTCTAATATTGTGCTTCATTTCCTCTATCTTGTTCAGACTTGCTTTTAACTCGACCGTAGAATTACGACTTCAGCAATGATAAAGAGATCGTCCCAGCTCTGTCACCTTAGCTTTTAATCCTTGGTTCTCCTTCTCTAAGGCCTGATTTTGCGCTTGCATCTCTTAGAACTTCTTCTCCCAATACTCAACTTTAGCTCTTTCTTCTTGAACCTCTTGTTGCCATTGCTCTGAAGATTTCCCTAATCCAACTCTCTTCAATGATAGCCGTGTCTTCTTATACTGCGTCTTTAGGTCATCTCGGTCTTCCTCAATCTTCTTCTTTTCTTTCCTTACTTTTTCAACCTCGATTTTCTGAACGTCGATGTCTAAGCTTAAGTACATCTTCTCCTCCTCGAGCCTTTCTATCTTTCTTCCAAGCTCCAGATTCTTCCTTTCAAACTCTTGCTTTATGACCTCTAACTCTGATGGAATCACTTGCAAATTCTCCTCCATCGATCGAGCAGCTTCCAAACTCGGTCTAGGGATGTTATCATTAACCCTTTTACTAAACCACCCTTTGTATTCAAAAGTTATCGTCGGTCCTTTAGTCAGAATCTTCACACAGTAAACCTTCTTCCAAGCCTCGGAAATTTCTCGCATCTTCTTCTTATAATGATCCCCTTTATATGAGAAGTCACTTTGAGTTAGCCCTTGTGTTGTCGGTATAAACTGATCTGCCTTGTATTGCCTTAGGACAAATAATAGTGTATAACCGACAACTCCCTAAATTCCAGGAAGAGATACTCAATCAAAGCTTCCGCACTGATAAAGAATTTCACTAGGGGTCATCCAAGGGGCTTTCTACATAACATCTTCTTCTCGGAGGTTCTGAAGTATTTCTATCCACCTTTCCTCCTTAATGTCATCCCTCCTCGGTGTAGCTGCTGCTTCCTTTAGCAGAGAATAGTCCTTGAAGAACACTTGGCAAGGAACCTTATCAACCTTCCAAAAATGATTGTGGAACCAAACTAACAACAACTGTGCACATCCAGTGAATCTACCTTCCCCAACCCTCCGACATGCATTCAAGGATCTAAATGTCTCAGCTAGGATTGCAGGCACAGGTGTATTTTACTTACCTAGTCGATCGAATAAATTCGCGACTGCCTCGTCTATGTACCCCATAGCTTTTGGGAAAATCACCAAACCATAGATACTTAAGGCTAGGACATTGACCCTCCTCTTCACATCTGGGTGTGCTAATATCAGATCCCTCAAACTTGCCCAAAGAGTGCATTTACCATCACCCTTTTGTTGGATTCGAGTTGCGGCCCACTGTTCACTCATCCTTGTGATCATCATCAATTTTTTTATGAAAGTCGAGAGATTAGCAGCCCTGACATAAACTTTGTTACCTTGAATCTTTGGAAAATGAAGCAAAGTTGTATACTCCTCCAAAGTAGACACTAAGTCTACCTCTCCGAATGTAAAACAACTATAAGCAGGTTCCAAAACTGTACCATAGCTCGAAATAGGTGCTTATCCACCTTGATGTCTAGCAAATAGGGAATATCTCCATAATTCTGATAGAAAAGTTGCTTAGCCTCGTCATCCCATTGGGCCCAAATGTTTCTCAACTCGTGAAACTCATTTTGTGTTGAATTGATACGAGTGAAGTCCCATAACTCTGATGTATACCCCTTGGTGACACTATCTCCTTTCTCTAACTGGGTTTTCTCTGACGAGGTACAGACAGAGGCATTGTCCTCCACTTTATCAAGATATTCGTTCCTCATTACAAAACTTTCTAATTTAAAAATCGAACCGTGAATCGACACCTTTAAATGCTGAATGACATGCAATGATAATAAGATAAAATATATAGTAAACAAGTACCTATAAGGGTAATTTACTAAAGGTTATCACTATACTCCCTAGGGTAAGCACTTAAAGTTCACTACAAGCGTGCGTTTTAATTCTAAAGCAAGGGTACCTGAACCAGCAGATTCCTCGGTCTTCACCCATTATAGGCTCATATAGACCAAGTTCAGTTCAGGGGGACACATTTTCCTATGGCCATACGGAGATGAAAATCTCACGAAGACATAGGTACAGTATCCCGGAAGCAATCTATTAGCTCATACGGAGATGAAAACCTCACGAAAGCGTAGCTTCTCACTCCCACTTAGGGGTGCGACCACAGCGGTCATGCTAATGCAATGTATGGCAGCAGGATAACAAACATATGCAATAAACACATGTAAAAAGGATCATTTTTTATTTTCCAAACCTCTGACATTAAGACAGAAAATAATCCATTTCTTGGCTTGACTCTCTTATGTCCCCAGTGGAGTCGCCAAGCTGTCTAAGCCTCCTTTTTAAATGGGGAGGGTGTTTTGAAAACGGGAGTCGCCACCAACCTTTTAAAGTGTGATTGGATCACTTTATAAAACATTGTGGTCTACGAAATTATGAGAAAGCGGGTTCGGGAGTCGGTTACATACGAGGAAGGGTTAGCACCCTCGCAACGCCCAAAATTGGTACCAAATTGAATAATTTTGTCTTAATGTCAAAAGTTTGAAAGAACTTAGAAATGAGATCTCTTTTAAAACCGTAATAATTTGAGTTAAAAAAATCAAGATTCCTTCTCCTTAAAAGAATATAAACATCACATCCAGCATGATTGGATACGATATTCTTAAACTTTCATAGCTAAAATCAACTTGTGATTTTCAAAACTTATTTAGAAGGATATTTTAGGTATTTAGACAAACGGGAAATCGCAACCCAGTATGTTAGGGCACTATTTCTCGAATTCCTAACTACCAAAAACATTGCCTTATTTTTTAATTCCTTTGAATCGAATGGAATATAAAAGTTTTGAAGTGATGATGCATTTAACTCATTACAAATGATCAATATTAAATAAATTAACCTACATGATACCTACTTTAACATTTCATGCAAATATAATATAAAAAAATGATAAACAATGGCATAAATTACACAATATATATATATATATATATATATATATATATATATATATTCATTTCATACAGATATAATCATAGAAAATAATGTATATAACAATATGAATTACATGATATATATAACAATATTTTATATAACATAATATAATCAATTTTTATGCAAATATGATGAACGATAAAAAATATAACAAATAGTTGGTGAAATATCATTAGTATACTAAAACAATATAAAAAGATACAAAAATGAATAAACAAAATAAAAAGATAAGAAAACAAATACAATTTAAAAAATAGATGAAGTATAAAAATATTTAACAATGTATAAATGATAAAGGAGAATTTTTAGAGATGATTAATAAAATACACTACATTATACAATAATTTAATATGCTTATTTAAAAAAATAATATGTTAAATAGGTACAAAATTTTGTGGAAAATTTAAAAAAATGTTAGACGTTAAACAATAATTTACAAACTTTTAATTACTATATATTAATAATAAATAATAGAATATTATGTAATAGAATAAAAATAATGTAAGGGTTAATATATATAATATATAATAAAATTTATAAATAGAATATATAATAATAATATGATAAATAATATAAACATAAAAATAATATATACTTTTATATATATAACTAAAAAAATAAAAAATACATATAGTATTTAAAATAAATTAGATATATATAAAAAAAGGATTAAAATTGAATTCAATTAAAAAAATCTGGGGTTAATTATAAATAAATAGAAGAATTTGGGCCTAATTGAAACACGTGTTAAAAACTGAGGGACTCATTGGGTAATTAGCCCTAAACCCAAAAAACGACGTCATTCCTAGAATAGGCTTTAATAGCCATTAGGACTAGATTGAATTAATCATAAAATAGTGGGGTCAATTTTAAATAAAAATAAAATGTAATTGTAAATTAAAAAAATATGGAAGGATCGAGTGAATAATTTACCCTTTTAATAAAAACACGCGGATCTCATTCGGGTTTCGGGTCAACACGCGGATCCTGGGCTTAAACGGTGCCATTTTGGTACTTATCAGATTAAGTAAAACGACAACGTTTTCATCACACTATTTAAGTCAGTTTTATGGCCTGAAACTCATTTTAGAAGCTGTTCTTAAAAAAAAAAAAAAAAAACTTTGAAATTCTCTGAAATGGGAGAGGAGAGGGCAGTCCGGGCTCCGGTCTCTGACTACTGGGCAGCACATGCCCACGCGCCATCGTGCGCGGTGGTCGGAGGGTTAAAAACCTTCGCCCTTTCAGGCGAAACACAGGTAATCTCTTCTCCCTTCTAAACATCAACAGTTTTTGCAAAAACGATCTGTATACGCATCGAACAATAAAGAGCAAAGTATAAAATTAAATCACCTTTTAAAGAACTGCTCGTATCCCTTTGAATATATCTGTGTATCTTTTTCCTTTTTTATTTTTCTTTTTCCCGCAAAAAAGGTCCCTTTTTACAGATTTGTGAAGAGGCTTTTATAGCCTTCTGTGAATCATTACATTTAGAAAGAAATATTTGATTTCTTTTCCATATTTGTTTCTCTTTTCTACTGTGGTACCTTCTTCTTTTGCAGGTACCAGCGATGAGGCTAGTAATGAACGGGTACTGATGACGGCACACTGGCGTTGATTCGGGCGTCGATCACGGTGTGATATGGAGCCTGGAATCACGGCACTGATGGTGGGTTACTGCAAGACGGACGGACGCGTCTGTTGGAGTGCTTGCGGGGCCTAGGGTTTCTGAAACCCTAGGCCTTTCTGTCTTCTGTTAACAAATTGGGCCATTTGGGCCCTGTATGTTTTGGGCTGAGGCTGATTGGATCTTGGGTCATCTGTTGGGCTATCAATGTAAATGGGTTTGGGCTATCAGGCTAAGGGTTTTTGGGTATGACCGGGTACAAGATTAACGAATTTTGGGCTAACCGAGTTTCGGGCTTTGTTAATGGACTGTAAATAGACTTTAATAAATTTTTGTTTTTGTTATTTTTTTTATTATTTATTTTTACGGGCCCAGGTAAATTTGGGCTATTACATGTAAAATATCAATTATTTAATTTACTTAAATTTGTAAATATTATGTTGCTTTAGGCTTTTTTCAGCCTTTTGAATTTTCACCATTTTAATTTAGTTAACTATTTAATTTAGCAATACTGTATTTGGAGACCTGAGCAATGTTTAGCTAATAGAAGTGACAAGTAACTTAATTGTTGACCTTCCATACTTCATGATGTAAGAAGGATAATGAATCTTAAAAAATATTATTAAATTATAAATGAATTTAATAAAATAAAACATGGCAGCAATAAAAATATAAATTACCATAATAAAATAATTAGAAACTAGTACTAATGGACTAAAATCAAATAAAACCCTAAATTATTTACAAAAGTTTACCGTTGTAATTAAAAGGTAGGATTGAAGTGGAAAAGAAAACAAATAAAGAATTAAATCTACAAATATCCCAAAATATTTTATTCTCAATACTTTCATCACTGATTAAAATTAAAATAATAATAATAATTTTATTTTTATTTATTTAATTAAAATAATAATATTATTTAAAATAGATATTTTATTTTAATTATTATTTTAATTTTGGTTTTAATTTTATACTTAAATAATAAATTTTGTTATTGATATCTTCACCTACATAATTTTAATTGATAATAAAATTAATTATTTTAAATATATAAATAATATTATTTAAAAATTTTCAAATATTTAATAGTTTTATAAAATTAAATTTTGATACATTAATATGACATTATTTTTAATTGTTAAAATTTTATAAATTTTATAAAACTCAGAGAGTGTATAATTTAAGTATTTTAAATATTCAAATTTATAAATTATTGATATTATTCAAGTAATGTTTTATAGTTTTAAAATTATATTCTATTTTTAAATGAAAAAAATGAAAGTAAATAACACAATACGAGTACAATAAGCTAAACATTCATGTCACTTAGAACCTAAAATCTTGTAATATATATATATATATATAACATAAAAAGAAGTAAAAGAAAGAATTTTTTTTAATTTGGTATCACAAAAGTTATTTTAATTTTTTTTTTAAAAATGTAATATGAAATAATTATATATGTGAAAGGAAGTAAATTTTTTTTCTAGTAAAAAAAAATAACTAACAAATTATAGCCGAAGGATCTGAAAAGTTAAAAGAACCCATTTCTAAGAAATTTCGAACTCTAGCTGGGGAAAATAAAAAAATTGCAAATAAACTCTTGTGGATAAGACTTTTTTGGCCAAACAATTAGCAAGTTGGTTTTGATCTCTAGGAATATAGCGAAAAGACCACAGTTTCTCTTGACATAGAATATTCTGGATTCTTTGAATCTAGGCAAAGTCTGTTGTGGAGGAAACACAAAAGGAAGTAAATTTTTAATCACGAATTAAATGGATAATAAATACAATTGATGTGACTTATCATTACACATCAGTAACAATATTTTTTCTTTTTTTTCTTCAGAAAAAAAAACTATTCAATTCAATTTAGTACTAAGAGAAAAAAATATTACCAATATATAAATTTATTTTATTAAATAAAAATAATATATATACAGAGAGAGATATCTACTTACACAGATACAAAACTTAAATGGTTTTACACCATTCTATAATTTTTTATACAATTAATATTTTAATCTACAGTTGAATTTATCAAGATATTTGTACTTATTATGCGCATAAATTTTCTAATTGATTCGATATCTCTATTATATAAATCTAAAATATTATTAATATTAATATATATTTAACAGTTAAAAGATTTTTGAATAGTTAGATACTTTCAATTTATGTTAAACTTGACATTCATGATATACATGAATGAAGTATGAAATATGATGATAAGATTATTAAAATATTAATGATATAAAAATTACAAAAAAATAAAATAATTTAAAATTTACACCGATATAAATGAATCCCTCCATAATGAGAAAAAAAACGAAACAAACAAACAACAATAGGGGCCACATTGTTTGTTTTTCTCTTACAAATAATTGAGTTGCATTAATATTCCATCTGCCCCTTCCTTTTTATTCCTTTTTACGAAAGGAAAGAAGGCATTTGAAATAGACCAATCAACAAATATGGACAATTGGCCATGCTTAATTTATTAAGTGAAAAAATGAATCACATGAAAATCCAAATTAATATAACCTCCACAATACAGCTAGCAAACACAACTTGTTTTTGTGGGTCTTCCCCTTTTCAATTCCCACTTCAATTCTCTCGTTAAAAATAATGTTTTCTTTGTTTCACCGAAAATAACTTCTAGAAAATAATTTATTTTTCTAAAAAAGTTAATATTTTTTAGTGTTTGGAGGAATCTGTATAAAATATTTTCTGTTATTTAGTAGATTTCTTTAAAATATTTCGTAAAAATTGTTTTCAATTAAATAAACATACATTTAAGATTTTCTTATTTTTTCATTGTTTAATTGAATTTATTTTTATGTATAATTTTATATTTTACATTGTTTTTGCATATATTAAAAATATTATGTTAAATTCAGATTCATTACAACGTCATTTTTTAATTACATGACTACTAAGTGAGTATTTTTTATTTAAAAATGTGACATCAACAAAATTGATAAAAAAATTAACGATATCAACAATTGGACTTGATTTTCAAATTAAAAACTAAAGGGACTAAATTCTTGAAAATAAAAGTATAAAGACTAAATTACAAATCTATAAAGTGTACATAGACTTATGACATATTTAACCTTTATACTACAAAGCATTTGTTATTAATATATTTATAATTGTAATAAATATTTATTATTGAAATATTAATATTGAATATTTTCAATAATATGTGAATAATATTATTTAAAATTATTATTTTTAAAATTTATTATTAAAATAAAATTGAAAGATTAAATAATTTATTAAAATAATAAATTATATTTATTATATTAATAATTAATTATATGACTAAATATAAATAATTAAATATGTGTTTAATAATATTAAAAAATATAATATTTTAAATATTTTTAAAAATAAAAATAAAATTTATTATCAATATAATAATATTAAGCTTGACTTAAGTTAATTTTTATATAAAAATAAAATTATCTATAGATGAGCTCTTTTCCGGAAAATGACTTACGCTTTTTAAAATAGTAAGTCATTTTACAGGAAATAGCTTATTTTATTTTGACCTGTAAGTCATTTTCCGTTAACCAAACTATTTTTTGTGAAACAAACATAAGAAAATGTAGAAAATATTTTTCGTAAAACCTTTTACAGGTAAATAAATAAACCCTAAATAAAGAAATTAAATATTTTAAAAGTCACTGTATGAATGAATCAAAAGTTTTTTTAAAAAAATTCATCTCCATACATAAGAGATTGTCGTATAGAGATAAACAAAAATATTGTTAATAACGAGACTCAAATATTAAAACCGTTGGGTAGTTACATTAACTAAGGTCGTATAGTGGTTAACGGAAAAAAATGTGTATATTTAAACTCACTCCAGTTACATTAGTAAACTTTTAAATTTATTATTCGATAAAGTTTTATTTTAAACTTTTCATACATTTTAATTTTATTATGTAAATTTTATTATCTCCATTAACTATATATATTAATAATATTTTTTTATTGAGATTGTGTCACAAATTAATTTGATATCAACTTACAATTGATGACATAATCATGATAAATAATTGTATTTATTTAGTATTCTTAATCCAATGTATTTATATGTTTAAATTTTGTTTTACTTTTAATCTAATGTAATTTTTTATTTTAATATCATACATATTTCATATGTTATTATTAATTAGTTTCAAACTATACATTCCATATTATATTGCATGTTATTTTGAAACACAAATTTGTATTCTAAATATGCGAAGGATAGAGTGTCTAGTTATTATTTAAGTCAGTATTGCTCATCAACCGAGTTTCAAACCAGTTGTGAAATTATTAAAAACTCCTTTCTTTTACAAAGTAAATATATATATACATATATATAGAGCTGATCATGGGTCAAGCGGCACTGCCTTGCCCCAAGGCCCGTCCAGAAAAATGGGAGGGTTTGGGTAAAAATATAGGCCCGAAAAATGGGCTTGGGCAAAAAAAAGGCCCGTTTAGAAAATGGGCGGGCTCGGATAAGAGTTTTTGGCGGGCTGGGCCTGACCCCCCCGAATTATATATTAATATATATTTTTATTTTATTTTTAATTATTTTAAATTTTTAATGTAATTATTTTTATTATATTGTTAATTTGTGTATTGTTTTAAGAATTGTTTTAGTATTATTTTTATTTGTTTTAATATTTTTTTTTATGTTTTTAAATATATTTGATTTATTATATTTTTAAATTTTTTATTTAATGAAATAAGAAAAAATTTTAATATGGGCAGGTCGGGCCGGGCTCGGCTTAGTAATTTTATTTCGGGCCGGGCTTAGGCAAAATTTTAGGCCCATATTTGGGCAGGCGGGCCCGCCTAATAAACGAGCCTAAAATTTTGTTTGAGCTCTGCCCGAACCCGGCCCCGGCCCGCCCATGATCACCTCTACATATATATATATATATATTATAAAAGGTGTTTATGTATTTTTATATTTTTATATAAAATCTTGAAAAATACACATGATTAAATTTTTAATCTAAGACAACATGGTTTTCAACATCTCAACTTTACCATTTCAACTAAAGTATCATTTGATTTTTACATAAATTTTTAATAAATATATTTGTTACATAATTTTTTCTACCCATATTATGGATTTGACATAATATAATATATATTCTTACATTTTTTTATACCAAATAGAATAAATTTCCCTTCAAAAATATGACATTTATATATATTTAGTTATTATCTGTAACTTAACTTTATGCCCTATAATACATGGGTTAAACTTATATTATTATTACATATTTTGGTATTTTGATGTCTATTTTATGGTCTATGTTTAGACTTTATGCATGTTGAACACGTGTACTGCTTTGGTCTATTTAGTGGACTTCATGGCCCCCACATGCAATCTCCTTGGTATACGCGAGCTAGGACCGCGAACTTCCCTCGCGAGCCCTCCTGATGAACCCTCACTACAAGACCTGCACGCACCCAACTGATAGGGTCCAACTAGTTTACGAATAGGGGATTCGGATTTTATCAAAGTTTTGAGTAGGTGATAATAAATATGTAACAAATCCAATTTTGTACCCTTCTGAAAAGAGATGAAAAGCAGAGTGGGGTTAAACTTAGAGTTGCGAAAACCATGCAATTTAAATTTTCGCGTGGAAACATTCATGTATTTTTCTTTTGTGAAGATGAAATGGTATTTGGTGAAACCAAATCCAATAAATCATTAAAATATTACCGGAACACATCTGATTAGACAAGAGAATTCAAGGCTCTAACACGGAATCCGATGCCAAATAGATTTGCAACATTTTCTACTTGAAAGAACCTAAGATAATGCTAAGGAATATTAAGAACAAACTCATATATATTGAATAGTCTCAAAAGCTTCCCCTCTTCAAGGAATACAGAAGTATTTATAGAAGATCACTACTGACTATACTACTGACCACTCTCATTAGCATAACTACTTATTTGCACCAGACTAACAACTTATAACAACTCATAACAAACTAACTACTCTAACATGCATCCATCGTCTCAATCGGTAAGACCCGAAGGAACTGGAGAAACCGAGTAAAAACTGTATGCGAAAGAGGCTTGGTGAGAATATCAGCTACTTCATCACAGGCAAGCACTTCACCAACAATAATAGTACCAGCGGCAACCCTTTCACGGACAAAAAACAGATCAAGTTCCACATGCTTGAATTTGGAGTGAAGAACAGGATTGGCAGCAACTGCAACGGCACTTGAACTATCACACCAAATAGTTGGAGTATCAATAGAAGAGACTTGTAACTCTTGAAGCAAAGAGAGCAACCAAGTAACGTCACTAGTAGCTGCAGCAAGACTCCGATATTCAAATTCTCGGTAGAGCAAGAGACCACGTCTTTGCTTTTGGAGCACCACGAGATCGGTGATCACCAAAATATACACACGATAACTGGGACGTGGACCGGCGATCATCGAAATCCAACCCCCAGTTAGCATCAGCAAACCCCACAAGTGACAACCGGGAAGAAGGACGAAACACAATACCATAATCAAGAGTACCACATAAATATCGCAATATGCGTTTCAAAGCAACCATATGAAGAGTAGTGGGGCTGTGCATAAATTGACAAATACGGTTAACAGCATATGCAATATCAGGCCGGGTAAGAACAACATACTGCAAGGCCCCAGCAAGACTCCAATATTCAGTCGGATCACTCAGCACATCGCCATCATTTTTGGACAACCGAGGTGAACTAATCATAGGTGTATGAACTGGTTTTGCATTAGAAAGGGAGCTACGAACAAGAAGATCACGAACATATTTCTTCTGACATAAGTGAAGACACCCAGCAGACGAGCGTGTAACCTCAAGCCCAAGAAAGTAATGCAAATCACCCATATCTTTGAGAGCAAACTCAGCATTCAACTGATCAACAAACCTGGCTATAACAACTGAATCATTACCAGTTATGATTATATCATCAACATATACCAGAATATATAACACAACCTCGGTTGTAAGTCTAATGAAAAGAGAGGCATCAGATTTAGAGGCGATAAACCTAATAGACACCAGAAACTGCTTGAGTTTATCGAACCAAGCCCTAGAGGCTTGGCGAAGCCCATACAAAGCCTTATTCAACCAACACACAAGTGGCTGCCCAGCCGAATCAAACTGTACAAATCCGGGCGGCTAATGCATGAACACCTCATTATCCAAATCTCCATTAAGGAAAGCATTATTCACATCAACCTGACGAAGAGGCCATCGTCTCGCCACCGCAATAGACAGAATGACACGAATAGTAGCCGGTTTAACCACAGGGCTAAAAGTTTCTGTAAAATCACAACCTGCTACTTGCGAACACCCTTTAGCAACCAATCGAGCCTTCCGGCGACTAACAGACCCGTCAGGGTTCCTCTTAATCTTGAACAACCATTTACACCCTATCACTTTTCGTCTAGAAGGAGCAGGCACAAGTTCCCAGGTCGAATTAGCCAGGAGTGCATCAAATTCCGCTTAAGCAGCAACTTTCCAATCTGGGTGAGCAAACGCCTCATCAATAACACTTGGCTCAAAATCAACAGCTTCGGCGGTCAACGCCTTTGGTTTGAAAATACCTGCTTTTGACCGTGTAACCATAGCATGTATATTTCCCGAAGACACACACGGCACTTGACCCGATATCAGATGTTCAGAGGAGAGCAGAGGAGCAGATTCACTGTCACGAAAAGCTCCTAAAACATCAGTGTCAGGCGAGGCGGTCACATCTGCTGGTGACACGCAAGTGTCAAATGAGGAATCAACCCCAGAGTTAACAGCAGCACAGGCGAAATCAGGGACAGGAGAGGGTGTGGAAGCAACATGTAGAGGAAGAGTCTGCGGATTTAGTAAACGAGAAGGAAAAACTTGAACAACAGGAATATACGTAGCAGATTACCGAGAAGAATCACCATGATCGGATAACGGAGACAAAGATAAAAACCGATGCTTATCAAAAACAACATGACGAGAAACAATGACCTGTCCGTCTGGTGTAAGACAAAAATAGCCATTATGTTGAGAGCTGTAACCTAAAAACGTACATGGTTGAGATCGAAAATCTAGTTTATGACCAATGAACGGGCGCAGATATGGAAAACAACAGCAGCCAAAAACTCAGAGGTGACTATATTGTGGAAAACACCCATATAACTTTTGATACGGTGACTGACCTTGAAGGACAGGAGTGGGCAGTCTATTTATAAGATGAACAGCGCTATTAAACGCATAACCCCAGTGTTTCATAGAGAGATTTGCCTGAGCAAGCAACGTGAGCCCCGTTTCCACTATATGCCGATGCTTCCGTTCAGCAACCCCATTTTGCTCAGAAGTATGAGGACACGAGAGGCGATGAATAATCCCTTGTCCAGCAAGAACAGAAGCAAAGGCACGAAACTCTCCGCCCAGTCGCTTTGAAACTTCTTAATATGCTTCCCAAACTGAGTAGCTATCAAGTTCTGAAAATAACGAAAGCAATCTATGGCTTGAGATTTTCGTTTAATCAAGTAGACCCAAGTAAATCGACTACTCATGTCCACAAAGGAGACATAGTACAAATTCCCTTCACATGCCATAGAGGCAGGGCCCCACAAGTCAGAAACGACTAACTCAAACAACTCCACATACTCAGTACTCAAACTAGGAAACGGCAGTTTATGGGACTTGCCCTTCTGACATGCAACACAAATATTAGAAAGATTCTTTTTATTGGATACAATTCCACATTTATTTAAAACATCAGTAACAATCCTAGCTGACGGATGACTTAGTCGATTATGCCATAGTGTGAAGTCATCAGGAACCAACTGAGAAGCTTGAAAACCAATATTATGAACCTGAGCCACCTTAGTTGACGACCCGGATGATGCAACGGAGAAGTGATACAGTCCATCACGAACTTGGCCCCGCAACAAGATTTCCTGCGTCTGGATATCTTTTATGACACAGTAAGATGGGTGAAATTCAAAAAACACACTATTGTCCTTAGCAAACTGAGACACAGACAACAGGTTCTTCCGTATACTTGGCACACACAACACATTAGTCAACTGTAACAACTTTGAATTTGTAGAAATAACTGTATCACCAACAGACAAAATTTTAGTAGGAAATCCATTCCCCATTAAGAGTTCAGATGTACCTAAATACGGAGTAGTAGTATTTAAATCCGCAGCATTCTGGCATACATGATGCGATGCTTCAGAATCGAGATACCAGGACGAAGACCCAACTTGTGTAGGCACGTGACTCGAGTCAAATTGAGACGAGTCTGAAAAATCAGAGGCACAAAAATCTGGAATACGAGGTAAACCAATATTCTGAGAATTATCAACATCAAAAACTCGAGCACGTGGTTTGGTACGCCACGGGGCCTCAGGTGGAGCAATCGGGACACCCACAAAATTTGCTACAGGTGAACCAGGAGACTGTTGGGACACGTACTGAGTACCATGAGTCAGCCCATTTTGCTGATCAATTTGGCCAAACATGTGATCCGTCACATTTGGCCTAGGAGCAGCAGTATAAAACTGAGCTTCTGGGCCCACAACAGGCCTGCTAGGACGAGCATAGGCCCCAGGCGCACAAGCACGAGGCGATGACATACGGGGTGCATGAAATGCACCAATCGGTCCAGTTGACAGACCAGCCCAATTGGGCTGTAGATAATCACGCACAGCAGGTGGGTGCTGCCATACCCACTGCCCACCTTCAGGACGTGGCAGTGACTGATAACCACGTGCACAAGCGGCTCCACTACCGGCCACAGCAGCCGCATCAGAAGCACCATACTCTCTGTCAAATCTATAGTAGCACTGCTGTGCAACATGTCCCAGACGATTACAGATCTGGCATTGAACTCTCGTTCGAAAACCACGACCGCCACGAGCCCCAGTCGACGATCTCCCACCACGCACACTTAGCAAATCAAAATCAGCAGGAGTTTCGACAACATGCGCAACCATAAGAACATCACGCATAGCCCTCGTTTGCCTACTCTCAAACGCCATCAACACATCCACTAGCTTTTGAAATGGAAAAGACTCCGACGAGATCAAAACTAACATGAAAACCGAATCAAACTCAGGAGGAAGACCACCTAGGAGAACCTCCACTTTCTCTGCCTCAGAAACTTCAGATCCTGAAGCCTCAAGTAGCGCACAAAGAGTTTTAATCTTTGAAACATACTCTTTGACTGTGGATCCACCTTTCCGAACGGCATGAAGGTCATGCCTGATCTGAGCCACTTTCTCAACAGAAGACGCTGCAAACAAATGACTAGCAGCACTCCAGATATCACATGCAGTTTTAGTGGAAATAAAGTAAGAGAGAAGAGAGAAGTTAACCGTGGATAGAAGCCACGATGCAAGCAACCGATCCTGCTGTGTGAACAGAGCCGCATCTGGATTCGGTGCAAGAGTACCGTTGGTCATCGTCACAACCTTCGGCGGAATAGGAATGGAGCCATCCAAGAAACCTTGAAGGTCATAGCCTTCAACAATTAGTCGAATCTGAAATTGCCATTGAACGAAGTTCGATTTGTCGAGCTTAACAGTGTCATGACACGAGAAGCTATGGATCAGCCGAGAGTTGGAGAAAGAAGCATGAGCAGCAGCACCAATCGGAGAGTCAATAGTCGGATCCATGCAGACGGAGCGAAGACAACCACCAGGATCTAGGCGAATGATACCATGAAAGAACCTAAGGTAATGCTAAGGAATATTAAGAACAAACTCATATATATTGAATAGTCTCAAAAGCTTCCCCTCTTCAAGGAATACAGAAGTATTTATAGAAGATCACTACTGACTATACTACTGACCACTCTCATTAGCATAACTACTTATTTGCACCAGACTAACAACTTATAACAACTCATAACAAACTAACTACTCTAACACTACTCCTTCCTACTTTACAACCTGAAAAAAGATCACTCAACTTCAAATTACAATCTAAATATATTTAGACATTTGAAAAATGGATCCATCTTAACCTTTCAAGGCTTGTACCCGATTTGATCTAAACTGTTTTTAATATTATACTATATAATGATTTATATAGTATAAAATGCAAATCTATAATAATCTATAATACTATAACATAAATATTAAAAACATATATGTTAAATTATTTATTATAAAATATTAAATTAAAAATAACATAAATTATTATTTTAAAAAAATTAACTAACATAAAACGAATTTGAATTAACCATTCAAAAATAATAATATCCCATTTCTCAAATTAAACTATTTCGGTAAATATAAATTGTATTGATACTATATAATAGCCCAACATAAATTTGGTGGAGCTTGACCATGAAGAAACCTAGTAAACAGACATGCATTTATTATTAAACCGAATATTCTTGCAGTTTTATACTTTTGTTGTGGATCGGACAGTAGTGAAAATTAAATGCAATTAATAGTTGAGAAAATAATTATGAGTTTGTTTTTCTAGTTTTATTGAATATTGGATTTAAATAACATTTAATATGAAGAGTAAAGCTTTTAATGAGTAAGGTGGGTTAATCAAGAATGTGAAGGAAACGTACCATATTGTTGTGGAGTTTGATATCAACCTTAAAAAATGGCAGCAGGAAACGTACCATAAAGTTATGGAGTTTGATATCAACCTTAAAAAATGGCAGCAGGAAAACTACAATAATTTAAATTGGTAGGTGAAAATGGAGGCTTTCATTCATCTTAATAACTTTTAATCCTGTAACGCCCTAAATAATTTAGTCTCAATTCTGTAAATATTTGATACAAATATGTATTTGCTTCAGCAGTTAAGTGTTTTGGGTGTGTGTGGGAAGTCTTGTGTTCAATTCCCACTTTGACAATTTTTTTTTATTTTTTATCCAAGCCTTACCCTTGTTGAGTGAGTTTATAGAAAATTATCTATTAAATCATATTAGAATTAGCCTGTTGGTTTGAATGGAAATGAGTTAGAATGTTGAAGGATTTAAGTTTGAATCCTTGCATGAGCGTAGATGTTATATTTTTACTTGGTTGTCTGATGGAATTTCGGTTGAACTGAAAGTCTAAGGAGGTTGTAAGTTAGTGGGTTAGTGGGAGAAAAAAGGGGGATTTGGGATAATAATTTTTATTCATTTTTTTTTCAAAATTCTCTCTTTCCAAAAAAAATCCGATGTTCTTTTCTCTTCTTCTGTCGTTTTCTTCCCATTTTCTTTTCAACTGGTTTTTTCTCATTTTTTTTCTTTCTTCCTCATTTAAAAGGAAAATTATGATACCTTATCGCGGTGTTTCGAATCTTTGCGTTTATTCGTTTGGTAAGTAAAAGTGGTATGTTTCGCTCGAGTAGGAAGTCTTTTCTTTTAACCCATTTAGAGCTATGTTGAATTTTCCATTGATGTTGAACTCATGTTTTGGCAGCAACAAATCGAGAATATCGTGATTCTACTCTTGCGGAATCGTAGTCAATAGCTTGGAGTGTTGGGGTAAGCGATAAACACTTGACTTAAACTATTTTCGGTTTCTAGTTTTCAGTTTAATCATGTTATAAGACTGATTTTGAGCGTTGGTATGTCGATTCTTAGGTTCTGGAGGGCTCGTGTTTGTGGTAACATCAAAACTGAAATAGGTGTGTTCCTAAATCACAAAAAATGAGGTTTCGATGAAAGCCAAAACTGCCTACTGTCGACGCCCTACAAGCGTGTGGTCACCCGTGTGGTTGGCCGTGTGTGAGACACGGTCGTGTGTCTAATGAAAGTGCGACCGTGTGGTGGTTGGAGTGTGGCCATGTGGGCTACACGGGTATGCCACACTGGCGTGTGAGCCCATATTTCTGAAATTTTCCCTAGGGTCGCACGGGTTGTTCCGATCGACTTTGGGCCTACCGTAGGGTCAGTAAGGGCTAACCAAACCCTAGTTTATGTGATCTAGTATTCTATTAGTATGCTCTGAGTAGGATACTATTATGCATGTCTGCCTCTTCTGTTATATGTATGTCTGTTATCTGTATATAAGCATGTTGAGCATGTCTAATCTGTATATTTTGTATCTGATCTCTGTAACTGTTTTGGGGTAGGATTTTATATATAGAGAAAGTGTTCTGAAAGGTGACCTTCACTTATATTCTGGCAGTTTGACTGCACTTTATCTGATATGTGTCGTAATGGCACGATATGGTGTGTAGGGATGGGTGAGTGTTTTCAACCCCACATGCTGTGATAGGATGGTCATAATTGGTGTGTAGAGGATAGGGGTAGGATTCTATTTATTTGTTCTGCATATTGTTTCTGATATCTGTATCTGAAAAAGGACTTAAGTCCGTATCTGTATCTGACTGGTTATGAGACTATTGTATGCATGGCATGTCTATTTTTGTTGGGTTACACATTAAGTTTACGTAAACGCACTTCTATTTGTCTGTTTTGTCTAGGTAATCCACAGACTTAGGTGGATCGGTGCAGCGGAGGCTCAGCGGTGACCACTTGATCTACTACTAAATATACTTACTAATTTTTGGCTTTTATTTATAATTTCGGGATTTGATTGAGAGTTTGTAATTTTTGCGACTCTCTGGACTATATGGTTTTTAACTGTTGGGTTACTTTCCTTTGCATGGTTTGACAAAATGTTTTATGAAAATAACAGTTTTACGCAAACAAAGGTTTTTCTTCGAAAAATACGAACTTAATTTTTTTTGAAATATAGCGGTTTTGATAAACTTTAGTTGTAAATCACGTTTTGCTAAATTAACTAATTTAATAAACACTTTTGACGAATGGGTATAAGTGTATATGTGTTGAAAAGCTGAAATGTTTTTATTATATCATCTTTGTTTTTAAAACCCTTCTTAGTGACATCTCTAAATTTGGCCATAACGTCTAGGCTGGGTTTAGGTGTTACATTTATTGGTATCAGAGCCATATTACAAAACTCAGGCTGTGAAATTTTGAGTTCCAAAATTATATTTCAAAAAGAACTGATTTTCAAATAATTTGAATAATGTTGAGAAAGTATGTGGTACACCAAGTCTCCGGTGCCGATTCTGTAAGTATCTCTGTACTTAGATAGAACTATTCTGAAAACACTGTAGTTAGCATTTTCTGAAACTGTACTGAAATAGTTAGAGATTGAAACCTTTGAAAACATTTTTGAATTTCTGATAAATTATGCATAAAATATCTGTTAATAAATACTGGAACTGATACATAAAATTTTATAATGTAGATAAAATTTGAAAAATATGATGAGCGCTCGTGAAACTTGTGGACGTGGTATTCGTGGCCGAGGTAGAGGCCGTAGGAGGCTCAAACTAAATTTCCCTCTTTGGGCAGTATGCCGAACTTAGATACGAGAGAGAAACTGATTTCATCTGCTACTGAGACTGAGTCTCAAAGCCAGTCGACTAGGGATGACGCATTGTCCCAAGCCATGTTGAGGATATTGGAGAGGGTCGCTGGACCCTATTTTGGATCCGGGGGTCGTGGGTCGGTAACTGAACGACTCTGGTCTAATGGTGCTGAGCTGTTTAGGGGTGTCACTAGAGTCACCCCTACTGTGGCCAAGTATTGGTTGGAGGCCACCGAGAGGATCATGAATGATATGAACTGTACTCCCAATTTGAAACTTAAGGGTGCAGTCTCTTTGCTTCGCGACGAGGCATATCAGTAGTTGTTATCGATTGAGGAAGGTACTCGCCTGATCGTTTGAACTGGGACTTCTTTAAGGTTTTTTTTTCAAGGGAAATATGTGGGAGAGAGCTATGTGGATGCTAGCAGGCGTGAGTTCATGAATCTCACGCAAGGTGATAGATCTGCAGCCGAGTATGAGGTCGAGTTTCTAAGGTTGAGCCGCTATGCTCGAGGCTTGGTGGCGTCTGAATATGAGAAATGTGTCCGCTTTGAGGATGGTCTGAGGGATAACTTGAGGGTACTGATTGCTGTAAAGAGGGAAGGAGAGTTTACGGTTCTAGTAGATAAGGCGAAGATCGTCGAAGAGGTTAAGCGCGTAGACCTATTAGAGTGGGGGTTCCTGTTGCTCCTACTGGGATTCAGCCTTGTGGAGATTGTAGTAGGCGCCATCCGGACGAGTGTTAGAGGAGGATAGGGGCTTGTCTTAGGTATGGGTCCTTGGAGCACCATATTAGAGAGTGTCCACAGTGGGCAAATCAGATGCAAGTTTCGGGACTGGGTCCTGTATAGCCTCAGAGGGCAATTCAGTAGCCACCTAGGGGTCGTGGTCCGACTAAGGGTAGTAATGGTATGGGTCATAAACAAAGAGCACCGGGCAAATGTTTTAGTCAGACTGAGTTGAGACAACATACGTTAGTTTACGCTGCTCGACGCTGAGAGGATAGAGATGCTCTTAACTTTATCACGGGTACGTTCTTTATTTTTGATGTGCCTTATACTGCTTTGATAGACATAGGCTCTACACATTCTTATGTAGCTAGTACTATTTCTGAAAATCTGGGGATTTCCATGAAGAGCACTTCTAGTGAGATCACTGTACTGAGTCCGTTGGGGCAGTTTGTCCGGGTTAATAAACTCTATAGGGATGTTCCGTTAGAGGTGTAAAGGTCTGTATTTTTGGAAAATCTGATGGAGTTACCGTTTGGGGAGTTCAATTTGATTTTAGGCATAGATTGGTTGGTTGAACACCAAGCCAGTTTGGATTGCGCGTCTAAGAGGATCATTTTGAGGACTGAGGATGATAATGAGGTGGTTGTGATTGGTGAGCATCGAGATTATCTGTCTAAAGTGATCTCCGCTCTTGTGGTTGAGAAATTAGTTTGGAAAGGGTGTGAGGCATATTTGGCTTACGTCAGTGTTTCTGTTTCTAAGGACTCTTCTGTTGGCGACATTAAAATAGTAAAGGATTTTCTAGATGTCTTTCCTGAGAAGTTACCAGGTTTACCTCCGAGTCGGGAAGTTGAGTTCAGTATTGAGCTTCTACTAGGTACAGCTCTAGTGTCTATCGCTTCATACCGTATGGCACCGAAAGAGCTTACAGATATTTTAGATCGTGGTTTCATCTGTCTTAGTGTGTCTCCATAGGGAGCACTAGTTCTATTTGTTAAGAAGAATAATGGAACCATGAGGATGTGCATCGATTATCGGTAGTTGAATAAGCTAACTGTGAAATATAAGTATCCACTTTCAAGGATCGATGATGTGTTTGATCAGTTCCGATGGGCTTCAGTGTTTTCGAATATTGATCTTCGATCTAGGTACCATCAGCTCAGGGTTAAGAATGTTGATGTTCATAAGACTGCATTTAGGACTCGTTATGGACATTACGAGTTCCTAGTTATGCGTTTCAGTTTGACGAATGCTCTAACTGCATTCATGGATTTAATGAACCAAGTCTTTTATCCATATCTAGATCAGTTCGTCATGGTTTTCATCAAAGATATTCTAGTTTACTCTAAGATTGAGGAGGGCATGATGAACATTTTAGAGTAGTGATTCAAATACTCTGTGAGAAACAGCTTTACTCTAAGTTGAGCAAGTGTGAGTTCTGGTTTACTCTAAGATTGAGGATGGGCATGATGAACATCTTAGAGTAGTGATTCAAATACTCTGTAAGAAACAGCTTTACTCTAAGTTGAGCAAGTGTGAGTTCTGGTTGCATGATGTGACTTTTCTAGGACACGTAGTTTCTACTGAAGGGATCTGAGTTGATCCTAGAAAGATTGAGGTGGTGCTTGAGTGAAAATAGCCTAAGAATGTCTCTAAAATTCACAGTTTTCTTGGTCTTGCGGTAGTATTGACAGATTGTCGAGGGGTTCTCTTTGATTGTAGCTCTTTTGACTAAGCTTCTGCGTAAAAGCGTTATTTTTGTCTGGACTGATGCACAGCAATGAGCTTTGAGAAGCTCAAGTCTGTTCTGACTCAGGTTCCTATTCTGATAAAGCTTGAATCCTGTAAAGAGTTTGTGGTTTACAGTGATGCATCGCATATCGGTTTGGGATGTGTATTGATGCAATATGGAAAATTTGTGGCTTATACATCCCGTCAGCTTAAGTTACATAAAGGGAATTATCTGACGCATGATCTCGAGTTGGCTACGGTGGTTTTTGAATTGAAAATCTGGATGCACTATCTGTATGGTAAAAGGTGTATTATCTACACTGATCACAAGAGCATTAAGTATCTCATTACCTAGAAAGAGTTGAATTTTAGGCAGCGACGTTGGATTGAATTGCTCAAAGATTATGATTGCATGATAGAGTATCATCCGGGTAAGGCCAATGTGGTGGCCCATGCTCTAAGTCGCAGAGCGATGACTGATTTGAGGGCGATGTTCGCTTGCCTTAGTCTATTTGATGATGGGAGTTTGTTAATCAAGTTGCAAGTTAAGCCAATTTAGATTGATCAGATTCAGGATAAGCAGTTAGGGGATGAGTCTTTGGGTTTATGGTTTCATCAAATTGAGAGTGACAGTACTTTGGACTTTGGGCTGAATAAGAATGGAGTTTTGTGTTTTCGAGGTCAGATCTATGTACCAAATGATTCTGATTTGTAGTAGGTGATTCTGAGAGAGGCGCATAATAGCCCTTATGCTATGCATCCCAGTGGTAATAAGATGTATCGCAATCTCCGTGAATTGTATTGGTGGCCAGGTTTAAATCGTAAGGTTACGAATTTTGTTGCTCGTTGTCTGACGTGCCAGCAAGTTAAGGCTAAACACCAGTTGCCTTTGGGTTTGCTCCAACCCATTAAGATTCCCTTATGAGAATAGGAATGATTGACGATGGACTTCGTTAGTGGGTTGCCCTTGACACTCTCTAAAAAGGAATCTATTTGGGTCATCGTGGATCGAAAGATCAAGTTTGCTCATTTTATTCCGGTTTGAACAGACTACTTTCTGCAGAAGTTAGTAAAGCTCTATATCTCCCAGATTGTAAGACTGCATGGGGTTCCTATTTTGATTATTTCTGATAGGGATCCTCGCTTTACTTCTCGGTTCTAGAAAAAATTTCACGAGACTTTGGGTTCGAGATTGAAGTTCAGTACTGCATTTCATTCTCAGACCGATGGTTAATCTGAGAGGGTGATTCAGATACTAGAGGATATATTTCGGAGTTGTGTAATAGATTTCTGAGGTAGTTGGGAGGATTATCTGCCACTAACTGAGTTCGCCTAAAATAATAGTTTCCATTCTAGCATCCAGATGGCACCTTACGAGGCTTTGTATGGTTGTAAGTGTCGTACTCTGCTATGTTGGGCTGAGTTGAGTGAGCGTCGGGTTTTGGGTCCTAATTTAGTTTTCGAGACTGGGATAAAGTTAGACTGATTTGGGGTCATCTGAAGGCTGCTTCTGATAGACAGAAGTCTTAAGCAGATCTGAAGAGGAGAAATATTGAGTACTTGGTGGGTGATTTCGTGTTTCTTAAGGTATCTTCATGAAAGAAAGTTCTGAGATTCGGTTGTAAAGGCAAGTTAAGCCCTAGGTTTATTAGGCTGTACCAGATTTTAAAGCGTGTGGGACCAGTCGCTTATCAGTTGGAGTTACCTCCAGAGTTAGACTGTATCCACAATATGTTTCATGTTTTGATGTTGAGGTGGTATCGGTCTGATCCATCTCACGTTGTCTCTATTGAATAGATCGAGGTTAAATCGGACTTGACTTTTGAGAATGAGCTAATTCAGATTTTGGATTGTGATGTTAAGGTTCTGAGGAAGAAGTCCATACAGTTAGTGAAGGTTCTGTGGTGGAATCATAGCACTAAGGAAGCCACGTGGGAATCTGAGGACTCGATGCGATAACAATATCCTTATATGTTCTAATTAGGTAAATTTCGAGGTTGAAATTTCTTTTAAGGGGTAGAGTTGTAACACCCTGAATAATTTATTCCTGATTCTGTAAATATCTGACACAAATATATATCTCCTTTAGTGGTTAAGTGTTTTGGGTGTGTGTGGGAGGTCTTGGGTTCAATTCTCACTTTGGCAATTTTTGTTATTTTTTATCCAAGCCTTACCTTTGTTGAGTGGGCTTATAGAAAACTATCTGTTAAACCATATCAGAATAAGCCTGCTAGTTTGAATGGTATGGAGTTAGAGTGTTGGAGGTCCTGAGTTCGAATCCCTGCGCAAGCGTGGATGTTAAATTTTTGCTTGGTTTTCTGATGGAGTTTCGGTTGAACTGAAAGTCTGAAGAGGTTGTAATTAGTGGATTAGTGGTAGAAAAAGGCGGGATTTGGGATAATAATGTTTTATTCATTTTGTTTTTCAAAATTCTCTCTTTCTAGAAAAAAAAAAAAACTAACTTCTTTTCTCTTCCTCTGCCGTTTTCTTCCCATTTTCTTTTTAACTGGTTTTTTTCTCTTTTTTTTCTTTCTTCCTCGTTTTAACAAGAAAATTATGATACGTTATCGCGGTGTTTCGAATCTTTATGTTTATTCATTTGGTAAGTAAAAGTGGTATGTTTCGCTTGAGTAAAAAGTCTTTTCTTTTAACCCGTTTAGAGCTATGCTAAATTTTCCGTTGATGTTGAACTCATATTTTGGCAGCAGCGAATTGAGAAGATCGTGACTTTAATCTTACGGAATCCTAGTTAATCGTTCGGAGCATTGGGGTTGATTTGAACTATTGTTGGTTTTGAGTTTTCAGTTTAATCATGTTTTAAGACTGATTTTGAGTGCTGGTATATCGATTCTTAGGTTTTTGAGGGCTGGTGTTTGCGGTAGCATCAAAATCGGAAAAAGTGTGTTTCTAAATTGTGAAAAATAAGGTTTTGGCGAAAGCTAAAATTGCCTACTGTTGACGCCACACGAGTTTGTGTTCACCTGTGTGGTTGGTCGTGTGCGAGACACGACCGTGTGTCTGACGAAGGTGCAGCCGTGCGCAAGATACAACCGTGTGGGGGTTGGAGTGTGGCCGTGTGGGCCACATGGGCGTGTGGGTTTTAGGCCAAGTCGTGTGGGCCACATGGGCGTGTGGGTTTTAGGCCAAGTCGTGTGGGCCACACGGGCATGCCACACTAGTGTATGGGTTCTGGGCCAATCTTGGCGTATAGGCCCACACGGGTGTAACAACTCGTTTTTAGGTCAAATCAAAATAGTAGTTTCAGGGCCACAAATCTGATGTCAAAATATTTATTTTATTATTTTAATAAGGTTTACAGCATGATAGTTTTGTAATGTGAAAGTTTCGTAAAGAAATTTTACCGTTTAAATGCTTAATTCGGTAAAATGACTAAATTGCGTAACGCGTAAAAGTAGAGTTTTATTGTTTAAAGGTATTAAATAGCTAAGGTTTATTAATATGGAAGTCCTTATGATGTTATTTAACCATAATTTAAGTTAGTGGACATTCATCTCCATGAATTACAAGATATATTAAGTTTAATTATAAGGTTACAATGGTAATTTATGTATTTAGTTAATAATAATAAAACAAAAGCAAAAATTATGTGAAGTTATTCATCATCTTGCCGAATTTGAGAAATAAAATAAGGGTTTTTGAGCTTTCATGGTTTCGACAACTTCAACCTTTGATTAAGGTACGGTTTTGACTCGGTTTTTAATTATTTTTATATTTTTGAGCTCTTTGCAGCTTAATCTAGCTAGCTCGTACCTTCATTTTTAAAACTGTTAAAGATTTTGAGATATGAAATTGTTGAATACTTGAGTATTTTGAAGTTTCTTGTTAGATTATTAAGGGTTGTTAATAGTTATACAAGTTTTATAAAGTGATTTTTGATAAAAATTAGAATTAGGGATTAAATTGTAAAAGATAGAAATGTTGTGATTGAAAATGTGAATAAAATGAAAATATGGGCTGCTATTTGATTGTGTGAAATTCGGCTATACATGGGTTAAGGGAAAATTGTTTAAATTTGCCATTTTTGTGTAGAAAAGACTAAATTACAAAGTAGTTAAAAGTCTTAAGGTAAATTTGTAATTTAGCCAAAACAAATGTTTTAGGCTAAATTGAGTTGAATGAAAATTTAAATGAGTTAAATTGATATTATATAGATCAAGATAAGCAAATACCAGAATTAGATCAGGGGAAACGAAAGGTAGACGAGCAGACAATAGTTTTCATTCGAGCAACTCAAGGTAAGTTCGTATAATTAGAATTGAACTTTACTATGCTTGTAATGGTTGAATTGAATGTATTTAATTGAAATATTTGAAATACAAATGCCTTGATGAAATATGGTATTCGTTACTGAGCTCTGTTTGAACTATGTGAATTCATTGGATTCGAGTGACGTGTTACTGGAATTACCATAACGGTCGAGCTCCTGCATTTGTTGCGGACTCACCATAGCTCATAAGAGCTTACTGTTTCAGCTCATTGAAGCTTACCAAATCAGCTCGAAAGAGCTTATTGTTCAGCTCAATAGAGGTTACCGTTTTTAGCTCAATAGAGCTTACTGTTTATCAGCTCATGAAGAGCTTACTGGCCATGTCTCGAAAGAGCATGTATGATGATGAATTGACGGATTATTGACATTGTTCACTCAATTATCCTTTGAAGTTCTAATAGGTTCAACGGGCTTAAATAATGTTATATAAACAAGTTATGGTTTATGTATTAGTTAAATGACTAACATGTGATGATTATGTGTGATTAGGTGATGGTTATATTGAATTGTTGGCATCTTATTATTGCTTTGATTACTTTAAATGGTAAGTTTAATTCTAGAATATGCGGGCTTACTAAGCTATAAGCTTACTCTGTTTCTGTTTCTATGTCTTATAGAGGCTCGTTAGCTCGCTCGTTCCGGACAAGTCGGAGTTGCACGTCACATTATCCAAATTTCTATTTGGTATTTGAACTTATGAATTTATGTAAATATGGCATGTATAGGCTAGTTTGATAGTGATAGTTATGTTTTGGAATCATGGTTTGAGAATGAAATTGTATATAAGTTAAGCCATGTGATTTGGCTTATTTTGGTATCATTTGAATTGCACATATGTGCTTAATGATGATATGTTTTGGTATGGTAATCTTTGAATGAAATTATGCAAAAGAAGTCTTGATATATGGATGTTAGATGAATGAATTGTATATGTAGTTATATAGGTATATGGACATGTAAATGGTAAGTTTGATTATGGCTTGTAATGTGTATTGAAATGGTTGATTTGGTTGTCAATTGAGTTACTTAATTGTGGTTAAATATAAATGTATATGCTCATGTTTTAATGTGGCAAATTTGGCTTTTCAAATGGCCTATTTTTGTCCACATGGGCAAAGACACGGGCGTGTGTCTCAATCGTGTGTGACACACGGTCATATTGCACGGTCGTGTGTCCTCTGGGGTACCCTACAATTGTAAGTCAGGGTTGAGCACGGTCAAGACACACGGGTGTGTGACTAGCTGTGTGACCCAACTCAGTTTCGGCCACGGCCAAGGCACATGGGCGTGTCTTGTGGCTGTGTGAGCAAGTCAGTATGTATGCCCTGTTTAGCCACGGCTTAAACACACGAGCGTGTCTAATGCCGTGTGAGGCACACGGCTTGTTCACACGGGCGTGTGGCCCTTTAAAGGTTGAAAATTTTCTAAGTTTCTGAAACTTTTATATGTTATCAAATTAGTCCTAAATGCATGATTAAAGTTTTGTATGATTATTTTTAAATACATTAGAATAGGAATGATTGATGGTTTCTGAAATGAGATAGAATTTGTTAAATGCATGTTCTGAATTGAGTTACAGGTCTGGTAACGCCTCTTAACCTATTCCGGTGACGGTTACGGGTTAGGGGTGTTACAACAGGTATGTGGGCCCATATTTCTAAAATTTTTCTTAGGGTCACACGAGTCGTTCTGATTGACTGTGGGCCTACCGTAGGGTCAGTAAGGGCTAACCAAACCCTAGTTTATGTGATCTGGTATTCTGTTAGTATGCTCTAAGTAGGACACTGTTATGAATGTTTGTTTGTTTTGTTACATGTATGTCTGTTATCTGTATATAAGCATGTTCAGCATGTCTAATCTGTAAATTTTGTCTCTGATCTCTATAACTATTTTGGAAGGGATTGTATATATGGAAGAAGTGTTCTGAAAGGCGACCTTCGCCTATACTCTGGCAGCTTGACTGCACTTTATCTGATATGTGTCGTAATGGCACGATATGGTGTGTAGGGATGGGTGAGTGTTTTTACCACTACATGGTGTGATAGGATGGTTGAAGTTGGTGTGTAGAAGATGGGGGTATGATTCTGTTTATCTGTTCTACATATCTGTTTCTTATATATGCATCTGAAAAAGGACTTAAGTCTGTATCTGTATCTGATTGGTTATGAGACCACTGTATGTATTGCATGTCTATTTCTGTTGGGTTACACATTGAGTTTACGTAAACTCACTTTTGTTTGTCTGTTTTGTCCAGGTAATCCACAAACTTAGGCGGATCGGTTCAGCGGAGGCTCAACGGTGACCACTTGACCTAGTACTGAATATACTTATTAACTTGTGGCTTTTATTTATAATTTCAAGATTTGATTGAGAGTTTGTAATTTTTGGGACTCTCTGGACTATATGGTTTTTAACTGTTGGGTTGGTTTTTTTTGCTTGTTTTGACAAAATTTTTTATAAAAATAACAGTTTTACTTAAACAAAGGTTTTTCTTCGAAAAACATGAACTGGATTTTTTTTTAAATATAGCGATTTTGATAAACTTCTGCGGTAAATCACGTTTTGGCAAATTAACTAATTTAATAAACACTTCTAACTAATTTTTATTATATCGTCTTCGTTTTTAAAACCATTCTTAGTGACATCTTCGAATTCGGCCATAACGTATAGGCCAGGTTTGGAGTGTTACAAATTCAGATTGTATATTTAAATTATATTTCGTTATTCGAAGTAATATATATGTAACACCCCTAACCCATATCCTTTGCTGGAACAGGGTTACGGAGCATTACCGAAATATACAGATTAAATACAGACATTTCATATTATTTAACATTCATGTCAGAAATTATTCATAAAGTCCCTTATATAAGCCCTCAAGACTCAAAACATGCATTAGAATCAAGTTGGGACTAAACTGGGTACTCAGAGAATTTTTCGCAAAATCTCAAAATTTTTCTAAGGTGCAGGGGACACACGCCTGTGTGGTCAGGCCGTGTAGCTCACACGGCCAAGAGACACGCCCGTGTCTCAGGCCATGTAGGCATTCGAAGTAGGGCACAGGGCCGTGTCTCAGCCCGTGTCTATACTCGTGTAACTCTCTAACTGAGATCACACTGCCAAGTCACACGTCCGTGTGCTAGGCCGTGTGAACATGAAAATTTGTATTAAATAGTTGAAGGGGTCACACGGCCAAGCCACGCGCTTGTGTGCCAGGCCGTGTGATCAATTCTGAGCATTCTATTGTGAAATTTTAAAGATGCAGAAGACACACGGCCAAATCACACACCCATGTGCTAGGCCGTGTGTCACAAAATAAGGCCATTTTCAAGCTTTATTTCTCACCCAATTTGTATTTCTCCTACATCAACACTTTAACATTTTCACAAGCCAATGTAATACATCCAAATCAAGCTAATACCAAGTATCATATATGACATATTAATAGATATGACCTAGTCTTCATTTTCATCAAGTTAACCTAATACATATAAAAACATCTTCATACTAAATATGTCATTTCATTTATTCATCAATTTATCCATATGATTTCCATCACTCTTCCATTTCAAACACATATCAACCATGTATAGACTCTTATATACTCTTCAAAACATATCTATCACAAGCCATTCCAATGGCTAGTTACAGCCAAAATCACATACATGCCATTAATGGCCCAATTCAACCTATACATGCCATTATAACCAAAAGTAATTTACTAATTATACCGAAATGAACTGAGGGATAGAGTGATGTTGCTCCGACCAGCTTCCAACCAAATTGAGCTTTCGAATTACTATAAAACAGAGGAAATAAAATAGAGTAAGCTTTAAAGCTTAGTAAGTTCGTATAATAGGAATTTAACTTACCAATTAATTCACATTTAAGGTAAGCAAATAAACATGCTCAAACCAATTTGGCCAATTGCCTAAACACATATCTTCATCAAGCATGTTATTAATGCAATTCATATAAATATCAAGAAATAAGTATGAGCTCATCCATATACAAGTTCCATATACATTTACTTTTCACAACAAGTGTCCATGAAACATATATACATCATATCCTTATATTGTAAGTATTTATACTTGTAAAAATTTGTCTCAATTTCATAATATCTCGTGTTAGAACTTTGCCCATTGAATCATTCAAAATATCGATGGATACACGGGTAGTGCACACAAAGTGTACAAATCTATAATCCGTCAATTCTTATCCTGGAATGCTCATACGAGCACATAAACAGGAAGCTTTCTCTCGAGCTATATAACAGGAAGCTCATGTGAGCTGTATAAAAGAAAGCTCATACGAGCCAATAACGGGTAGTTCTGAAGAGCCATTAATCAGGAAGCTTCGGATAGCCATATATCAGGAAGTTCAAGCGAGCCATATCGGGAAGCTTCGGAGAGCCATTAATCAGGAAGCTCACAAAAAGCTTTTAATCGGGAAGCTCACAAAGAGCCATATATCGGGACACTCATAAGAGCTATGGGGTGTTTACAATACATGCAGAATCATAACCGATCGAGATGCTCCAAAGAGCTATTAACGGGAAGTTCGCAAGAACCATATAACGGGAAGCTCGAGATATCAGGATGCTCATGAGAGCTAATAACGGGACACTCTTTCGAGCTATGGTGTGTTCGCAACATATGCAGGACCACACCAATTCGGGAACCCTATATCCATCGAATTTCATTTATTCAAATGGGACCTAATACTTGTCGGGCATATTGGATATGTGATCGATTTTCATACATGTCAATTATACAATACACATACATAACATTCAATTCAAACATATAATTTTACAATTTATTTACACGAACTTACCTCGACAATTGTTCGTGTACGAAAAATCTACTAATCCAACAGTTTTTCTTTTCCACGATCTGACTTCATATTTGATCTATCGAGATCTAATTAAGCCAAAATAGCTTACTTTGGTTTAACACCCATAACTAGGGTTTCCATGTCTTTAATTTGGGAAAGATGATATAAAATGATGATATTTCTTGTTTAATTAAAATATTATCTTTTATTATTTCATCTTTCCAATTTATTACTTTTCTTTATTAATTTTCCATGGATGATTCATCATACTTGTAAGAGGCCATTTTTGCCCGAGCCCAAACCAAACCAAATAAAAAAAAAATTAACTGTCTAAGTCCAATTACAAAAGAAACCCAAATGGCGCAAAATAAAAGAAAACCCTAATGGCCCAGTGACCCAAAACACTTAAAACATTTTTAGTGAATCAGAAACCCTAGCCTCTTTTTGCACCGCAACCTCGCCACGTCGGTAGGCGTGCCTTCTGACACCCCCTCTGCCACCATCGTCTTTGACTTCGTTCTCTACCACCACATGCAAAAAAGAAAGATGACAAAGAAATAGTAGTAGCGCAAAAACAAAAAAGAAAAGAAAAATGTTGTAATTTAAAACAGCTATAAAGGCCAATTTCTTGTAAGATTTCGAGGAAAAAAGAAATATAGAAAAAACTCACAATAGTTTTTAAGAAAGGTATTTGTTTTGCCTTTGCATACTTATTTTCTTTTAAAATATATCATATATATATATAGATAGATAGATATAAAAATAATAATAATACGAAATGTTTTTCCTTAACCGCCATCGCCGGAGATTTCTCTTGTCTGGAAAGTGGTCGAATCCATGGTGGTTCGTCGAAAACCTCATCGGGGGTGACGGGGAACCAAAAGGTTCTTTTGATTTTTTTTTTTTTCCTTCTTTTTTGAATTTTGGGGGGCTTTTCAGGCATTTTGGTCTTAGATCGGGGTAGAGGGTAGTAAAACGATCAAAAAGGCCTTTTTTTTTATTTTGCCACCATCGTGGACTTTAAAAGCCATCATCGGCGATCAAGACCATAGCGAGGCTTGCGCGCACTCAAAGTGGCGATCTTAGGTCTCACAGCGGGGAAATAAAGAAAAGGGGGTTTTGGATTTTTTTTATTTAAGGGCTGAAATGATTTTTTTTTTAATTTTAACTTAAATAGCCGTAGTGAAACGACGCCCTTTCGAAGGATTCTAGAAGGCCCCAAAACGAAGTCGTTTAGGGGCCAAACCCGAAATTCGACCCGATCCTTTAATAGGATCCGCGTGTTTTTGAAAAATGGCCTATTTATGCTTTCGGTCCTTCCGCTTTTTAATGACATTTCAATGCAGTCCTATTTCCTCTTTGTCTTTTTAATTTTTACCATGTAATTTCATTTTTGTTTCAGTTCAATCCTTATGGAACGGTGTGTTTAAGGTGTTTGGGATAATTTCATATTTAGTCCCTATTCTTTTACTCGTGTTTCATTTTAATCCTTTATTCTATTTTTTTATTATTTTTATTTCATACAATTAATTTCATTTAACTTTTGAATTAATCCTTTATTTTTTTAATCTTTATTAAATTGTTTTCTTTTATATTTATCTACTTATTTATTTATTATTTCTCTATTCTTTCTCATATATTTAAAATTATTGTTTATATTTCACACATTTTGTGTATATTGCCATCATTATTTTTTATTTTTCTAGTATATTTTTCGTATGCTTAAATCTAATATTACTTATTTTATTTATTCTTTTACTTTTTAAATAATTAAATTTAATATTAATTTTTTTGCCTATTTATTTATTTATTATATTTAAATTCAATATTACTAATATTTCCCTTTCATTTATTTTATATATTTTTTTATTTCAAAATTACTTTATTTATTTTGTTATGAATTAATTTTGTTATTATTGCCACATTTACATCATTTATTTATTATCACCATGGTATGATTATTAATGTCAATGTTATTATTATAATTATGTTATTACTATTATAATATTTCTTCATTTACTTATTATTTATCATTCTATCTATATAGTCATTTTAAATTATCTCATTTTCACTATATCATACATTAAGATTCAAACATTTATCCATTTGTATATCACGCCCAAATGAATTAAATACACATCACATTAAGTATTATGTTCATTTTTTTCGCGCAATGCATAAAATTTTTTTTAAACCAAAGCAAATGTTCATTATTTTGGAATTAGAAAAGTCGTGTTCCTAACTCACGGAATATGGCTTCCTTCTAAAACCAAGATATTTGAATATTTACTTTAAAATAAACAAAAAATGAGATTTAAGTAGCGTCCAATCAACATTTATTCTAGTTCTTGAGAATATAAGGCATTGTGTTCTAACTTATGGGACATGATCTTTTCTTTTCGAACAACTTGAAATAAGCCCTTTTCGTGAAAATTATTTTAGTTAACTAATAACTTAATAAGGGATCATATTTTGAATTCTTTTCAAATTTTCAATTTTCGACACTAAAGACATCAAGTAATTAATTAGGTACCAATTTGGGCGTAACGAGGGTGCTAATCTTTCCTTGTGCGTAACCGACTTTCGAACCTTTTTTTTGGATTTTGTAGACCAAAAAACATTGTTTTAATAAATCAAACGTTTTATTAAAACGATCAAATTACGAGGTGACCCGATCACGCCTCCTAAAAGTGATTGGTGGCGACTCCCATTTTCATTTTTTTAAAATAAAAAGTCGATTTCAAAAAAAAAAAAAGTTTCAACAATACTTATCTACTAACTCCTCTTAATGGTCTATTTGCCATATAAAGACCTCAAATTTTGAATTCCACAACTATTTGATACTAGAACCCAACTTTTGCATTTCAAGCAATTTGATCCTTTCCATCTAATTAGACTTGTAATCGGTAAAATTTTCCTAACGAAATTTTCATACGATATTTCTATCACAATATAGACCATGAAATAAAATTAAAATAAATTTTCTTTCAAACTCGGATTTGTGGTCCCGAAACCACTGTTCCGATTTCATTAAAAACGAGTTGTTACAATATAAACTATATTTTTACCCAAATTTACCCTGTCAAAAAAAAATTAAGATGAATAATTTTGTCACACTTTATACACTATATTTTTATGCAAAGTATATAGAAAAGAAAAAAGAAAATTATTTTTAAGAAAAATAATAATGGGTTTTGAATTGAGGTGAAAAAGAATCGAAATCGAGGTTTAAAAATGGAAAAGAAGTTCGTTGGAATCTGGGTTTGGATGAATTTTTCGATAGGTTCTTGAATTTTCCATTACTGGAGTTATTGAGTTTGGATGTTTATAGCTTATTTAAAAAATAGCTTAAGGAAATAATATTTAATTCATTGAGGATTTTTTAAGTTAAAAATTATCATGTGTCACAAAATTATTGGTTAAGAGATTCTTTTAATGATTGGAGGTAATTTGGGTAACTAAGTATAGTTTTAGTACCATTTTAGAAAACAAGATATAATTTAGATACCACTTGTGACAAAAAAAAAAAGAGAGGTATAATGATAAATTTAGTCCCTTATGTTTATATCTTTTGTCATTTTGACCCTAAATCTTTTCTAGGATCATTTTAACCCTCAACCTTTAAATTTTAATCAAATTATTATTTTTAAATGAATAGGTTGTCTCTGATTTAATGCCTCAATTTTACTTGAGTTTCATTATGTGGGCTATCTCTAAAACTATTATGATTTAGTTCATATATTAGTTTGATGGCGCTTTATAAGGCTTGATTTTGATTATAATTTATTCGAATATGTATTTTTTGTAATTGCGTTTGTAAATTTAAAAAATAAAAATTTGACGATTCTCTATACTGTTAGTGTAAGAAATAAAAATATTAGTACTATGGTACGTCATTATGTAGGTGAAAGAAATAAAAAATAAAATATTTAATCAATAATTTTTTAAAAATAATAATTATTGGTAAAATGATAAAACTGTAAATAATTTTATTAATGAGATTTTGGTTTTGTTGGAAAAATGAGATTTTAAATTTTTAATTGTTCAAGTTGAAGTATAAAGGGAGATAGTTTTATTATTTTATTTAAAATTTTTAATTATTTATATAACCGTATTTATATATTATTTTTTTATATGAATTTGGGGTTAATTTATCTAAACTTAATCAAACAATAAAGTATAAATATAGATTTTTGAGTTGACAATGAGTTATTTTTTTAAATAATTCTTACTTTTTTCTCGAGTTGAGATTAAGGTATAATTTATTATAATTTTATCATATTAGTATTAGAGAGATCTACTTACACGTGTATAAAAATTCAAGTGGTTTTATACTCTTTTGTAAGTTGTTATATGATTAATGTTTTAACAATACAACCGTTATATTTGGTGCTCAATTCATGTAGGCCATGTATATCAAATTTGACATAAGTTAAAAATTTCAATCGTTAAATATATATACTAATATAGACAATATTTTGGATTAACATGATAGAAATATTATATTGATTTAAAATTTTACATGCATGAAAAATATAAATATTTTGATAAATTCAACAATTGAATTGTTAAAATATTAACCGTATAAATGTGACAGGAAGATATAAAACTACGTAAGATTTACACCGGCATAAACGAATCTCTCTCCTAATAAGAAAAAAAAACAGCATAAATATATAAATCACTCAAAGATGTATATAATACTTCTTTTTAATAAATATATGATATTCAATTTAATTTAAAGTTAAAACTTTAAAAATTACATAAATGTAAAAATGTTTAATTTCTTACCAGGTCTATTTAAATCATGTTGGAGTAATCCTGAAAATCCCCTTCACTATTCAAAAAACACTAAATAATAAAAATATATTTTAATATTAATATTGAAATAAATTAAAATATTTTATTGAGCAGCTGAGAAGAATATTAAAAGAAGGCAACACCCCAACCTTTTCACTTATCCTCCCTTCCACGTCTTTCTTTTTCTTCTCTCTTAGTTTTCAATCTATTATTTTATTTTTAAAATCAAACCAGCAAAAGATTCATCTTTTTCCTTCCACGATGTCTACAGATCTTGAATTGTTCCAAGATTCATTGAAAATAAAATTACCAAAACTCAAAATTATTCAATCTTCTGATGAAAATGGCACCGGAATTGAACAAGTAAACGAGAAGGGAAACAACAGCGTGGAGTTCTGTGCGACACCAACCTCAGACGAAAACAAGATCCCCCCAGTTTTGTCATGTCCAGCGGCACCTACAAAACCTAAGAGAACAGCTTCTGTTTCATGCAAAAGAAAGCTGTTTCAAAATTTCAACTTCTTCGAGATCGTTAACAGTGAAGAAGTTGATGCGTTTTTCAAAGCTGGTTTTCATGCTTCTTCCTCTAAAAAAAGGTGCCTATCATCATGTACATGAATATATATATATATATATATATATATATATATATATATATATATATATCAGCTTTAATTTCCTTTTACATTTGAATTGAAATTACATGCAGATCTGCCCTTATAGGATTAAAAACTGTAATTTTTCTTTGTTGGGATTTGGATCCAATCTATAGTCCACACAGGTTCAATCTATTTGAAATGTTCACGGATTTGATTTTATCAGATCAACGTATATCGATTTCGTAATTTTCTTTTCAAATTCCAATTTAAGAAGTATATTTTATGTTTTAAAACAATGGGTTTGGAGAAGGAAAGAGAAAGGAATATGAAAGAAAATGTTTTCTTCAGATAGGTAGATGAGACGTTTAAGTTTGAAAAAGAAGCAAAAATTTAAATTTTAAAAAAAGAGATTAGTATTAAAAGCTCTTTGGATCAAATTATTATTATTATTATTTTATTTTTGGGACTATTTCTTGATTTCTACGACTTTTGGAGTGTTTGACGTGTGGGAAAGATTCAGGAGTTAGGGACTGACATTCGAAAACGCTTCGGGATTTGCAAAAGTTCACATTTTAATTTTGAGTTTCTCGAAGATGATTTTGTTCGACAAAGTGCGGGGATCTGAAAAAAAGGGGCGCATGGTCTAAATGTGGTAAGCCACACGTAACTAATTGGATTTTACTTGGTAAAGTCGGTCACTTTTGGAAATGACGGACGAATGGACAGCCACCAAATTCTAGAATCACACTTAATCTTCTGTTTGGTAAAAGTATGTATATAGACTATGTGCAGGATTGCGTTTTACTCAAAAAATTGTACGCCTACATTACATCCAATATATAGATATAGATCTAGATTATGGAATAACTCAACTGTAATATGTAATATGTAATGTGTTATATATATCTTATAATAATATGGTATTTAAAAAATATAAAAAATTATTTCATATAATTATTTTAAATTTTATAAAAATATAAAAAAATATTTAAGAATAATAAAGAGTTATAAGAAATTATTAAATTATTAAAAACTATTAGTACTGCCAACTAGGGGTGAGTGTTTGATTGAATCGAGTGAAAAAATTTCGAGTTCACAAGTTCTATTTTATTATCCTAACTCAATTTAATTTTTTTTTAATTGAGTCGAGTGAAATGAAAATCGGATTGAGTGAATTTTTTTGAGTTAAATTAAAAAAAAAATTTAAACATGTTAGATAAAAATATTGTTACAGTATAACTAATTCCATATTAGAGTACATTAATTTGAAACTATATATATATTTGAAACTTTTTTTAAAGTAAAATAATAAAAAAATAAGACACTTGAGTAATAAATTTGAATAATTAATTAGCTCCCAATATTATTATTTTAGAAAATTTTTAAATTTTTAACTTTGTTTTATATTTTTTTAGAATTTTTAAAATTTTTAAAAAATATAAATTTTGAAGTTTTTATAAATATTTTGAATTTTAAAAACTATTTTGAGTTTTTTTTATAATTATTGTTGAAAGAGATCAATTTGCATTTTTTCAAAGTTGACAAGGGCAAAAGGGTATTTACACTAATCTGTTATTCAAATTCTTCAAGTTATTCGAATTATGAAATTCAACTCAACTTGAACTCAAAACTCAAATTAAGTTGACTCTGATAATTCGAATAACTCAATTCAATTAACCCGAATTTTTTTTTCAATTTTTTAATCAAATCGAGTTTTGCTCACCCCTAGTGCCAACTGCAAACTACCACTAAAGTAGTTTTAATACTTGCATTATTTGGTTTGCCAATTAAATGAAAAAAAAAATCTTTGGACCTGGTTATGTGTTGTTTTATTGAAGATACTTTAGTCCATCTATGGAAGCCAATCTTCAATAATCTGAAGATTGGATTGGATTTGAGTGAATCAAATCAACGTTGAGAACATGGAGAATTGATGAAGACTATGTAGTTGTTTTGGAAATCAGATCTTCGATTGATTATACTGTGATTATTGAGATTTTAATAGCTATTTTTAAAAGTTATTTTGTATTCATTTAGATTCTATGTTAGCAAGCCAAAACTAATATATGTCTAAAGCTTGTTTAGGTTATGTAACAAGAGTTGATTGAGTGAATTCTAATTTGTTCATTGACGAATTGCTTTGTGAGAGAGCGCAAATTGTTATCATAAACATTGTTAAGTGTTTACTACACAAGTTCTCAAGGGAAGGATTTTAAAGTGAGTGTTCTAGTCTTTAGGTGAAAATGTGAGATCTCTATACTTGGAGAGTGATATTGTGTGAACCACTTGTTGTATTCGTGATAAAAGATAGTAAAATTACTCACTGAGCTAGGCTTCATATGTAGGATCTAGTGTCCCTAGTGTAGTATATTTGTTTGTAAACTTGTAATTTTTTCGAATAGATTGGTTAATAAAAAATTTATTGATTACATTAATATATTTTGTATAATTGTCCTCATGTGATTTTTGCACGCAAAGCAAAATAGATGCAAATGTTGCTCAATGATTTTCTAATGTTTAAACTATTACTAAGCGGCATTACGTGGTCAAATTATAATACCAAAAGACAACTTATATTAGTAGGAGGACCTGAACATATCTTTAGTCTAATTGGAAATGAGCAAACAAATTGAAAAACTAATATGCTATCTATCAGATCCAATTGGGGAGATGCTTTGTATTAGGCATCAGAGTGGATGACTCCTAAAAGATAGAGACAAATGTGACTGACTAGATTGATAGTACATCGGACAAGATCCAAGAAAAATAGACCCTAAATCCGTTTATGGATTTATTTACTTGTGATGTTCATAGTGTGACATACCTAAATCGAGTAGATGATGGACTATGTATGCATGACTTGTATACTTTGATGTAAGAAAAGCCTGAGCTCAAATAGATGAAAAAAACTAGAAACTGGTGCGTTGGGTATACAACTTCTGCAGTATGTAACGCCATTCACAATAGTGGAATTCATAGCTTGAAACATGAGTAAATGAAATCCTCTTATTAGCATTACATGGTTGATGAAAAGTAAACGTGACCACGGGTCATTCGTCTTTGTGATGAATGACTTGATTATTATTTAATACTAATTGACTTTTCATGACGGAAGGTGTAATGGTTACATAAGATAAAACAGGATCATATTGGGAGAACGGATATTGTCCCAAAGAGATTAAGTATATCCTATAAGGGTAACACACTTATGATAAGGTCATTGAACGAACACTGATCGAGTTACTTTTGTAATGGTATGTCATTGGGGAGAGCCCAGTCACAATACTATAGTGGAATGACTTTGTGACTAAATGAGTTTATAATTAATAGGCAAAAAGCTATAACCTAATTATAAATCACTTCAGCCTCAATCGCATATGTCCAATCGGTCCCTCCGCTAGCTCATTGACACTAGAAAATGAACATAAATAAATAGAAAGGATAAAAATAGAGAAATGGGAAACATTTGGAGTGATTATGGTTTTCTCCAAAATGAAAATGGAGAAATGAAATCATTTGAAAATAAATGTGGTTTTCTCCAAAATGAAAAATAAAAATGACCTAGAAATAAATTTATGTTTTTCGAATTAAATAAAGTTCGAAAATGGAAATAAATCATTTGGTCATAGTGAACTGTTGAATGTAGAAATATTAAATATATTTTCTCATAAATTCTTTTACAATAAAGCCATTATAATTTTAACAGAATTAGAATTGGGTTGAGATGATTATTTAATTGGAAAAATATTAAGATGTTTATTTTGGGAAATAAAAAAATAAATATCGGGTTAGATCAAATTGTAAAGTATTGGGTTAAGAGCCTAAGAAGTACTTGTAATCGGGCCAAATATGAAAGAGACCCAAAAGCCCCTCATGTTAATGAGGGGGATGACAAACCCTAGTATTATTAAGTAGGGTTGCTGCCACCTATACTCCTAGATAGATTAGGAGTTCGTTTTTCTAATTGAAATAAATTTTTACAAATCAAAAGGGTTCTACCTCCTCTTCCTATAAATAGATGGCACTGGTATGGCTATTTATACAAATCTAAGATATTGCTATTCTGCCCAAAAGTAGAGAGAATTTATTCTCAGCTATTAAATATATTTTTTGAAATAAAAAAATTAGTTTTTTTCTATTTAAGAAGAGAATTTTTGTTTTCACACTTAAACAAAGAAAACTATTTCTAGTTCTGTGTTTTGATTCAAATTGTTCGAGCCTACACTCGAAGCAGTTCGTAGTACAAGAATAGCGGAGAAGGTCATTTGGATGAAATCTAAGAATGAAAAGGATTCGTTTATCTAAAAAAATAGGTGTGTATTCGATTTAGGGTTTATTACTATAAATATCACAAACCGAATTGATTTTCAAAATTTTAATTTTTCACCATGCAAGAAAATTGATTTCAAACTGAATTTTTCCAACATCATAGACGTAAGGAAACCGAACTGCGTAAAAAATCATTGGTGTTATTTATTATTTTGTTTGCATAGTTTCGCAATGTCATGTTGTAGAGATCACTGCAGTCTAACACTTCCATTGCACTTGTTCTGTTAAGTAAATAAGTAATGTAAGGTAGCAAGAATTGGTATTAGAGCAGACACTTAAAGTATTTAATGGTGAATCCTGGTGTTGCTTTTTGCTAATAATGGAAGGTTTATCGATTACTCGTCCCTCTATGCTTGAGAATGACAATTATACCAACTGGAAGGTTAGAATGAAAGCTTACATTAAGTTTGTCAATGAAAAGGCATGGAGATCTGTTCTCATTGGCTGGCAGGCTTCTACAATTAATACTAATGTTGGAAAGGATCCTAAGCCTATGGTTCAATAGACTACTGAATAAGAAAGAGTTGCAAATGCTAACTCTAGGGCCTTGTATGCCATATTCTATGGCATTAACATGGAAGAGTTCAAATGGATTTCAAAGTGCATTGTGGAAAAAGAAGCTTGGGAAATCCTCCAAACTTCTCATGAGGGAACTAATATTGTTAAGCAGTCCAAAATGTAGATGTTGACCACAAAATTTGAGACCTTGAGAAGGCAAGATTTTAAGACAATTGATGAGTTTTATGCCAATTTGTATAACTTATCCAATTACACATTTTCTCTTGGTGAGCAGTGTTCTAACTCTAAATTGGTAAGGAAGGTTTTAAGATCATTGCTTAAAAGATTTTCTATCAAAGTGACTGCCATTGTTGAGGCTAAAGGTCTAGAGAGCTTAAAAATTGATGAGTTAATAGGATCCTTTCAAACTTTTAAGTTAAACAAAAATGACTTCAAGAAGGTTAAGTTTAAGGGAGAAAAGAGCATTGAGATCCAAGTTATTGATGGAGTGTCAACTCCAAATGTCTCTGCCATAAAAAAGTTGCAAGAGCAAATTGCTATATCTCTTCAGAACTTTAACAAGGCTTTTAAGAAGAAAGTTAGGAGGTTCAAGAAGTTTGAGACATCAAAGAACACCCCTAAGAACAAGAGCAATGGTGTTTTTGTCAAGAGTGGAATGAAAAAGACAAGAAGAAAGGCATCCAATGTCATGAATGTCTTGGCTATAGACATATTCAGGTAGAGTATACTAACACTCTTAAGAAGAAAAAAAAGGTGTTGTGTGCATCACTGAAAGCATTTCTAGCAATTCAAATTTTGATGAGGATCAAGTGAACAATTTCATTACTTTTACTTCAAGTGTGTTATTTGGTTTTGAGGGTGACACATATAATAACTTTAATGGAGGTTCAGATAGAGAGTTCCTAAACACTCACAAGATTATGTTGAGTAAATGTGAACAAGTATATAAGTCAAACACTTAGTTGTTCCAAGAGAATGCTCAACTAAAGGACGAAAACATGATGGCAATCAAGCAAATTGAAGCTATGGAGTCTTTGTTGACTAAGGAGCTTGAAAATCTTATCAATACCGAGAAGGAGTTGGCTGAAACTAAATTAGTCTTGGAGAAGTTCAACACTGGGAGTAGTAAGTTAGATGAAATTCTATCCTTTAGTAAAAGAGAACCTAGAAGAGGTGGACTAGGTGACTAGGTTTTGTCAACAAAGGTAAAGGTGTCATGGAGAGTCCAACTATGTTTGTGAAAACATTTAGTCAAAATGAAGTTGGTGAATGCTGAACCAAGGCAGTTGTGGTTAAGACTAACAAGAAGGTGACAATCAAGAAAATTTGAGGTTAAAAAAATAAGAAAAAAAGTTTAAAATATAAATAAAAAGAAGTTAGAAAGAAGATTTAAATAAAAAATTAGAGGAAAATATTCTAACTCGGCTTAAATTATTTTAAACATTATCTGTAACAACCTGTTTTCAGTGGTGTCAGAAACAGTAGTTTCGGGACCATAATTTCAACGAGTGGATTATTATTTTAATATTTATTTAATGTCTATAGGATTATATTATAGTTGTATTAAAGTTTCATTAAGAAATTTTGAGGTTTAAATGGTTTATTAGGTAAAAAGGACTAAATCATAAAAGATGTAAAAGTTAAATTCTATTTGTTAAAAGGGCTAAATGGCTATGGAAAGGAAATATAATGGGCTTATATGGTAATTATACCATGTTATATGTTAGTGGATGTACATGGATAGGTTTTAATGAGATTTTGATAGTTTTTAAAAGTTAAATTTGTAATTGAATAATTAAAACCTAAACTAAATAAAACAAATTTGTTTCATCTTCCTTACTTAATCTCCACCAAAAATTGAAGAAATAAATAGCCATTTTAGGGTTTGAAGGTTCGGTTAGCATAGGTGCTTGCATGGTATGTGATTTCGGTCTTGTTTTTAATGATTTTTATGTTTTTGAGTTAGTTTTAGCTTAATCTAGCTAGCTCGGGGGTTAATTTGCAAAATTGCTAAAGGTTGAAAGACTTTCCATGGATTTTTTTGAATGTGTTTTGAAGTTATTTGATAGATTATTAATCTTGGTTGTTAAAATAAACATGTTTTGTTAAATTATTTTTGGTGAAAATGACAATTAGGGATTAATTTGTTAAAAGTGTAAATCTATGAGTTTTCTTGTGAATCGTTGGTAATAATAGGTTGTTTCAAGGTCCTTTGTAACATTGGTTAATTTGGATTTAGGTTAAAATGAGTAATATTCAAGTTATGAGTTTAAGGACTAAATTATGAAAAGTTAAAATGTTAGGGGTAATTTCATAATTTTGTATAAATATGAGCTATGGATTAAATTGAATATTAGAAGTAATTAATTGATTGAAATTATCTATTTAGATCAAGATAAACCATTGTAACGCCCTAAATTTTTTATTTTTGAATTTTGTGATTATTGGGCTTGGAAGTGTCTGAATTTGTGCTTCGTGTTATTTTGGCTTAAAAGATTGTTGGTTTAGGTGGTTATGTGCACTGGGGTGTGTTTGGGAGGTCCCAAGTTTAAGTGTTAACTTGAGCTAAATTTTGGATTTTATTTGAATAAAGCCTGACTTGAGGCCAGTGGGCTTATAAGGATTTGGTTGTAAAACTTAACAGAATGGGCCTGCTGGTCTAGCGGTGAAGTAGCAAGGGAATTATGCTTAGGATCAGGGGTTCAATTCCCAGTAGTGGCGATGGGATTATTTTTGTTGCAATTTCAATTAAGTGTGGGTTTTATTAAAAGTCTGAGTTGTGGGCTTTAGGAAAAACTTAGGGGGTTTTCTTATTTTCTTCCATTTTGGAAAAACACCTTTCTCTGTCATCTTCTTTTTTCCCTAATTTCCCTTTGCTGTCGAATTCTATTCTTTTCCACTTTCTCCGTCATTTTTCTTTTTTTTTCGATAAGCTTTGGCATTTCGGTAGTGAGTTCTTTGATTCGGGATTATTCAAGGCTCTGTAGATCAGTAATTGAGTTTTAAAAAACAAAGAAACCTCGTTCTTCGTCGAAGGCTTTGGAGTACTTGTGGTTGGATTAGCAGCAACAAAGAACCAGGTGTGTACTCCGATTGCGTAGAAAACAAGCTTCGGCGAAAGCGAAAAAGCTGGTTGTCGACGTCACATGGGCGTGTGGCCTACCCGTGTGGTAGCCTGCATCGCGAGACACGGGCGTGTGACTGACGAGCGAAGTCATGCGCGCGCTACACAGACGCGATAGACACGGGCGTGTGAGGCTGGTGAGGCCTTGTGTATGGCACGAGCTCGACCAATTGGGTCATGTAGGCCACACGGGCGTGTGGAACACACGGGTGAACTACACGAGCGTGTGGGATTCTTGGCCAAGCCGTGTGATCCACACGAGCAAAGCTATTTTGGGCCTTATGGGCCACACGGGCGTGTGAGCTGACATAGGCAAGGCACACGGGCGTGTGAGCACAATTAATGTGAAATATTCTGTAAGGTTTCACGGGTCGCCTAAGTCGACTGTGACCTGACTGTAGGGGCGGTAAGCGTTACTTAGACCCCATGCTCTAATTGATTATTGATTTGTATGCAAAAACATGTTAATATAAATATGTGTATTTGTATGATTCTGTATATCTGTTATCTGCACATAAGCATGCCACAATATTTATGATGCATTGCATTGGGTTGGGATTGTTATGAAGAGAAGGAAGTTTGAAAGGCGATTAGCCTGATATCTGGCAGTGACGCTGCACTTAACTGTATGTACTGTTTTTCAGTACCATTTGGTGTGTAAGGTTGGATGGGTAGATTATATCCCCATACTTAGTGTGTAGGGCTGGGTGGGTCGATTTTATCCCCACATGGTGTGTTGGGTTGGACGGAGATGGTGTGTAGTGTTGGTGGGCATGATTTCTGATTTCTGATATTTGATCTGTTATGTATGCGATATCTATAAGGCTAAGGCCGAATATCTGTATTCTGTTATCTGTTTGTATGCATGCTGCTTGTGGGGATGTTCACACTAAGTCGCGAAAACTCACCCCTTTATTTATTTTATCTGTCAGGTAATCCTCAGCAGTAGATAGATCGGTGCGACAGAGGGCTCGATGGTGACCACTGATAGACACTTATGGATTTTTGAGTAACATTTATTTCATCTGCTTTATTTTTATATTTTCTTTGGGATTAATTATGTATTTGAACTCAAAGTATTTATTTTGGGTTTTGGGATTTTAAACTGTTAAGGTTATTTTCTTATGAATTGCCACACCATAAATACGTTTTAGAAATTTAACTTATGGTTTTTGTAAAAATGAATGACGATTTAGCTTCTGCGTTATAAGAATGTTTTCAAGTAATAATTGGAATAGGGATTTCATGACTTAAGAAAAGATAATAACTTGGACGATTTTTAACTTGCTAAGGTTTTCTAAAAAACACTCTCATGTGACGCTGCCAGATTAGGCCATAACGTCTAGGCCGGATTTGGGGTGTTACATTTAGTGGTATAGAGCCAGGTTTGTAAAAACTCGATGTGGTTTTGGGCAGTAAAAAGAATGGTTTTAAAAAAAATCAGTGGTAAATTAATTTGGAATGTTTCGATAAATAAGTGGTTCATCGAGTCTCCGGTGTTAATCTTATAAGTTCTCTGAAACCCTGATATGTATTGTCTGAAAGCACGCCTATAATGAAATTTTATCTGTATCTGTCTGAAATGCTATATATGTATATTAAGACTACTATAGGTAGTACTTTTTTGAAACACTTAGGTAGTGTAAACTAAAACTGTAGTGAGACGTATTACTCGTGATAACTGACTCTAAAACTCTGATGTTGTTTTGCATAAAATATCTACTAATAATTATCAAAACTGTAAACTGATATGCATAAAACTTTTAAAATATAGATTAATTCGATAGTTACGATGAGCACATGTGATACTCATGGAAGGGGTACTAGAGGCTGAGGTAGAGGCCATGGAGGGATTCGAGCTGAGTCTCTTGCATCTGATACGATCCCTAATTTGGACTCTAGTAGGACGCAAGTATCACCTGCTCATCGAGATCGTGTTGAGTCTCCCGACCGTATAGTCGGGACGATGCACTCGCATCAGGCTATCTTTGCGACTCGGAGAGGGTCGCTGGGGCTAATGTGGCTGAGATATTTAGGGGCATCGCTGGAGTTGCTCCGAGTGTAGCTGACTATTGGATTGAGGCCATAAAGTGCATTATGGATGCCTTGGACTTTACTGATGAGCAGAAGCTCAAGGGGGCTGTGTCTCTGCTTTGCGATGAGGCATACCAGTAGTGGTTGACTGTTAAGGAGGGTACTCAGCCTGATCGGTTGACTTGAGATTTATTTAAGACTACCTACCAGAGTAAGTATGTGGGGGAGCTAGCTATACTGACGCTAGGCAACGTGAGTTTCTAAATCTCACTTAGGGAGACCGTTTAGTGACCAAGTATGAGGCCGAGTTTTTGAGGCTGAGTCGCTATGCGAGGGGCATGGTGATGACTGAGGATGAGCGCTGTGTTCAATTTGAGGATGGTTTTTGTGATAGTCTATGAGTTTTGATAGCTTCTCAAAAGGAACGGGATTTTTCAGTCTTGGTCAAGAAGGCCAAGATAGTAGAGGAGGTAAAGCGCTCTGAGTACCAAAACCATGAAAAAGGAAAGGCTAAGAGGGATACAGAGCCTTTGAATGTTGGGGTGAGGCCTAAGAAAAAGGCTAGATCTGATGGCCCGTGAGAGTTGGGCCTGCTATTGCACCTGCTGGGGTGGTGATCTGTCAACTTTGTAATAAACGCCATCCAGGTAAGTGTTGGAGTTCTACTGGGGCTCGTTTGAGGTATGGATCGACTGAGCACCGAGTTAAGGATTACCCACTGAGGGGTAATCAGATGCAAGTTCCGGTTGCTGAGACTGCACAGCCACCAAGAGGGGTACAACAGCCACCTAGGGGCCGAGGACAGGCTAGGGGTGGTAATGGTATGGGTTAAGGTTACAGAGCACCTGGCAGGGGTACTGGGTCGACTGAGGGGAGGCAGTCTGCACTTGTCTATGCTGCATGTCATCGTGAGGATAGAGATGCTCCAGACGTCATCACGTGTACATTTTTAATTCTTAATGTATCTTATGTTGCACTGATAGATATAGGCTCTACACATTCTTATGTTGCATGCTCTGTGTCTGAGACTTTGGGGATTCCGTATGAGAGCACTTTTAGTGAAATTTCTATGGAGAGTCCATTGGGACAGTCTATTAGGGTTAGTAAATTGTTCAGGGACGCTCCTTTGGAAGTCCAAGGTACAATATTTCTGGCTGATCTGATGAAACTTTTGTTTGGGGAGTTTAACTTAATTCTGGGGATGGATTGGTTGGTAAAGCACCGTGTGAGTCTGAATTGTGCTAAAAAGAGGGTGGTTCTGAGGACCGAAGAGGATAATGAGGTAGTCGTGATTGGAGAGCGACGAAATTATTTGAGTAATGTGATATCTACTATGGTAGCAGAGAAGCTTGTGAGGAAAGGATGTGAGGCGTACTTGGCCTACATTAGTGTTTCTCACTCTGTAGACTCTTCAGTTAAGGACATTCGTACTGTGAGGGACTTTCCAGATGTCTTTCCAAAGGAATTACCAGGGTTGCCTCCGAGCCGTGAGGTGGATTTTGGGATTGAGTTGATTCCTGGTACAGCTTCGGTGTCTATCGCCCCTTATCGAATGGCACCGAATGAGCTGGCAGAGCTAAAGGCTCATGTTCAAGAGCTGTTAGATCGTGAGTTTATTTGTCCTAGTATGTTTCTATGGGGAGCACCAGTTCTGTTTGTGAAGAATAAGGATGGTACGATGAGGATGTGCATCAATTATCGTCAGTTGAATAAGTTAACGATCAAGAATAAATACCCACTTCTGAGGATAGACGATTTATTCAATCAGTTCAGAGGAGCTTCAGTGTTCTCTAAGATTGATCTGCAGTCAGGTTACCATCAATGATAATAAAGGAGGTCGATGTGCATAAAACGACATTTAGGACTCAGTATGGACATTACGAGTTCCTAGTTATGCCTTTTGGGTTGACTAATACACCAGCGGCGTTCATGGATCTGCTGAATCGAGTGTTCCAACCCTATTTGGATTAGTTTGTGGAAGTGTTCATCGACGACATCTTGGTATACTCTAGGACTGAGGATGAGCACGATATGCATCTACGAGTGGTTTTGCAGATTCTCCGTGAGAAACAGCTTTATGCAAAGTTCAATAAGTGTGAATTCTAGCTTCGAGAAGTGACATTTCTGGGACATGTAGTTTCTGCAGAGGGGATTAGAGTGGATCCCCATAAGATTGAGGCTGTGTTAGATTAGAAATAGCCAAAGAGTATATCGGAGGTCCGCAGTTTTCTGGGACTGGTAGGATATTACCAACGATTTGTAGAGGGGTTCTTGTTGATAGCAGCAGCATTGACTAAGTTGCTGCGTAAGGGAGTCCCCTTTGTTTGGACTGACGCTCAACAGGAGAGCTTTGAGAAGCTTAAGACAGTTCTGACTGAGGCTCCAGTTTTGATACAACCTGAGTCTGGCAAGGATTTCGTGGTCTATAGTGATGTGTCACATGTGGGTTTGGGTTGCGTCTTGATGCAGGATGGTGAAGTAGTCGCATATGCATCTCATCAGCTTAAGACTCATGAGGCTAATTATCCGACGCATAATTTGGAATTGGCAGCGGTGGTTTTTGTTCTTAAGATCTGGAGGCATTATTTGTATGGTGAAAATTGTATCATTTACATTGATCAAAAGAGTCTCAAGTATCTCCTCACTCAGAATGAGCTAAATCTTAGGCAGCGTCGATAGATTGAGCTGCTTAAGGACTATGACTGCGTTATCGAGTACCATTCAGGTAAAACTAATGTGGTCGCAGACGCGTTGAGCCGTAGGGCTATGACCGATTTGAGGGTGATGTTCGGTCGACTGAGCCTTTATGAGGATGGGAGTCTTTTGGCTGAGTTGCAGGTTAGATCGTCGTGGTTGGATCAGATTAAGGAAAAGCAGTTGGGGGATAAGTCTCTTGAGTTGCGTTTCCATCAGGTTGAGGTTAAAACTTCTTCTGATTTTGGGGTTGACAATGATGGAGTATTGCATTTCTGAGATAGGATCTGTATACCTAATGATGAGGATCTAAGACTGTCGAATCTGAGGGAAACGCATAGTAGCCCTTACGCTATGCATCCTAGTGGCAACAAAATGTATAAGGATCTCCGAGAGTTGTACTGGTGGCTAGGGTTAAAGCGTGACGTGACAGACTTTGTTGCTTGTTGTTTGACTTGCCAGCAAGTTAAGGCTGAGCATCAGTTACCTTCAGGTTTGTTACAACCAGTAAGGATACTGATGTGGAAATGGGAGCGAGTAACAATAGATTTCGTTAGTGGGTTTCCTTTAACACCCACTAAGAAGGATTCTGTTTGGGTCGTCGTGGATCGATTGACCAAGTCTGCACATTTCATTCCGGTTAGGACGGACTTCTCCTTGCAAAAGCTGTCTAAGCTCTACATTTCCGAGATAGTGAGGTTGCATGGGGTTCCTGTTTCGATCATCTCCGATAGGGATCCTCGTTTTACGTCTCAGTTCTAGCAGAAACTTCATGAGGCTTTAGGTTCTCGACTTGACTTCAGTACTGTTTTCCATCCTCAGACAAATGGTCAGTCAGAGAGGGTGATTCAGATATTGGAGGATATGTTGAGGGGTTGTGTCATGGATTTTCGAGGTAGTTGGGAGTAGTACTTGCCTTTGGCAGAGTTCGCTTACAATAACATCTATCAGTCTAGTATTCAGATGGCACCATATGAGGCACTTTATGGTCGTAAGTGTCGCACTCTTTTGTGCTAGACTGAGTTGGGTGAGTGGCTTGTTCTGGGACCGGAGTTGGTTTCAGAGACTGAGGATAAGGTTCGCTTGATTCGAGATCGACTGAAAGTGGCATCTGATAGAAAGAAGTCCTATGCAGATTTGAAAAGGAAGGACATTGAGTATTCTGTGGGAGACATGGTTTTTCTTAAGGTCTTACCATGGAAGAAGGTTCTGAGATTTGGTAGTAAGGGTAAGCTGAGTCCTCGATTTATTGGGCCGTACCAAATTCTGAAACGAGTAGGGCCAGTCGCCTATCAGTTGGAGCTACCTCCAGGGTTGGATCGTATACATGACGTATTCTACGTATCGATGTTGAGACGGTATCGCTCTGATCCTATTCACATTGTGCCTGTGGAGGAGATTGAGGTTAGGTCAGATTTGACGTTCGAGGAGGAGCTGGTTCAAATTTTAGATTGCGACATTAAGGTTTTGCGTAGGAAGTCTATTCCCTTAATGAAGGTGCTGTGGCGGAATCATAGCACTGAGGAAGCTACTTGGGAGCCAGAGGATTCGATGTGTCAGCAGTATCTTCACCTTTTCTGATCAAGTAAAATTCGAGGACAAATTTTTTTTAAGGGGGTAGAGTTGTAACGCCCCAAATTTTTAATTTTTGGTTTTTGTGATTACTGGGCTTGGAAGTGTCTGAATTTGTGCTTCGTGTTATTTTGGCTTAAAAGATTGTTGGTTTAAGTGATTATGTGCTCTGGGGTGTGTTTGGGAGGTCCTAAGTTTAATTGTTAACTTGGGCTAAATTTTAGATTTTATTTGAATAAAGCCTGACCTGAGGCCAGTGGGCTTATAAGGATTTGGTAGTAAAACTTAACAGAATGGGCCTGTTGGTCTAGTGGTGAAGTAGCAAGGGAATCATGCTTAGGGTTAGGGGTTTGATTCCCTGCAGTGGCGATGGGATTATTTTTGCTGCAAGTTTCAGTTAAGTGTAGGTTTTATTAAAAGTCTGAGTTGTGGGCTTTAGGAAAAACTTAGGGTTTTCTTATTTTCCTCCTTTTTGGCAAAACACATTTCTCTGCCGTCTTCTTGTTTCCCTAATTTCCCATTGCTGTCAAATTCTATTCTTTTCCCCTTTCTCCGTCGTTTTTCTTCTTTTTCGATAAGCTTTGGCGTTTCGGTAGTGAGTTCGTCGATTCGGGATTATTCAAGGCTCTGTAGATCAGTAATCGAGTTCTAAACAGCAAGGAAACCCCATTCTTCGTCGAAGGCTTTGGAGTGCTTAAGGTTGGATTAGCAGTGAAAATGAACCAAGTGTGTACTCTGATTGCGTAGAAAATGAGCTTCGGCAAAAGCTGAAAAGCTGGCTGTCGACGCCACATAGGTGTGTGTTTTGCCAGCATGGTAGTTTGCGTCGCGAGACACGGGCGTGTGACTGAAGAGCGAGGCCATGCACGCACCACACAGGCACGACGGACATAGGCTTTTGAGGCGGGTGAGGCCGTGTGTAAGGCACGGGCTTGACTAATAGGGTTGTGTAGGCCACACGGACGTGTGGGACACACGGGTAAACCATACGGGTGTGTGGTACCATATAGGTAGGGCACATGGGTGTGTGAGCCCAATTAATGTGAAATGTTCTGTAAGGTTGCACGGGTCGCCTAAGTCGACTGTGACCTGACTATAGGGGCGGTAAGCGTTACTTAGACCCCATGCTCTGATTGATTACTGATTTGTATGCAAAAGCATGTTAATATAAGTATGTGTATTTGTATGATTCTGTATATCTGTTATCTGCACATAAGCATGCCATGATATTTATGATGCATTGCATTGGGTTGGGATTGTTATGAAGAGAAGGAAGTCTGAAAGGCGATTAGCCTGATATCTGGCAGCAACGCTGCACTTAACTGTATGTACTATTTTTCAGTACCATTTGGTGTGTAGGGTTGGATAGGTAGATTATATCCTCATACTTGGTATGTAGGGTTGGGTGGGTCGATTTTATCCCCACATGGTGTGTTGGGTTAGACTGCAGGGTTGGTGGGCATGATTTCTGATATCTGATCTGTTATGCATGCGATATCTGTAAGGCTAAGGCCGAATATCTATATTCTGTTATTTGTTTGTATGCATGCTGTTTGTGGGGATGTACACACTGAGTTACGAAAACTCACCCCTTTATTGGATGACGATTTAGCTTCCGCGTTATAAGAATGTTTTCAAGTAATAATTGGAATAGGGATTTCATGACTTAAGAAAAGATAATACCTTGGACGATTTTTAACTTGCTAGGGTTTTCTAAAAAACACTCTCATGTGACGCCGCCAGATTCGGCCATAACGTCTAGGCCTGGTTTGGGGTTTTACAACCACAATCAAATTGGAATCGAGGAAAAGCTAAAGCTTCAGATTAATTCGACTCTACTACTACGACCCTAGTTATCGAGGTCAGTTCATATGAACTATGATCATATTAATGTTAGTTAAATTAATTATTTCCTATGTTTTGTAATATAAATGAATTTAATATTGTAAATGTATCGATGTATGGATAATTGAATGATAACGAATCTCGTTTGAACCTTAAGAATTCTTAGAATACGAATGACATGTATTAGGGATTTCATATTTCAGGTGCTAGTCTTGAATGTCCTAGCGATAGCTGAGGTCCTACATTTGTTGCAGATTCTCCACAGCTCATGTGAGCAACATTGTGTAGCTTACGTTTCAACCCACAACTCATGTGAGCAGACCCACTTCACAGCTCGTGTGAGCATTATTGTAAAGGAAAGGTTACAATTATATTTAATGGCATACTATTTGTGAGCATTCCCGATATCCGATGTAATTCTAGATGGTTCAATGGGTAAGAAAAGGAAATGAAATGGTAAGTATGCAAATGGAATAAATCATAATCTTGTGAAAACATTGATGAGTTAAATGATGTGTTTATATATGGAAATCTATTTATCTTGTGGTTGAATTAATTTGTATCATGAATGAGCTTACTAATTTGTGAGTTTGATGATGTTGTAGAGGCTTATACTAAGCTTATGGCATTGGTAATGATTTTATGCTTAATCTATGAATTGTGTTAATGAAGTGGTAAGTTATGTTTAAGTTTATACGAGCTTACTAAGCACTCATTGCTTATGTAATTACTTTCCTTTGTTTTATAGATATTCAGAAGGCCCGATCGGTTGGAAGCTTGTCAGAGAACTATCACACTATCCAGCAACCATTTCGATAGTTTTTGAGTATTTTTGCCAAGTTTAATAATGGAATGTATAAGATCTTTTGTAATGTTAGCTTATGAATGTGTTAATGGTGATTTGGTATGTATATGCTTTGAAGTTTATGCTTTGTTTGGTGAACCTTAACACCTCACCAAGTTATTTGGTCACTTTTAAGTGCTTGTATATAAAATCCTTGTTGGTTTATTGTGGTGATATGCAAATGGTCATATGTGATGCTATTTGGTAGTTAGGAGACTAGGTTTTTATGCTTAGAATATGCAAAAGTTGAATTGTTTTGGTAAATGATGTTTTGATATAATTATGGTGCCTTTGAATGGCATATTGGTTAGATGAATTGAGATGTTTGAAATGGCATGTTTATGTGTTTGAATGATGTTTAAATCCCTTGAATGCGTGCTCAAATGAAATGGTTAATTGAGTATGATTTGGCACGTAAATGGCTTGATTTTAGGTTAATTTTTGGGATCACACGGCCTGGGACACGGGCTGTCACATGGCTGTATGACACACACGGTCTGGCAACATGACTGTTTTTCATTTGAAAAATTCTTAGTGTTTCAAGAAGTGAGTTACACGGCCTAGCACACGGCCTGGCACACGGCAATGTGTGGCAACTCAGAGAGTTACATGGCCCTGTAACCCTACTCAGTGAGTTACATGGGTGAGGACAAGAGCTGGGGCACGGCTGTGTGTCTTTTTGTTTGAATGTTACTCGGCCTAGGCTATGTCACACGGCCTGGCCACACGGCCATGTGACCTTTATTTTCCAATTTTTGCAACTTTTTCTTAAAACTTCTATTTTGTTTCAAATTAGTCCTGGATTGCTTCTAAGCTATTTTTAGGGCCTCGAGGCTCGATTTAGGGACAAAATGCATATGTTTGATATGTTTTGAATGAGATTAATTTATTTAAATGTTATGATGACAAATGTTTTTCGATTGATTGGTAATGCTCCGTAACCTTAATCTGGTGACGGAGACGGGTTAGGGGTGTTACATTTTATACTATTATTTAAGTGAGTGACTGAATTGGTGTTTTGAGTCAACTCGACGCCAACTCAATCAAGGAATTATTAAAATAACCTTACATATTTTATTTAAGTTGTATTATTACGAGTATACATTTTTCCTTTTCTTATTTCAAAAAAAAATGTTGTAAATGTTGAGATTGAACCTATGACCAAACATCTATAAAATCTTTTTTACCACTTCTGTAGCACCCTAAAACCCGGCCTAGAAGTTCTGACAAGATTCTGGAGGTCACATTGGCCACCGAGATGACTCAAAACAAAATACCTTTCAGATATCTTAAAATATTTTAAAAACTTCTCTTACTCATATTTCAAAGAAATTTTTAGAAAACTTTACTAAGATTTTTTTGCAACATTAACTCGATTGATGCTTAATTTATCTTAAATCAAAATTAAATTATTCAGTACCTGCTTTGAAACCAAAAGGGATTTAGTAAACTTGGAATTGAAGTTTCAAACCAAACACTTATAACCGTCCAATTTCCAAAGTAAAGAACAGACTCTATGCCAAATGTTCATGCATGGAAACATTAAAGCTAATTTGAAATTGGAAATCCCATACCGCAATACACTTAATAAATTTATTTACAAACCAACTGAACCAGATAAAATTCACTTTTTAGAAAAATTATTTAAAATCAAACCTGTATAACACACTCTGAGATTCTCCAATTCAATGAGTCTGAGACCTAACCACGTGGTTTACCTAAAAAGAGAAAACGAAGGGAGTGAGCTACAAACACACAGTGTGATTCTAAAACAAACGTAAATAAGCGGTTTCAAACGAACATCCTAACACACAAAAATCTCAAATAATTCATGATATCCATACACATCGAATAAGCAAATCAGTACACAAATATCAAAATCAGACGTATAAGCAATACACACTTGAATGCCTAAACAAATGCAATGTAACCCCACCTATCCAACTGCTACACACCATCTCCACCCATCCAAACACACTAAAAGGGTATACTAAAACCCTTTCATCCTTTACTGGTGTGTCGTTGAATGTACCAAATAGATCCTACCCATAAATAATGAAAAGAAATAATATAAGGGAAGTAGGGTCAAATCCTCAAGGACTAGATCGCTACAGCTTCTTGCTTCTTGAAATCTTGGGCACAGTCGTGTTGAAGAAAAATGTCTGACCTAGGAAAATAAAATAAATAAAATTAGAAATATGGACTAGTTGAAATTAAACAAATTGAAATTGCAATTGTAAAAAGAAATAGAGTTGAAAAGAAGGGGATTTTCGATTGAGGGATTCTAGCCTTCGGTTATCTCGATCCTCCTTTGGTTCAATCATAGGCATTTAGGTGATACTTCTCATGACCGAATAAGCTAGTTATAATGGAAGAGGACGTCTACGACCACCAGCTCGACTTAGGTTATAGTCTTACGATCTAGAGGAACCTGACTCTAGCCAACCATCACTTTTGTGGGATATTTTTACACTAGATCATCATTTCTTAATGGAGAATGCCATGCCATTTCATCTCTTGGGCTCGACAACATCTGACGTAGTAAGTTAGTGAACTAATTGTGCAACCTTCCCAAAACATACAAATCGGCTGCCTTTGCACAAGATGAAAAGATTACTTTTGAAAAGACATGGATGGAAGCATCAATCCCGTAATGCGGAGAAATGATGAATACTCATTGAGAAGAGTTAAGTCCAAGTTCTAAGCCTCATGAATTCCTTTTTAGGAATCTTGATAAACTTTGGGTAGACGAGTTTAGTTACTCATGCTTTTTGGGAATAAAAACACAAGTTTAATGGAATTTTATTGGAAAGGAAAAGACACAAAAGGCTAAGAGCCTTAAGGGGAATGATTTTTTTTTACAGAAGTGATGAGTGAGTATTCATGTCACTCCATCCCCTATTTATAGTACATGAAAACCATAGTTGGTTCCTATTTAAACACTAAATAATAATGTTTTAAGAGATATAATTTGAAATTAAATCTAAATAATATAATAATCATAACAATAATCCTAAAAATAAAATTGAATTTTAAACAAAGTTTTATGTCCATAAATCTCTTCTTTGAAAATTTGCCCCAAGTCTTCCACACTTTGTATGTTAGGCACCACTTCTTCCCTATTTCGCATACTGATCCATTTTGTCTTTAAATTCACACTTTTTTACCACAAATTTCCTTTTGCCTTCAATTTAGTCTCTACAAGATAAAAAAAACCATAAGCAACCCAAATTAGTAGGATCATACTCAAAATATATATGTAATTAACACATAAAAGTATGTCATTTTAGAGTATTATCTTTTACACACAAATTTTTGGGTTTTGGTGGACCCATCCAACCAAATCACACATTGAGGTGGTCATAAGCCACTTCGATGTGAAATAGTCAAGCTGTTAATGACTATTCTGGTTTTATTGCCAAATTATAATAATGTAGTTAAACTGCCAAATCAAACTTCCTTCACTTCGTATCTAGATCCCAACCACATATGCAAATGTAGATAATAGAATCAATACGGATATACAGAATCGAACACAACCATATTCAGTTTCCATATTCAATAATCACATTTGCAGTTAGTTCAGTTTTACAGAATCGGTTCAGACATGCTCATATTTAGTTTCCAGTAGTTCATAAGATACACATAATAACAATAATTTAGCAAAATTAATAATGTACGCATTTATTGATTCACATTCAAACCATCTCATAAAGCAAACATTTTCGTAGCAAAATCACATTAACAGTCTGTAGGAGTGTCACAATTAAAATGTAATGATACATATACATAACATATTCAAGTGATAAAACGCCCCTACAAAAACCTTCCACAAACAAAAAATAGTGTCCCAAACACTCATACAAAGGCTTAAACGAGTTAGGGATCACTCAAGGACTAAAACAAGATACTTTGTAAAAATGTGGAAAAACTGCAAAAATAGAACCACATGATCGTGCGGCCAGGTCGTGTGGGAAGGTCCAGACCATGTGACCGGGTACACGACCATGTGGGTGAAAGACACGCCCGTGTGGTTGTGGTACATGGCCATGTGAGCAAACCGTGTAACTCACTGACCCCGTGGTAAAATACACAATTTAGAAGCAGGGAAAACACAGTCGTGTGGCTAGGAAACACGTCTATGTAATTGAGGCACACACTCATGTAGCTGAAAGACATGCCCGTGTGGCCAGCTCATGTGACCCACTTCAAGCCGTGTGACAAGACAAATACCTTAGTTTCTAAAATGACACACGACTGTGTGCTGCACACGCCTGTGTGGTCCAAAAACAACCCTTAAATCTGCTGCCAAAACATAAAAATTCACAAAAATAGGTTCCCTTGATTACATAAGTTTAATAAAACACACCTAAAAGATGATTCCAAGCACCAAATTCTGATAGAAACGTCTCTAACCTATCGATCTGAAAACTCAGTTTCACAACAACTAACCCTATAAGAACTTCGATCGAAATCAAATATAAAAGAACGAAAGAACTAATGTAATACTTAAAAAAACAACACTTACACTTACCCGATTTGATACTTGATTAAATAAAAAATCAAGAAGACAAACAAAACCTTGCTGAACGAAACATACGGTGAAGCAATCGAGACTTGCGAAACAGATGAAAGTACTTGAGAACATGGCGGAATTGGAAAAGAAAATGATGAAAAAGGAAACTAAGTAGTAAAAGGGTCCAAAACAAAAATCTAGAATTGAAAAAAAAAATAGAAACTGGCATGGGGAGAATGGAGAAACGTGAGAGGAGTTTTAGAGATTTCCCTTTTTAAAAAAATAAATTAAATATAAAATAATATAAACAAATTAATAATTAACAAAATCCTATTAAGTTTTCCAGAATTGAAATAAAAAGAATTTCCCCAATGCTCACATGAGAACTCAAACAAAAAAATTAAGGGTAAACTAACAAACTCCTTACCACCAAAGCAACAGGCTCATTCTATTTTTAAAACACGAAAACTAACTTAAAAGTCCAACCATGTAACAGCCCGTTTTCAGTCAAATCAGAACAGTGGTTTTGGGACCACAAATCCAAAGTTGAAATAATTATTTTATTATTATTTTAATGTTCACAGCATGATAATATGTTTGTGTGAAATTTTCGTTAAGAAATTTTATCGTTTGATTAGTTAATTTGAGAAAAGGACTAAATCGCGTAAAGTGTAAAAGTGGAGTTCCATTAGGTAAAGGTATCTAATAGCTATGGAATCTTAATTTAGAGGTCCTTATGTTGTAATTAGACCATTTGAAACATGAGTGGACATATATGGACATATTATCATGAATTTTGATGCTTTTTAATCAAGGTTAAATTAGTAAATTAGTTAATAAACATAAAATAAATAAAACAAAGCCAATTATCATCTTTATTTCTCCATCTTAAACCGAAAATAGGTTTTTGGATGCAATTTTTGAGCTTTTTCATTCGGCCAAGCTTCCTAACTCAATTGTAAGTTCATTTTTGTCCTTTTTTTTTAATGATTTCTATGTTGTTGAGATCGTTGCAACTAGGTCTAGCTAGCCTAGGGACTATTTTACAAAACTGTTAAAGATTTTAGATATTCCCATTGATGAATCTATGAGTATTTTGATGTTTGATGATGGATTATAAATGTTTGATGATAGTTATGCAAGTCTTGTTAAGTGATTTTTAGTGAAAATGAAAATTAGGGATTAAATTGTGAAATATGAAAACTTTGGGGGTTAAAATGTGAAATAAATGATAAATATGGGCTACTAGGGAGTTATTTGTAATTCGAATAGCATGGGTTGTGGTTAAATTGCATGAATTTGTGTAAAAATAAGGACTAAATTGTAAAGAAGTGAAACATTAGGGGCAAATGTGTAAAAATGCCTTAAAGTGAATTTTTGACTAAATTGAATAGAGAGATGATTAAATAAGTTACTTTTGATTACATGTAGATCAAGAAAAGTGAAACTTGGATTTAAATTGAGAGAATGACAAAGTTCTCGACTAATCGACCAGTTTAGCCGTTTTTACATCCGTGGTAAGTTCATATGTAATAATCATTCTTATAATTATATTTTAAATGCTTTGATATTGCATAAATTGTACAGTTGTGTTTGACGATGATTCGTCGAATTATGTGCACTTAGTGTGCGAAATCGAGATAGCTCCGGCTATATATTTGCACTTAGTGTGCGGGATCGAGATAGCTTCGGCTATATATATATTAGCACTTAGTGTGCGAGATTGATACAGCTTTGGCTATTTATTTGGCACTAAGTGTGCGAGTTTCCCAAGTATCCAAAAATATTCCGAATGGTTTAATGGATATGTCAAAGATGTAAATGAGTATGAGTTAAATACGGGAAGGTAAAAGTATGTACATAAACCGAGTAATACACTGAAATGATGAAAAATAATGGAAATTACATCTAATATGCAAATGTGGTAGGTTGGTGATACATTATGAGATATGTTATGTTATGTTTTTGGGTTAATTTGAGTTTATATGATGAGTTGATATAAATTCTATACGAACTTACTAAGCTATAAAGCTTACTGTGTGTATTTCTCTGTGTTTGATAGTGAATTCAAAGCTAGCTTAGATTCAGGGATCGTCGGAGACTTCATCACACTATCCAACTATCAATTTGGTATTTTTGAGCTTATGTTTTAGGTATATGGCATGTATAGGGACTTTCGTTATTTTGGTTAATGAATTAATGATAAAAGCAGCCATTTTAGTTGGCTTGTAAATGTTCTAAGTTTGGTTTTGAATATTGCCATATAAGCTTGCTTGTTTTGGTATGTTTGAATCATGTATATATATATATATAGCTTGGATTGTGAGTTCATGGACAGGTATGTGATGTTTGTGGATTATAAAGATTGTGAAGGTCAATTGGTTGATATTAAAGTAGTTATATGTTTGTGAGTTTGATGTTTAGTGATGCATGATTGGAAGTGTCTAGCAAGTTAAATTATAAATGTGAATTTGGTATAAATGGTATGACATGTTCTGTGATTAGTGTGTATAGAGAATGGAAGTATAGAATGTGAATGATTTATGTTTGAATTGGCTGGTTTAAATGCTTATATATGCTATATGTTGGTGCCAATTGATCTAGTGTAGGTACATGCAAATTTGGGTGGGAAAATGGCTTGGTAAAGAGCCTATTTTTGTCCATATGGGTAGAGACACGGGCGTGTGTCTCAACCGTGTGTCACACACGGTTATGTTACATGGCAGTGTGTCCCTTGGTGTTGAAATTAAAATCAAGTTAGTATGCTCTACACGGCCTCACACACGGTCGTGTGACTTGGCTATGTGGCATAAGTCAGTATACCTTATAGGTTTGGCATGGCTTAGCACACGGTCCGGCACATGGGCGTGTATGGCCATTTTTAGGGCACACGGGCTAGCCTCATGGGCGTGTGTGTTGGCCGTATGACCTAAGTCAGAGAGTTACACGAGGTCAGACACGGGCTAGGACACGCCATGTGCTCCCATTTTGTATGTCCACATGGCCTGTGACACGGGCGTGTCTATTGGCCGTGAAGACACATGGTAGGGCCACACTAACATGTGTCCCTTGTTTTGAGAAAAATTTTGTAAGTGATTCTTGTAACACCCCTTAACCCTAGACTGTCGCCGGAACAGGGTTACGAGGCATTATAGAACATATCAGACAATTTACAATTAATTCGAAATAAATGACATACATATCTTAATTTAATCATAAAGTCCCTCTAATGGACCCTCAAGGTCCAAATCACACGTTAGAATCGAATCAGGACTTGTTCGGGTACTTTGGAAATTTTTCTTAATTATTTTTAAAACTCAATCTAACCCCTTTATAAATATCTAACTTTCTCTACAAGTTTCAAACTGATACCAATCCAAAACAAAGCTTTCAACTAACACATTTGCACACTAAATATACGTAAATTATGCCTATAACTTTGACTTAACCATATAATCAAATTACATTCATAAAATCATATAAAATTTTACTAACTAGCTTTATTCATTTTTCTTCCCAAGTTTAACACCAAACTTACCAAATTTGTCAAACCATTTCATTTAACTTAGTACCAAAACACCAAATATCATTTATTACAACCAAAATCATAAAACATTTTAAAGTGACCATTACAACAACTATGTATATGCCACTTTCATTTAAGGAAGAAAACATCACCAAAATTTTTGTGCTGGAGTTGGGATCGTTTGGATGCTGGACTGGAACTCTAGACTCCTATTGACCTGCGCACGAAAACAACCGTACGCTGAGTACTTCATACTCAGTGGTATTACCATAATTCAAATTATAATAACAATGAAATATAATTATCAAGCATATAACTATCCAATTTTTCAAATATCAATTCATTCTTAAACTTTTATTAATTAACAATAACAATATAATTTTTTTTTAGCTATTCTTCAATTTCATTCACATATCATATGTCTCAATTTCAATCACTACATGAACATTTAGCTCATGCCTTTCATTTCCAATCTCAATTTCAATCCACAATTTAACTTTCTCACATTTTCAATAGTACAATCAATCAAATTCATTTAATTTTTCCCATTTCGGTTATTCACCCTATTAACAAACCCAGACTTTGACGGATACACGGATTCCAACCCAAACACACCAGTACGGCACATTGTGCCTAAAACGGTATATAGTACCTGATTAGTATGACACATAAGTGCCTGAAACGACACACGAGGTGCCTGATATATGACACATAAAGTGCTTGATCGACAAAGCTGATAAATCCCGTACTCTTTTAAATCCTATGGCTTATGTTCGTGTGGCTTCAATTGATGAGATGCATAGGCTATTACTTTTTCGTCCTGCATTAGTACACAACCCAGACCACTCAAAGGAGCATCACTATACACCACAAAATCTTTCCACGACGCTGGTAATGTTAGAACTGGTGCCTTTGTTAACATTTGCTTCAACTTTTCAAAACTTTCTTGGCACTGATCATCCCACACAAATGGTACATTCTTTTGTAGCAGCTTGGTCATCGACAAAGCTATCTTTTAAAATCCATTTACAAATCTTCTATAATACCCAACTAAACCAAGAAAACTACGTACCTCTGATACTTTTCTTGGTGGTTTCCACTAAACAATCGCTTCAATCTTCTTTGGATCAACTCGAATTCCATTTGTAGATACTACATGTCCCAGAAATACAACCTCTGACAACCAAAATTCACATTTGCTGAGCTTTCCATGCAACTGTTTTTCCCGTAATATCTGAAGTACAATCCTAAGATGTTGATTATGCTTTGACTCTGACTTTGAATAAACCAGTATATCATCAATAAAAACCACCACAAACTGGTCTAAATACGGTTGAAAAATACGATTCATGAGATCCATGAAAGCAGCTGGAGCATTTGTCAACCGAATGCCATTACTAAAAACTCATAGTGGCCATACCTCGTACGGAAAGCTATCTTCTATACATCACTTTCTTTTACTCAAGTCAATCTTCAAAAATACCGAAGGTTCCTTTAACTGGTCAAACAAATCGTCAATACGAGACAATGGATACTTATTCTTGATTGTTACCTTATTTAACTACTGGTAATCAATACAAAGTCGCATCGAGCCATCTTTCTTTTTAACAAATAATACCAGAGCTCCCCACGGTGATATGCTCGGTCAAATAAAGCCACGGTCCAATAAGTCTTGCAACTCTATCTTTAACTCTTCCAACTCTATAGGTGACATTCGGTACGGAGGTATAGATATTCAAGTTGTACCTAGGTAAACCTCTATTGTAAATTCAACCTCTCTGTCAGGTGGTAAACTCGATAATTCTTCGGGAAATACATCAGGAAACTCGCAAACTGTCTGAATTTTACTGCACTGGCTTCCAACTGAATCTAAATTAATAACATATGCCACATATGTTGAACAACCTTGCTGAAGTAATTTATTAGCCTTTATTATTGAAATAAGATGTGCTGACCCACTAGTACGGATACCATTTACTTCAATCCGTCCTCCACCTTCTATCTAAATATTGAATTTCTTTTTATAGCAATCCAAAATCACTCCATATTTAGATAACCAATCCATTCCTAGTATTATATCAAAATCTCCTAACGGCATAATCAACAAGTCAACGGGGAAAGTTTTATTTTGTATAGTCAACGGGATCTCGAACATACTTGATTTACTAACACTGTTTGCCCCAATGGACTCGACACCTCTATAGACACCCTAGACATTTTAGATTTTAACTTTCCCAACTCAACCAGTTTTGAACTAATATATGAATGTGACGACCCTCGATCAATTAAAGCATAAAGAAGCTCAGAATGCAATAAAAATTACCTACTTCCTGAGTCCGAACTACATAGGCCCTGGCTGGTGCTCTAGCCTCTGATTGCTGTGTAACTATATCGCTGCTCCTTCAAACACCTCCACCTCTAGATATCGAACCACCTCTGCCCGAACCTCTGCCTCGAGTAGTAGATACTGATCTTTGTGATGTGGCAGGAGTAACATTTTTATTCTTCGGACAGTCTTTAACAAAATGCTCTGTCGACTCGCAACGAAAACAACCTCCAGTCACTTTCCAACAATCACCCAAATGTTTCTTCCCGCAATGTCCACATTTTGGAATTTCCACATCCCAAGGTAGACCTCTTACACTACCAATAGATACCATCGTCTGTTTTCCCCGGATTTTACCACCTCTGTCCGATCTAAAACTGAGTCTCCATCTACCTTGAGGTTCCTTTGATCTTTTCGGCTGAGGATTCGAACTGGTAGTTCCCGTATGTTTCCCGGTTTGTCTAACAACTTCAGTCTTTGTGTTGAGGCCCAGAACTTGTTCCACCATTTTGGCTCGTTCTATCAAATCTACAACTCAGTAATACGGTGAGATACCAACTATACCTTGATCTCATCTCGCAAACCCTATAAAAATCTTTTGCAACTATCAACTTCTATTGGTATAAATTTTGAGGCATATCTGCTGAGTCTCGAGAATTACCTCTCATAATCTATTACTGACATGTCACCCTGTTGCAGCTTTAAAAACTCTTGCTTCTTGTCTTCGATATACATTTCTCTGATATATTTATTTTGAAATTATTTTTGAAATAGGTCCCATGTTATCTGCTCCTCCGGTAAATGTCGAACCACTGATTACCACCATAAATAAGCTTCCCCTTGTAGCAACGATGCAACACAAATTAAACACTCCCGAGGGGTATATTCTAATTGTTGTAAAATTCTTTTGGTCGACTCCATCTAATTTTTAGCTGCGGATGGACCGACTCCTTTCAGACCCATAAATTCAGTGGCACCATATTTTCTCAATTCTTTTATCGGGGCCCGTCTCTGAGTTGGTACAGAAGTTATAGCAGGAGCAATCCCCGCTACTCTTTGCAAAGCATCGGTAATCACTCGTAATATATCAGAATCATCTCTATCATTTCTTCTATCTACTTTAGGAGGTTGATTCCTTATTGGGTTAATACTAGGTGTTACCGATTCAGTTTCATCTAACCCGTAAGATTCTTCTTCTCCGGTGTACATTTCTTCATTAGTATTATTTATTCTTTCATCTGACATCTTTAATCTATAAAATAGAAACAAACGAATAGGTCAGCCTCCAAAATCCCGACTCAATTTCGACTCAACAGTGACATGTACTTCTAGACTCACTTCCGAGCCTGATTTAGCCCGAGAATTGGCTAAACCTAGTAGCTTTTATACCAACAAATGTAACACCCCTTAACCCTAGACCGTCGCCAGAACAAGGTTAAGAGATATTACAGAACATATCGAACAATTTACAATTAATTCAAAATAAATGACATCATATCTTTATTTAATCATAAAGTTCCTATAATGGACGATCGAGGTCCAAATCACACGTTAAAATCGAACCCGGACTTGTTCGGGTACTTTGGAAATTTTTCATAATTTTTTTTAAAACTCAATATAACCCCTTTATAAATATCTAACCTTCCCTGCAAGTTTCAAACTGATACCAATCCAAAACAAATCTTTTAACTAATACATTTGCACACTAAATATACCTAAATTATGCCTATAACTTTGACTTAACCATATAATCAAATTACATTCATAAAATCATATAAAATTTTACTAACTAGCTTTATTCATTTTTCTTCCCAAGTTTGATACCAAACTTACCAAATTTGTCAAACCATTTCATTTAATTTAGTACCAAAACACCAAATATCATTTATTACAACCAAAACCATAAAACATTTTAAAGTGACCATTACAACACCTATGTACATGCCATTTTCATTTAAGGAAGAAAACATCACCAAAATTTTTGTGCTGGAGTCGGGATCGTTCGGATGCTGGATCGGGACTCTAGAATCTTATTGACATGTGCACGGAAACAACCGTACGCTGAGTACTTCATACTCAGTGGTATTACCATAATTCAAATAATAATAATAATAATGGAATATAATTATCAAGCATATAACTATCCAAAATTTCAAATATCAATTCATTTTTAAACTTTTATTAATTAACAATAACAATATAATTTTTTTTAGCTATTCTTCAATTTCATTCACATATCATATGTCTCAATTTCAATCACTACATGAACATTTAGTTCATGCCTTTCATTTCCAATCTCAATCTCAATTTCAATCCACAATTCATCTTTCTCACATTTTGAATAGTACAATCAATCAAATTCATTTAATTTTTCCCATTTCGATTATTCACCCTATTAACAAACCCAGACTTTGACGGATACACGGATTCCAACCCAAACACACCAGTGTGGCTCCAACCCAAACACACCAGTGTGGCACATTGTGCCTAAAACGGTACATAGTACCTTATCAGTATACAATACATAAGTGCCTGAAATGACACATGAGGTGCCTGATATGACACACGAGGTGCTTGATATACGACACACAAGGTGCCTAATATATGACACATAAAGTGCCTGATCGGCAAAGTCAATAAATCCCGTACTCTTCCAAATCCTATGGCATGCCAACTATATCCGACTTAGCCCGACTAGTTAATAGGGTATTCCAATTCTCAATTAAATTTTCACTTTCATACCAAATTTAAGATCACTATTCAATTTCAATTTCACATTCAAATCAATATACAATTCAATTATACATACACATTCACCATCCAATCCAATTCCCATTCAACTCAAATATTAATACTTTCCTTATACTCATTTATTAAATATAGAATTTATATAAAACATTTAATAAAAAGTCATTTGAATTATAGTAATACAAACCCGGATTTGTTCGATTACTCCTCGACAACTTTTCCCTTTCCTTTTGATGCCCATGCTTCGGGTTCTTTGCTAGCTACGAAAATTAAAATCATTATACCATTAATTACAGCACTAATTATAACAAATAATTGAATTTCTATTCAATTTACACCTTATTTTCAATTAGGTCCTAAATAACTCATTCACTTTACTAACTTAATTCATACTTCATTCTTATTCAAATTTCTATCAAGTTCAACCTAACTATCAAGTGTTCATAATAAAACCCTAATTTAAAATTTCTTTCAATTTAATCCCTCAATCACAAAATTTATAGCTTCTTTTACAATTTAATCCATTTATCAATCCTAACTTGAAATTCATTCAATTAAATCCCTAATTCAACAATTTATCCAACATGTACCATGCTTAAAAACCTATGAACTTCCAAGACTTCAACTTAATTTCAACAAAAATTTGTTTTAAAACTTCTAAAACATCAAAATTAAGTAAAAAAAGACTTAATTGACTTACCAATTAAAGCTTAAAGCTCCCAAACCCTAGTTTCTCCTTTTATTTTCTTTCTTTCTTTCTTTTCTTTCCTCTGTTTCGAAATGCTTCTATTGTTCTTTCTTTCTTTTGTTTTCTTTCTTTATTTCATTTCTTTTATTCTTTTACTTTATTAACTTAATAATAATAATAATAATAATAATAATAATAATAATAATAATAATAATAATAATAATAAATATCTTATTTAATAACAAATATATATATTAAAATTGGACACACATATATTTTACACTTGCCTATTATCATCACCATCCAATTGTATTTATTTTATTTATTTTATATAATTTAATATTTTAATATAATAAAAATCTTTTTTACTTAAATAAAAAGTAATTAAATAAATATATTACAAATGTATAAATATATGCATTACACTTGTTTAATTTAATCACCATACATTTCTCTTTATTTTAATTTATTTTTAATAATTATCATAATTTAATAATATAAATTATAATTTGATAGAATAATAATAATGATAAATAATAAATATCTATTTACTTAAATAAAAAGTAATTAAATAAATATCTTACAAATGTATGCATACTGTTATTACGTTTGTATATTTTTATCATTATACACTTGGCTTTAATTTAATTTAATTCATAATATGATATTTATAATTAATTAATTAAATAATATATTTTATAATCAAATTATATATATTTACATGATTAAAATCTAAAAATATCTTAGATTTTAACATGTTTGCCGCCTCAACTTATGCTAAATGGCTTATTTGCGATTTTAGCCCTTTTTACTTCCTATTAATCTATAATTCAACTTTTACCCCTTATCCAATTTAGTCCTTTTTCCTAATTTCTCTTAATTAGGCTAAATTCACTTAATTAAAGCATATTTGAACACACAACTAGACTAAAAAATATTCCTAATAAATATTTACGAACCCATTTCGCTAAGACGGAGGCCCGATAATGTACTTTTTCGATGCCCATGAATTTTGGGTCATTACAGTTCTATGAGTTTTCAAAGTTATCTGTTTAGTCCCGAACCACTCCTAATGCATGTTTTAGGCCTCGTAGGCTCGTATTAAGGACATATTGATTGAGATTGAATGATAGCCGTATGAAATGTGAAAATGTATGCAAAGTGAATGTTTAATTGTTTTATAAGTCCGGTAATGCTCTGTAACCCTATTTCGGCGTTGAATACGGGTGCGGAGTGTTACAAACCAAACCTCTGACTAACCAACTTCAATACTTCTAACCCCAATTCTCAGGGTGTTACAACTTCAACCAACGTTTTATTATGACATTTATTATTTTAGTGTTATCACACAAATTGTTTGATCCACATTATTTTTATATATTCATAATTTTGTTGATTGAATTCGTGTTATAAATCAACTCGATGACAGTACCATGATTTTCACTAATATACTACATGTTTCCTATTTTTACTTCTTTTTACTACCTAGCCTTTGAAGTTTTAGTGAAATGCTAACCTTAACTTCAAAATCCTACATTTTGAGTTATGGTTGTATTTTTTTATTTTTGAATACGACAAAGTGGTAGTTAACTTTTTTAGTACTTTTTGACTTGACATATCATTTGGTACCTAAGTTTGACACTTTTTATTAAAAGTTATATGGTTTAGTACCTAAAGGTAACGGTATTAACTTTTTAGTGTCTAATTTGAGTTTTAGGGTTGATTTGATGAAAGTTAATTGCTAATATTATTAAGCTTAAAATTTTCATTTTTTTGTTAATAAAATAAAATAAATATTAATTGTGAATTTGTTTAATTTTATATTTAATTTGTTAAATTCAGATGTATATAATTTGATTTAAGTTTTAGAGTCGATTTGATGAAAGTTAATTGTTAATCATATATATATTATAAGGTCTAAGACCTAAAGTTGATGTGGACAACTTACTTACACATGGATAATTATTATTTTAATAATTTTAAATAAATAAAATTTAAAATCTAAGTAAAATCTGAAAGGATTAGATAAATTTTGAAAATTTTATGTAAACTTTTTAGGTAAGAAAATGAAAATAAATAAAATTATCATAAAACAAATAATATCATCATAAATATAAATATTATTTATGTTAATATTTACATTTTTTATCATTATATTTTTAAAAAAATCATTATCATTATATCATAAAATACATATTATTTAATTTGAATTTAAATCTAAGATAACTAAAAATGTAGAATTTTAATTTTAAAATTCTAAAAAAACCTATATAAATCTCCACAATTATTACATAAAACTATTTTAAAGAATAACATTTTAATTTCGTATTTTAACATACATATATATATATATATATATATATATATATATATATATATATATTCTTACTTTCATTTTATATGTTATCAATTCTTTTAAAATCTCTATTATTAAATAAAAATTAAACTATATTTTAATTAATATATAAAATTAATTCGCAAACTAATAATATATATAACTTTGTTGAGATTTATTATTAGTTAGCAATTAAGTTCTTTTTTTTTATTCATGTATTATATCGACCGGTTGGTATAATCATACATGCTGTTTCCAATCGAGATTTTTTTTATTAAATTATAAATAGATTAAACAAAGAACAAGAAGAAACGCCGAGCTTTATTATTATCATCACATTTTATTATTTATTTATTTATTGTCAGTGTGCTTTAAATTTAAGGTAAATTATAAAAATAGTGATTTTGTTTGTTTTAGATTATATTTTAGTTATTTATATTTGAAATGTTACGTTTTAATCATTTATGTTATCGTTTTGTTATGAAGTGGTCATTCTACCGTTAAGCCCTACGTGACAGTCCAAATGGGTTTTAAATGCCAACTTGGATGTCCTACGTGATAGTCCAAATTAAATTTATTTAATTAAAAACGTATTTTCATCTCAGCAACTTGACATCCAAGTTGATATTTAAAACTCATTTGGACTGTCATGTAGGACCGCCGTTAGGGAAGTAACGGAGCTTAACGGTAGAGTGACCACTTCATATCAAAACGATAACATAAATGACTAAAACGTAATATTTCAAATATAAATAGCTAAAATATAATCTAAAACAAACAAAAATCACTATTTTTATAGTTTTCCCTTAAATTTACAGGCACTTGAGTAATTAGCTTTTTAATTCGTTGGTAAATGGTAATACAAATAAGAAATGGGATCGAATGAATTTTTATTCTATATTTACGGTTATATATGGTTAATTCAGTATGATTGTTTTCATGGAACATCTTCGGCCTTGGGAGGGGGAAGAAGCAGAAATTGATAATGGTGAACGAGATAATAACAGGTGTGGTGTTTATACGAGAAACCAAAAGTAGTATTGACAGACTCTAGCCTGATGATAACTTTGAATGCATTGGGCAAGAAACAGAAGGTGCAGCGAGGGAATTATTGGTTTTGTAGGATGAAAATAGCTTTTTGAAGGGGCAGGTGATTTGCAATGAAAAATTTGTTTTGATAAAGGGAGATCGCTAGTGGAAGACTTTAGCTGTCGTATGCTAGATGTTAGCTTCGACAAATGATCGTGGTTCTCTCGTATCGTCATCAAAGCCGATAAACCCCCCCAATTTACTTGCAATATTCTGGAATGTTTTCGGACACCACACATGGATTGGTATACATAACAAGATATCCAAGTCCAGCGGCTGCCCACCGTCTAATGTTTAGACCATCTTTCTAGCTTAAAAAATCATTGCTCCAAGATTGTGCTTTGTTCCTTTAACACCTTCTCAGCCTTCTCTTCGTTCTCACAAATCAAAAGCATGTTCACTCCAGATAATCTCATTAATGTAAAGTCATGAAGCTCATCCTCATTGATCATCTTAGCGAGTTCCTCTATCTTCCAGTATTCCTTACCCTCTGCCACAATGCAACTTTACAAGATGTTCCACATGTTCTCGTCAATCACCCCTTCTATTACCATTTCGCAATTTGTGTCCATACATCCGTACTTCCCCCTATCCCCGTCAATCCTATCACATTCCGTGTGAATTTCAGTCCTCTCCATATTTCCCATGCTTCCGTGTCCCTTCTCTGACTTCTCGGTGTACCTTTCGTCCGCCACTAGCCCCTTCTTGTTCCATATTTGGCTTTCGACACCCTAAGTCTGCTTTCCAACTTTCTGAACCTATTTAATCTATTCAACTCCCTTTTGCATCTTGTAGATAAGCAAAACGTACAAACCCAAACCTCCTCCCATCACTACCACACTTCGATGGAATGAAGGCATCAATAACCTTCCCATGGCAACTAAATATTGTAAATAAGCCCTTCCAATGCATCTTCTCAGGGAGATTTTGAAAAAAGAAGGGTGAAGCATCCTTTCCGCCGTGTCTCATCTTCTCCTGATTTCGATTAATCTTCTCCTCCCCCTTATTTGTTCATTCTTTGACACCTGGTTTAGTGCAATTAACTATAATTTAAGTTGATCCTTTTAAAGTAATATATTGTTGCGGTATTCTATAAAACTGTTTGCAGAATAACACTATATTTCTTTAAAAGTTGATAAAAAGACTATTTAAGTGAAAATGATATTGTGTACATAAAAAAAAAGATTACAACATACCGCATAATTCAATATTTTTTTCCGTAGAAAAATAAACAGCAAAGTAGCGATTATAAGGTAAAAAAAAATACAAACCGGCAATATTGGACATAGTAGCAATAAGTAATTCTTGAACCGAGACCGGAGATTCTTCAAACAATTGCAAGCTGTTGTAATTTAAGTTGACAATTTTAACTATATGATCAGCAACTTTGTTGTGTTCCTTAGGAATATATTGAATTCGCACTTTCTAGTTGTGGCATAAAAGTTGATGGATTAGACACAACTCCGGCATCCTACCATTTGCAGCACCTCTAACAAGGAGCTTTTCTACTGACAAAGCATTATCACATTACAACTCCAGCTGTCTAAAACTAGTATCCCATGCTATGATGAGTCCTTCTAAAAGAGCTCTTGATTTGACCTTGAAAATTGTATCCTTGCCAATCCTCATAACAAACCCACACACTCAATTCCCACAAGAATCTCTGAAGACTCATAAATCGAAGCATTATTAGCAAGAGTTGAAAAAACACAATTTGTGGAGTTTAATCCATCCTATCTCCGATGGCATCCAAAGTGCAAGGGTGACCTTTGAATGTGGAATAAGCTCAATTGAGCTTGAGTTCGCAATACTTCTAGCCCAAGTAAAACCTGTCAAAAAAATATCTTTGATGCAGCTATGACAATCATTAAAGATAAATTTGTTGCGACTTTTCCATAATAACCAACACAAAATGAAAAACAAGATAAAATTGTTGTGACTTTTCTATAATAATCAACACAAAACGAAAAACAACGTCGGCCAATCCTCCGAAATACTATATCATAGTGACAATATTATAGTGATTTATTAAGTATGGAATGATTTTAAAATTTAAAAACTAAAATAATTAATATAATATTAGTTACCATAAATTTAAATGTGAATGTAAATAAATTTTTAATACAATTAAATGCAATATCAAAATAGTAAATATAACTAAAAAATGAAACATTTTAGAATTCTATGTAACATCCTAATCCCGGTCTAGACGTCCAAACCAAGTTCGTGAGTTACATCATCCATTCTAAAGATCACATTACCATAACGCAACCAAAGTAAACCAATAGTTACACAATATTCAACACGATAGTAATTTAAAGACATAGTCTTCCTAAATTCATAACATCACAAGACAAATATTCCTACTACTAATAACTATGGTAGAAACAACATTTAATATCGGACTGAGCTTCCGCGACACCGACCTGATCAAGTCTGATTACCATTTGAAATTCAAACAATAACAGGATGAGTTATGAACTCAGTGCATAAAAAGGAAAGTAATGCAACAATGATAGCTTATAGAGAATTTCCAGTTCAGAAATTCGGTTCAACACAGAAGTGTGTTCTTTCTAAGTTTAGAGCAGAGATTTTACATAGGTATATATGTATTATTCCAGTTCAGAAATAGTTCAAATCAGATTCGAATGCAATGTCCCTATTCCATCCACTAAACACTAACTTCAGCCATCCCAACACACCATTATGGACATTTAATGCCCATCTGTCCCTGCACACCTTTAGAGTGCTCAATGACACTTTCACAGAAACGCAGCTTAGCTGCTAGTTCAATAAGCGACAAGCGCCAGAATCAGAATGATACTTATTGTGGCATAGCCACGATTTCAATACAGACTCCTTTTTTTCTTCATAATCTCCCACCACATGTTAATGCAGAATGCAGTAGTCCATATCACATGTTCAGTCATTCTAATACATTACATAATTAATAAAGTAGTTCGATAACAGAGTAGTATTACAGTGCACATTCATGTTCGTGATTCATAGATCAGTGTCATATAAGCAAATTTAGTCATTCGTATATCAAGGAAACCAAAACCAAAGTTTAGCGACCTTCTTAACCTCAAAAACAGTTCTTGGATCCAATATCCTGCCACATGGCCTGGGCACACGCCCATGTACCTTGGCCGTGTGGATTTTAAGCTCAAACAGTGAGTCACACGGCCTGGGCACACGCTCGTGTCCCTGGCCGTGTGGTTTTATACTATGAACAGTGAGTTACATAGCCTGGGCACACGCCCATGTCCCTGGCCATGTGGTTTTATACAATGAACAATAAGTTAAATGGCCTGGCCACACGCTCATGTCCTTGGCCATGTGGTTTTATACAATGAACAGTGAGTTACACGGCCTGGGCACACGCCTGTGTCTCTGGCCGTGTGAACCCTGCACTAGAATGGCCACACATGGCCTAATCACATGCCCATGTGGTCTTAATTCAATAAAAAATGAGTTACACGATCGTTCACACGGCCTGCCACAGCCTGTGTGGTGCACACGGCCTAATCACACGCCCGTGTGCCTGGCCGTGTGGCATTGACAGCCACTATTTTTGGCAATCTGAAACTCGAAAAATAGAGTTTCCTATAAGCACCTGATCTGGTTTTGACGGAGAAACGATACGGAGACTACCCGGAACCTAATTATTCATTCCATAAACAATTACATCATCAATTCCAATGTTCAGAAAAAATCACTTATCGTTAACATACGTTGAAAGGTTCGATACCATTCTATTCCAATTCGCACATCACCTCGTACGAAACAGGAGGAATCAGCCTAACACGGCGGATTACTGTCTTTGGCAACATCCTTGCTTAAACAATATAGTAAATCGAATGTTTAACAGAAAATTAACTAAACGAGCAAAGTTCCATTTTGATAGAAAATGTTAACAGAACGGAAAGCATAACGACAGGAAGTTACAAAGGAACTTACGCTGAATTGGTCTTACAGGCAACTAAACTTTACAACGACGCAAGATCGATTGCAAGAAGAAGAGAAAAGAAAAGAAATTTGAGAAGAAAGAGCAAAGAATTAAAGAACTAGAAGGAAAAGAAAAAGAACAATAAATTTTCCTTAGACTACTTAAACTAACCACCACCCTTCTTGATATTTGCAAAAAATATGTTCCTAATGTGTACGATGGAATTCAAACTCGAAACCAGACAGAATATAGACAGATGCTTAACCAGTGAACCAGCAGGCTCATTCTTGTCATCCTTTCACATAGGATTGAACTTAAACGGGTAGTGCATGCTTGTGGGTTGATTATAAAACAACAAAACTTATAATAATGCGACTCAAACTCTAGACCTTAAACTCAATCGTAGAACACAGAACCACAGATATTGAAATTAATTACTGCCGGTTTTCACAAACAAGTTCTTAAAGTTTTGGGGCGTTACATTCTATGAATTAAGTTAGAACTCAAATGTTTCTATATTTAGTTGTGCTGCTTCTTTTTTATTTTATATATCATTAGATTTATCTTAAGTCTTAGAATTTTGAATTTAGGGTTTTTTTATAGCTTTGATTAGATTTTAATTTGGAAAATGAGATTTAGAATTTAGACATCAATTTTAAGATAAAATTTTAGCTAAAACTTCAGATTTTAAAATCGTTAGATTTAATCTTATCAATTATTAGTTTTCTTATGTTTCAGAATTTTTTTTTTGCAACAAAAAATTGATATTCATTAAAAAAAACAAGGCTCAAGGCGGTTGAAACAAAATAAAGCGGTATAAGAATGAAAAGATAGAAAAAAATAAAAAAGAATTCCAACCAGTACACAAAACACACAGGAAAGAAACAAAACCACTAATGTATTAAACCCGCCCCTCATCAAAAACGAAAAGTCACTAGAAAATATCAGCCAAAAAATTCAACATCCCCAGAACAGATCAACAGTTTAGCCGAACAAGGGAGAGAGAGACTTTCAAACCCATAAATGGAGATTCAACAAAACTTATCCATCTTCAAAGTAAACAAAACCATCTCAACATCTTTGGATCCAAGCCGTCCAATCCTCAACCATCACCTTTCCCACTGAATCTAGCGATTTATGAACCCAGAAACAAGGGAGTTGTCGTCGACGGTTTGCTACCGCCAAAGTATGCACTGCCCTATTGACTGCTCTTGGTACAAAAAGGTAAAAAACTTTCTCGAAACGTCTTTCAAGAAAATGAATACTGTGGATAATCGGTCTAAGAAGAGATCTATCTTCCCCTTCTGAGTTAAGTTTTTTGATTATCGATAGAGAATCCCTTTCCAACAGTAGCCTTCTAAAGCCTATTTCAGCCACAAAAAGCATAGTCCTTTCACACGCCCGAGCTTCAGCAACAAAAGCATTGACCACATCTCTAGAGGGGTAAGTACATGCACCCATAAAATGCCCTTCATTATTTCTTGCTAAAACAACTGCAAAAGAAGTTCTAGTTTCTCTTTGGAATGAAGCATCAAAATTCAATTTAATAAAACCAATATCAGGAGGACGCCATAAATGCTTCATCATAGAAGTAGAAAAAGATTTCAGATTCACTTGACACAAAGAGATCTCTTGACAATAACCTCGAATGAAACCCAGGAGATCCTGGATGGAGAACTTTAGTCCTTCATGAACCAATTTATTTCTTCTATGCCATAACGCCCATAAAGAGATAATTTGAACTTGTCTATTACTAACATCTGCCGCAACAAAAGTGTTAACTAATCGATCTTTGTAATTTGAGATATTTCCACTCGGAGCAATCCTGATGTTGAGAGACACCCATAATTGCTGTAGAACACCACAATTCCACATCAAATGGTCTGAATCCTCCGAACCTTCTTTACAGAGAGGGCAGACTACATCAACATACAATCTTTTTTGAAAAAGATTGGTATAATAAGGCACATATTTGTTGAAAATCCGCCACATATGTTTTTTTTTTTTTTTTACATTAGCAGGAACATGTAAAGCCTAAAGTAAATTGTAGAAATCTCTTTATTTCTCAGCTGTGAAAGAATTGCAGTCATAATTCTGTAATTGATCTATAATTAAAGCATGATACCCACTATTCACGGATTACTCCCCAGTAGCCTCATGTTTCTGGACCAACGTTGTAACACCCCTAACCTGTATCCATCACCAAAATAGGGTTATGAGGTATTACCGATCAATACACATCATTCACTTACACTTATGCATTTAATAACAAAATCCAATCGTCTCAATCACATTGTGCCTTATAAGGTCTTACGAGACCTTAAAACATGCTTAGAAGTGGTTCGGGACAAAACTGATAACGTTTTCAAAATTTGAGAAACATATAAAATTTTTCAAAATTTAAGGGTCACACGCTCGTGTGAACAGGCCATGTGTCTTACACGGCGACCAGACACGCCCGTGTCACAGGCCATGTGAAAATAGGGCATGCATATTGACTTAGGTCACATGGCCGACCACGCGCCCGTGTGTCTATCCCATGTACCCTTCGAAATGGCCACACACACCCGTATGCTAGGCTATATGCCATTTAGGGGGTATACTGACTTATGTCACATGGTCAGTCACACGCTCGTGTGTGAGCCCGTGTGACACACATGGCCAGTAGACACGCCCATGTGTTTAGGCCGTGTCAAACCAATAAAATTCATTACATATATGGGCAACCAAAACATACCAAATCACATAAAATTCATGTCATTTCATAATCAACCATTTCACTACTTAAATTCTCAACCACAATCACGCAAAAACAATCAAACTTGTATAACTTCTAAATGCATTTCATCATCATCATCTTATCACCTATTTCAAACCACAAGACTTACCATTTTAACATCCCATATTCAAGTCATCATATAAGCATTATATACATCATATAACTTACTTATCAAACACATCAATTAGGCCAACTTAAATGACCAAATACATACCAACAATTACAACCAAAAGTAAGTCAAATCTTATGGCTTAAATCATAATTCAAAACATATCATCAACTCACCAGCCTATACATGTCATATACCATATTTATAAGCATCCAAAAGTACCAATAAGATGATCGATAGTGTGATGACGTATTCTCGACGATCTCTGAGTCTGAGTTAGCTTCGATAATCTATAAAATAAAGACAAATAACATATAGTAAGCTTCATAGCTTAGTAAGTTCATACCAACAATACTCAACAGTTCATAAAATACAAATCATCAATTAATAAACACTTAGTAATTCTCATATCATCATTCAATTCTAATTCATGACAATTTATCGTGTATATACAAATTAATCAGCTTCATACACATAGTATCAACTACCATATAGGTATAGTACGTACCTGTACTTTCCCGTTTTTATTTATCTGATTGTCACCTCTTTGTTCAATACATTAAATCGTTCAGAAATCTTTCAATGCTTTAAGAAGTCACACACTAAGTACATAAATGTTTAGCCAAAGCTACAACGATATCACACACTTAGTGCTATCACATTAAACTATAGCTATCTCGGTATCGCACACTTAATGCCACATAAAGCCGAAACTATTCCAATTCGCACACTAAGTGCTGTATATAGCCGAAGCTATCTCGAAACGCACACTAAGTGCCAAATATAGTCGATTTGTCATCTTATGCATTCATAGTCGCATATATACAATTTATGCATTATTAAAGCATTAAAAACATAATTGTAATAATGTTTATCGCGTATGAACTTACCTCATACTCAGAATTAACGAATCGAATCGATTACTCGATAATCTTCGACTTTCCCCGATCTAAATCTAAATTCTTTCTTTCTTGATCTAAATGTATTCAAAATTAACCCATTTAATCACCAATTCATTCAATTTAATCCACAGACACATATTTGGACATTTTTACACTTTAGCCCCTAAAGTTAGACATTTATTCAATTTAGTTCCTATTTCATAAATATACAAAATTCACAAAATTAAATTCAATTATATGCTAGCCGAATTTCCTAGGGACCCCTAGCAGCCTAAAACTTTCATTTATTTCACAATTTAACCCTTCAATTTACATTTTTCTCAATTTAATCCCTAATATGCATTTTTACTCAAAATCACTTTACAAAACATGTATATCAAGCACTAAGCTCTCATAATTCATCATCAAACATCATAAAACACATGAATTCATCAATGGAAACTTTTAAAATCATCAACACTTTTAGAAATTGAGGCATGGGCTAGCTAGTACTCAAAAAAATGATCACAAAAACGTAGAAATCATAAAAAACCGAGCAAAATACATACCTTAATCAAAGAACAAGCTAGCCGAACCTTAAATGGACCTGGAATCTTTCTTTTTCTCTTAATATTCAGCTATAGATGATGATAATGAAGCCATATTTTACTCTGTTTTATTTAATTATAACTTATTTACTAAATTACCAAATTAACCTTATATTAAAACATTTAATATCATTCATTAAATGCCCTTTTATGACAATTTCCACTATCAATGGTCTAATATCAACATAAGGACCTCAACTTTAATAAGCCATAGCAAATAGACACCTTTAACAAGTAGAATGCAACTTTTATATTTTACGCGATTTAGTCTTTTTTCTCAAATTGAGTTATTAAATGATAAAATTAGCTCACGAAATTTTCACACATGCATACTCACATGATATAAACATCAAAAATAATATTAAAATAATTTTACGACCTCAAATTTGTGGTCACAAAACCACTGTTCTGATTTAGCTAAAATCGAGCTGTTACAACTCTCCCCCCTTAGGGATTTTCGTCCCCGAAAATATTACAAGTGAATAGGTTCGGATATTGCTTTCTCATAGCATCCTCGGGCTCCCACGTAGGTTCTTCAACCTCGTGTCGATGCCATAAGACTTTCACCAATGTGATTTTCTTATTTCTCAATTCTTTAACCTCACGATCTAAAATTTGGATCGGTTCTTCTTCATATGTCATATCAAACTAAATCTCAATCTCAAACAGGGAAATCACATGCGAGGGATTAGATCTGTATCATCGAAGCATCGATACGTGAAATACATTATGAATCTTTTCTAATTTAGGTAGCAACGACAATGTATAAGCAACCGGCCCAATACGCTCGATAATCTCATAAGGTCCAATGAATCTCAGACTTAACTTGCCTTTACGACCGAACCGAAGTATTTTCTTCCATGGAGAAACTTTTAAAAACACTTTATCCCTGATCTGAAACTCAATATCTTTTTGTTTCAAATCTGCGTATGATTTCTGATGATTTTTTGCTGTTTTCAAATTTTCACGAGTCACTTTCACTTTCTGTTCGGTCTCTTTAATCAAATCAACCCCATGAATTTTAATCTCGCTGAGCTCAGTCCAATACAAAGGTGTTCGGTATTTACGACTGTATAGAGCTTTGTACGGTGCCATTTTAATACTCGATTAGAAACTGTTGTTGTACCGAATTCAATCAACGGTAAGTACTTTTCCTACATATTTTCAAATTCAAGAATACAACATCTTAACATATCCTCGAGTATTCGAATAATCCGCTCGGATTGACCATCTATTTGCAGATGAAAAGCAGTACTAAAATGTAGCTTTGTACTCAGTGTATCTTGCAATTTCTTCCAGAAACGCGATATAAATCTTGTATCTCTATCCGAAACAATAGAAATAGGTATTCTGTGCAATCTCACAATCTGAGTGATGTACAACTCAGCAAGTTTATCAAGTGAATAATCCGTGCGTACTGGAATGAAATGAGTCAATTTAGTTAGCCTATCAACAACCATCCATATCGCATCTTTCTTACTCGAAGACAGGGGTAAACCTGATACAAAATCCATTGTGATTCTGTCTCATTCCCACTCGGGGATCATAATCGGCTGTAGTAAACCAGATGGTACCTGATGCTCAGCTTTGATTTGCTGACAGATTAAACATTTTGAAACAAATTCAGAGATATCTCGCTTCATACCAGACTACTAATAGAGTTGCTTCAGATCTTATACATTTTTGTACTTCTCAGATGAACAGACAAACGACTATTATGTGCTTCGCTCAAAATCATCTAAATCAACTCTGAGTTTCTCGGAACACATATTCGGCCTCTGAATCTTAAACAATCGTCTGAATCAACTTGAAATTCTAAATCAAGATTTGAATCACATTGAGCTCATTTTGCTAACATTTCATTATCAACTTTTTGAGCTTCATAAATCTGCTGTAAAAATAATGGTCCCGTTTTCAACTCAGCTACAATCGAGCCATCATCAGACAGAGCCAATTGAGTATTCATTGCACATAGGGCAAACAAAGATTTCTAACTTAAAGCATCAGCAACAACATTGGCTTTCCCTTAATGGTAATCAATCACCAGCTCATAATCTTTTAACAACTCTAACCATCTTTGCTGTCATAGATACATGTCTTTCTGAGTCATCAAATATTTTAAGTTTTTGTGATCAGAATAGACGTGACATTTCTCACCGAACAGATAATAGCGCCAAATCTTCAATGCGAACACAATATCTGCTAATTCTAGATCGTGTGTCAGATAATTATTTTCATGTGGCTTCAATTGTCGCGAGGCATAAGCTATGACTTTGCATTCCTGCATTAAAACACAACCTAGACCATTCAATGATGCATCACTATAGATTACGAATTCTTTACCCGACTCTGGCTGAACTAACACTGGAGCTTCGGTCAACAAAGCTTTCAACTGATCAAAATTTTTCTCGCACTTTTCTAACTATTCGAACTTAACATCTTTTTGAAGTAGTCTCGTTATTAGGGTTGCAATCATAGAGAAACCTTTTACGAATCGTCTGTAATAACCAGCTAGTCCCAAAAAACTTCAGACTTCGGATACATTTCTCGGATGCTTCCAATCCAGTATTGCCGAAATCTTACTCGGATCCACTCGAATACCCGATGCTGACACAATATGCCCTAGAAAACCAACTTCGTGCAACCAAAATTCACATTTACTGAACTTTGCAAATATCTTCTTATCTGGCAAAGTCTGTAATACTACTCTCAGATGTTCGGCATGCTTGGATTCATCACGGGAATAAATCAAGATGTCATCAATAAACACAACAACAAATCGATCCAAATACGGTCTGAATATCCGATTCATTAGGTCCATAAAAATAGCATGTGCATTCGTTAATCCGAAAGGCATAACTAAAAACTCATAATCTTCGTACCTTGTTCGAAAAATAGTTTTCGGCACGTCAGAGTCTTTAACTCGCAACTGATAGTAACCTGATCTAAAATCTATCTTCGAAAGCACTGTAGCCCCTTTCAACTGATCAAACAAATCGTCTATTTGTGGCAGAGTGTATTTATTCTTGATAGTTGCTTTATTGAGCTGTCGATAGTCAATGCACATTCTCATAGTTCCACCTTTCTTTTTCAAAAACAAAATCGGTGCACCCCAAGGAGAATAACTCGATCGTGTGAAACCTCTATCTATCAACTCTTGCAGCTGAGCTTTCAAAATAACTCAGTCGTGTGAAACCTCTATCTATCAACTTTTACAGCTGAGCTTTCAACTCTTTTAATTCAGTTGGTGCCATTATGTACGGAGCTATCGATATCAGAGTTGTTCCCGACACTAGCTCAATATCAAATTTAACTTCTCTGATCAGTGGTAAACACGGTAACTCATCAGGAAACACATCCAGATACTCACACACAACTGGCACTGGTTCAATCTTCTTTTCAGTTACTTTCGTATCAAACACATAAGCAAAATAAGCTTCGCAACCCTTTCTCACATATTTCTGAGCTAACATCGATGAAATCACTGCTGGTAAACCATTCAAATCATCTGACTCAAATCGGATAATTTCATTATTTTGACATCTCAAATAAATAGTCTTTCGTTTGCAATTCACAACAGCATCATGTAACATTAACCGATCCATACCCAGAATTATATCAAATTCATCAAATGACAACAATATCAAATCAACCGAAAAATAATTATCCCAAATCATCAATGGACAGTTTTTGCACACTTTATCAACCAACACATATTTGCCTAAGACGTTCGATACTCTAATTACAAATTCAGTAGACTCTACAGGCAAAGTTTTACTGTATACTAAATTCACACATACATATGAATGGGTTGATCTTGGATCTATCAATGCAATACCTTTAGTATCATAGAGAGTAAAAGTACCGATAATAACATCTAGAGATGACGCTTCTTCGTGAGCGCAAATAGCGTAGGCTCATGCAGGTGCTCTAATATCATATCTCGCAGTAGTGTTTCATGTCACACCTCTACCACCACTCACATTGCCCGTGTTTTTGGGTGGTCTACCTCTAGCTGTAGTGTTACTTGGCCCCATGTTCTGCGTATTATCTTTTTCAACTAAATTTGGGCAATCTTTGATAAAATGGTCTCGTAAACCACAACTGTAACAAGTTCTATTATTACTTTTCCCCCAACAATCTCCAAAATGTTGTCTTCTACATTTTTGACACTCGGGTTTAACATCTTTTACGTTATCAACACTCGATACCGATGTGGCTTGAGCTTTAGGGTTGGTGTATTGCTTTCCATGATCTCTATTTTGATATCCCCCAGAAATTGACGATAGGTTAAAAGTCTCTAGATTTCTTCGACGAGAAATGATAAGATTTACTCATCGATCTCTTCCTCGAATCTCTTGCCTCTGAATCTGCCTTTCTCTTTTCTTTGTTGAGATCCTCGGCTTTACAAGCCCTCTCAACTAGCATAACAAATTCTTTGATTTCCAAAATCCCAACTAGAAGTTTTATATCTTTATTTAGTCCGTCAACAAATCTTTTACACATAATCTCTTCAATAGATACATACTCTCGAGCATACTTGCTTAGTCATACGAATTCTCTTTCATACTAGGTGACAGTCATTTGGCCCTGTTTTAATTTTAGAAACTCTTTATGTTTCTGATCAAGAAATCTTTGACTTATGTACTTTTTTCGCAACTTGGTCTGAAAGAATTCGCAGGTAACCCGTTCTCTAGGAACCACCGATGTCAACGTTTTCCACCTATGATATGCATTATCTCTAAGCAAAGATACTACACATTTGATACATTCTTCAGGAGTACAAGATAATTAATCCAATACTTTGATCATATTCTCAAGCTAGAACTCAGCTTTCTCAGCATCATCATCAACTGTAGCTCGAAACTATTCAGCCTTGTGTTTACGTATCTTATCCACTAGCAACTTACTCAATCGAATTGGATCTAAGACTTGTGGCACAACTAAGACTAGTTAAGGAATAGGTATGGGTAGAGGTTGTTGAGCAGTTGGATTCGTTCGTACGAAGTGAACCACTCACTCATCATTTGGAAGAAGGCTTGCTTAGCCTCTCCCCTTTGGCTATTTGAAATAGGCCTAGAATTGGCTAGCGCTGCCCCTTAAGCGGGAGGGGGCGCATTACTTCCCACATTGTCAGCTACAACTCGATCGAGATTCATTTGCTATACGAGAACACATTTTAATTGTCAGGAATCATCACACTATTGCAGTTTATATATATGGCATGTATAGCTAGACTCTCACATGCTACGTTAGTCCTAGAATCGACTAAACCGTAGCTCTGATACCAATTAAATGTAATACCCCTAACCCGTATCCATTGCTGGAATAGGGTTACGAGGCATTATCGATCAATACACATCATTCACACACACTTATGCATTTAATAACAAAATCCAATTGTCTCAATCACATTGTCCCTTATAAGGTTTAACGGGACCTTAAAACATGCTTAGAAGTGGTTCGGGACTAAACCAATAACATTTGCAAATTTTGAGAAACTTATAAAATATTTCAACATTTAAGGGTCACACGACCGTGTGAACAGGCTGTGTGCCTCACACAGCTACCAGAAACGCCCATGTCATAGGCCATGTGAAAACAGGGCATACATACTGACTTGGGTCACATGGCCAACCGCACGCCCGTGTGTCTAGCCCGTGTACCCTTCGAAATGGCCACAGACGCCCATGTGCTAGGCCATGTTCCATTTAGGGGGTATACTGACTTATGTGACACGGTCAGTCACACGTATGTTGTGTGAGCCCGTGTGACACATACGGCCAGTAGACATGCCCGTATGTCTAGGCCGTGTCAAACTTGTAGGGTACAGTCACTTAATTCGAAGGGTACCCTAGAGGACACACGGCTGTGTAACATGACTGTGTGTTGTACAAGGCTGAGACACATTCCTGTGTAGACAAAAATAAGTCATTTGCAAAGCCAATTTGCCACCCTTTTCTCATGTTCACCTAGCCATCAAAATGGTATCAATTCATTACATATATGGGCAGCCAAAACATACCAAATCACATATAATTCATGTCATTTCATAATCAACCATTTCACTACTTAAATTCTCAACCACAATCATGCGAAAACAATTAAACTTGCATAACTTCTAAATACATTTCATCATCATCATCTTATCACCTATTTCAAACCACAAGACTTACCATTTTAACATCCCATATTCAAGTTATCACAAAAGCATTATATGCATCATATAACTTACTTATCAAACACATTATTTAGGCCAACTTAACTGACCAAATACATACCAACAATTACAACCAAAAGTAAGCGAAATCTCATGGCTTAAATCATAATTCAAAACATATCATCAACTCACCAGCCTATACATGTCATATAAAATATTTATAAGCATCCAAAAGTACCAATAAGATGATCGATAGTGTGATGATGTATTCTTGACGATCTTCGAGTTCGAGTTAGCTTTGATAATCTATAAAACCAAATAACATACAGTAAGCTTCATAGCTTAGTAAGTTCATACCAACAATACACAACAGTTCATAGAATACAAATCATCAATTAATAAACACTTAATAGTTCTCATATCATCATTCAATTCTAATTCATGACCATTTATCGTGTATATACAAATTCATCAGCTTCGTACACATAGTATCAACTATCACATAGGTATAGTACGTACCTGTACTTTCCCGTATTTATTTATCTGATTCTCACCTCTTTGTTCAATACATTAAATCATTCTGAAATCTTTCAATGCTTTAAGAACTCACACACTTAGTGCATAAATGTTTAGCCGAAGTTACAACGATATCGCACACTTAGTGCCATCACATTAAACCAAAGCTATCTCGGTATCATACACTTAGTGCCACATAAAGTCGAAACTATTCCAATTCGCACACTAAGTGTTGTATATAGTCGAAGCTATCTCGAAATGCACACTAAGTGCCAAATATAGTCGATTTGTCATCGTACGCATTCGTAGTCACATATATACAATTTATGCATTCTTAAAGCATTAAAAACATAATTGTAACAATGTTTATCACCTATGAACTTACCTCGTACTCGGAATTGACGAATCGAATCGATTATTTGATGATCTTCGACTTTCCTCGATCTAAATCTGAATTCTTTCTTTCTTGATCTATATGTATTCAAAATTAACCCATTTAATCATCAATTCATTCAATTTAATCTACTAACACATATTTGAGCATTTTTACACTTTAGCCCTTAAAGTTATACATTTATTCAATTTAGTTCCTATTTCATAAATATACAAAATTCACAAAATTAAATTCAATTATATGCTAGCCGAATTTCCTAGGGACCCCTAGCAGCCTAAAACTTTCATTTATTTCACAATATAACCCCTCAATTTACACTTTTCTCTATTTAATCCCTAATATGCATTTTTACTCAAAATCACTTTACAGAACATGTATATCAAGCACTAAACTCTCATAATTCATCATCAAACATCATCAAACACACGAATTCATCAATGAAAACTTTCAAAATCGTCAACACTTTTAGAAATTGAGGCATGGGCTAGCTAGTACTCAAAGCAACGATCACAAAAACGTAGAAATCATAAAAAATTGAGCAAAATACATACCTTAATCAAAGAACAAGCTAGCCGAACCCTAAATGGACATAGAAGCTTTCTTTTTCTCTTAATATTTGGCTATAGATGATGATAATGAAGCCACGTTTTACTTTGTTTTGTTTAATTATAACTTATTTACTAAATTATCAAATTAAACTTATATTAAAACATTTAATATCATTCATTAAATGCCCTTTTATGAAAATTTCCACTATCAATGGTCTAATATCAACATAAGGACCTCACCTTTAATAAGCCATAGCAAATAGACACCTTTAACAAGTAGAATACAACTTTTGCATTTTACGAGATTTAGTCTTTTTTCTCAAATTGAGCTATTAAACGATAAAATTAGCTCACGAAATTTTTACACATACATACTCACATGCTATAAACATCAAAAATAATATTAAAATAATTTTATGACCTCAAATTTGTGGTCCCAAAACCACTATTCCGAATTAGCTAAAACCGGGTTGTTACAAACGTGTCATGCGATCTGTGACAAGTAAGCGGAATGGTAAGAATACAATTCGCTTGGTCTTCATCAAACAATTTGCAAATCACCTCCTTATTTTAGGTATTTGTTTTAGTATTAATTAATTGGTTCACCGTGATCTAGGAAGTATTAATCCTTTGGACTGATAGCCTATGACCAGGCAACTATGGATCGTTCCAAATGTTCACACGATCCCCATTACCAATACGCCAAACGATCCCATTAGCAATCAAATCTCGAGCACTGCATATACTCCTCTAGGTAAACGAAGGATAAGATCCCACCTTAGCTAATAAAATATCTGTTAAATGAAAATAACGAGCTTTCAAAACCTTTGCTAAATGGCAATCGGGTTGAGAAAAAATACGCCATACTTGTTTTGCTAATAAGGCTCGATTAAATAAAAAAATCTCGAAAGCCTATCCCACCAACACACTTGGGTTTACATAATGCGTTCGAATTGCTCCAATGAATCCCTTTTGCTATTTTTTATAAGACCACCAGAACTTGTTTAAAAGACTCTCTAACTTACGACATAGCGTTTTTGGTAAAGCAAAACACTGCATAACATAAACAGGAATGGCTTGTAAAATCAATTTAATAAAAACTTCCTTACCTCCCATCGAAAGATAAAACAAGCTTCAGCCATCAATTCATTTCCTAAACCGATCAACAAAATGAGCAAAAGCCCACCTCTTCTTTCTTCCAACCATCATACGCAAGCCCAAGCACTTTTCCGGGTTTGTAGCAACCCGAACGCCCAAAATACCAATCACTGTCTCCCTTACATTAGGTTTCACATAGCACCAAAATAGATAAAAGATTTATCAAAGTTCACCCTTAGACCCAATACCTGTTCATATTCCAAAATAAGGTTTCGAACTGTATAAGCTCCTTCTCCCGATGCATCTCCAAAAAGTATACAGTCGTCTGCAAAAAAGAGGTAGTTAATCAAGAATCTTTCTCTACCAATAAGAGCACCCCGCATTAGATCTTTCTATTTATCTTCATGAAGTAGTGTAGAAAAACCCTCTGCACAAAGCAAAAAGAGATAAGGGCTAAGCAAATCCCCTTGTCTCAAACCTCTCGAAGGAGAAAACCACTCACTCGTATCCCCATTGAGTCCCACCGTATAAGAGACGGAACACACACACCTCATAATGAGAACAACCTAGTCGGTATGAAAAATCAAAACGACTCATCATTCCAGCCAAAAAATCCCACTTAATGCGATCATACGCTTTGCTCATATCGAATTTAAACGCAAAGTTCTCTTTTTGACCTTTCTTTGTCATTTTAAAAGAATGTAAAACCTCATAAGCGATTAACACATTATCTGAAATATGTCTTCCTGGGATAAAAGCCCCTTGAGCTTTATTAATACACACTCCCAAAATTGCACTCATGTGTTCCACCAAGACTTTCGCAATAATTTTGTAGATCACATTACAAAGGCTTATAGGACTGAATTGTGTGAGATTTTTTGGTTTTTCAACTTTAGGGATCAAAATGATATGGGTTTTATTTATTTTCCCCATTTCAGTTTTGCCTTTCAAGATTGATAAACAGTAACTAGAGATTTCAAGACCAACAATATGCCAATACCTTTTGTAAAATATTACTGGAAAACCATCAATTTCCGGAGCCTTCAAAGATGTCATTGTCTTGACAGCACGCGTAATATCCTCCTTTGTGAAAGGTTTGAGCAACTCATCATTCATACTAGTAGTAATCCGCTTCTTCACTAACCCAAACAAACGTTCGTCATCGCCTGTATCAGAAGCCGAAAATAAATTCTCAAAATACCTGGAGGAAAGTTGAAGCATTTCCTTATTCGTTGAAACCCAACGTCCCTCATTCCCTTCGAACTCCGTAATCCTACTACAGTGAAAGCGCTGAACAACAACTTTTTAAAAATAACTAGTATTCTGATCCCCATTTTGCAACCAGTTGACACGAGCTCGTTGTTCCCAAAATACCTCCTCTTTATCAGTCTCCAAATTAAGGCCTACTTAGACCTCAGTAATTTCGGCTAAGACCTCATCAGATAGATCCCTGACATATAGTTCATGTAGACGCTCTTCAAAGACCAAACGAGTTTCCTTTTGCTCCCTACTTCTTAACTGACTCTAATGTTGAAAACGCTGCCCCATATTCATAAGTTTGACTGGGACATTTCCAGATAAATCGTCCCAATTTCGTTTCACCTCATCCTCAAAAGCATGTTCCCAACACCATTTAGCCTCGAAACAAAAATTCTAGACCTGAATCGTTGATCTTCTTTGCGCAATCCAATCATGTCCAAAAGAATCAGACAATGATCCAAAAAAGAATGACTCAAGTGCTCCAATTGATAACAAGGAAACAGAGACATCCATTCAAAAGACGCTACTCCCCTTTCAAGCCTTTTACAGATATTAGTTGACAAAAATCGACCACGCTCCCATGTGAACCACCTACCAAAAAATCTCAAATCATTAAGCACACAGTCATCCAGTACATTTCGAAAATTAAACGTTTGGCGTTCTGATCTAAGCTGGCCACCCTTCTTTTCAAAAGAATTCATAATCTCATTGAAATCCCCAACCACAAGCCAAAGGATCGTTTCATCATGTCCAAAATGTTGAAGCAACTCCCAAGACTTATTTCTACTCCTTTTATCGGTATTCCCATAAACCCCCGTTAGACACCAAACTCCTCCACAATCATTATCATGAACTTCAACGTCAATATGATAAGAAGAACAGCTCTTAAGCCGAACCAACGAATTCCCTTTCCAACCTAAAGATAGACCACCTTTAGATCCAAGCACGCCAATGTCAATACAGTTTTCAAAACCACACTTCAGTCGCGCCAATTCCATCTTTTTTAAACTTAATTTTGTTTCCATAAGAAACAAAATCTAAGGATTAATGGCTCTTAGTTTATTTTTGAGCCTACTAACGGTTCGTGGTCTCCCCAAACCACGAACGTTCCAGTTATTGCAATCTGCTGCTCTGCCCAGCAGAGCTAGCCGTTAAAATGAGTGAGTCTCCTTCAAAATTATTCATCATAGAATTATTTGAAACCCCACTAACCTTTGTCGTTTCTTTCTTTCCAAGGATAATAGAGGATCATTTTCCTCAGTCAACACCAAATCCATGGGCCTACTAGCATTATCAACCCCATTTAATTCATTGTTGCCCCTATTATGCCAACTGCCATCCCCTTTAGAAGAAATCATTTGACCAGATTCCATAGAGATAAGATTGCGATTAAATGGTTGTTTCTCCATCACCCCTCTTAAATTATGCCTAGTATCGTGCTCCCTCCCCCTGAATTTTGGTTCTTAAGATCTCTTTCTATAACCACCTTATTGCACTCAGAATCGTCTGTTTCCCGAAGCCACTCACATAACGAAATGTCCCATCCAAAAACTATTTTTGAAGGATCAATTCGGGTTCAAAACAGGCAGAAACTCTCCCCATGACCCAATTTACCACAAATGAAGTAGAATAAACTCAGTTTCTCATACTGAAAACAAGCATAAACAGTTCTCTCTTTTTTGATCTGAATCTTCTTTTTCCTTTTTAATTGGAGAGACATATCCAACCGAACTCGCATGAATTTATTAATCCCCATAGTCGAAATTGAAGTACCATATTTAAGAAACTGTCCCAAAAGATCCCCAAATTGCTTTGCAATTGTTTCCGTCATCAACCCTGGAGGCAAATCATGTATTTGGACCCAAAACTCAGTTAAAAAGAACAGAACTATTAGTGGGTCTTCCCCCCTCTGGATTTTATGTAGAATAAGCAAATGGTTGTTGAAAAACCATAAGCACCCGTTGCACATCCACTTCATAAAAAAACTGAAAAAGGATCCTTTTGTCCCATAAATTTGAAATGCAGATCCCCCCAATAGGATGCCAAAGATCAACCATAGTATTCCGTAAGGAAGGGAAGTGAACAACACTACCTGTCAAACATCGACCCACTAAACAAAATTGATAACTCCGATCCACCACCATAGCTTCCTCATGAAACGCCTCCTCCTCTTCATCAAGTAAATTCAGATTGGCCAAACCCTCTTCCATCACTCATAAACGAAAAGACTCCAGCCCCAAAAAAGAGAAAACAAAAATGATAACCAGGAAAGATCAAAAACAAAAACAAAACACCCCGTGTCAAAAGACAAACAAAATCACCGTGTCAAAAGACAGACTATGTTTTAGAATTTTCAATTACTTAAGATGAGGTTTCAATACTTTAGCATGTTAAGTTTATTTTAGCTAAGAATTTTAGACCTTAAATTTAAAATTAATTGTAGCATTTACACCTATTAACTTTAAATATATAGGATTATCTTTGGATAGACATTATAATAATCTTTTCTGTATATAATTGCATTCTCGAACCAATATTTTGGTAACAAGACCGAGTTTTAATTTTTAAAATTTTTCTCAAATTAATATTAGAATTAGCCTTCAAATTTTAAACGATAAATGATTATCCGACCTACCGATTTTAGATTTTAGATTTTTGCTAAATTCTCATCTACCATATTATAACAAATAATACATTAATCATACATCAAATATGGAAAAGAAGATTTTTAAGTATAGTACTTGGTCAAAACTTCTACTACATTCAACAACTGAAAATTTGGGGCGTCGATTGAGTATAGTATCTCGGAGTTAGCTCTATTTAAAAAAAAATAAAAAATAATTCAAGTGGATTGACTATAGAAGAGCATATGAATTTTTTTAGATACATTTAAAACTAGATTGATACAGATATTAAGTCAACGTGCAGATTGAACCATCTATATACATTATTTGAAATAAAAGTAAATATAAATAAATAATTTTTTAAAAACTTTCTTCTGATATAACTATGAATTTATTAGTCCGAGAGTCAAAATTTACATAAATTTTTTCAAGGTATGTAAAATAAATTATTAAAACATAAAAATTCAGAGTAAATATCTTGGTTATTTCAAGTATTTTCCACCCGCTTACGCAGGGTCGAAAAGTATTTTTGTAATTTATTTACTGGAGCATAATTTTGTTTGAGTTTGGGATAGTATTCAGGTAATCTTTCTTTAATTAATTTTGATGTTTTAAAATTTAAAAATTAAGGATTGAAAAAAAATAATTTAAAATTTTCGGCAATTGGATAAACAAATACAATTTGACAAATATTTAATGAATTATTCTAGTTTCTACCTCTTTTTCATTTTAATCCTTAATTTCTTTTTTATCCAAGTCAAGACTTTAAAAAAAAAAAAAAAGAAGAGATTTTTCAGTGACCAAAATGAAAGCAGTCTAAAAGTAGGATGACCAAAATGAAAGTGTAAATATGACTTGGTGTGTACAGTTAGTTGCCATTAAGAATTTAATGCTTAAGTAATTAAAATGAAAATGCCCTAAAAATTAAATGATGAAATTGCAAGAATTTTTTTAGATGACCAAAATGAAAACACTTTAAAAATTGAGTGAGCAACTAGAAAATTTATCATTTTGTTCTTTGTTTTTTTTTTTTAACTATTTGCAAATCTTGTTTTGTTAGAAAATATTTAAGAATTATTGAATTACCTTTTTCATCCTATCTTCAACTATTTATAGCAACACTTTAACTTGATTCTTTTGTCATTATCCCAACTATATCAACCAGAGAGATCAACTTAATTAAAAATTTAAGGTTTATTGTCAAAAATTCCTTAAGAAAATACAAAAAAATTAATTAAGCCCTTATATTAAATTTGCACTTAATTAAGCCTATATCGTTAACTAAAATAATGAATTAAGCACCACTATTAATAGTTTCTATCATCGATCATATTGACTATTAAAATAAATTTTTGAACCAATCAAATAGTGACATGTGGCAACTTATGATTTAATACAATATTTTTCCATAGAAATATTAAAAAATCATTAAAAATAAGCAAAAATAAGCAAAAAACAAGAAAATTTTCTAAAAAAAATCCAATATTAAAAATACTAAAATTGATATAAACTTATAAAAAATTATGAAAAAATAAAATATTATAAAAATTATAAAAATATAAATAAATTATAAAAAATTATAAAATTAATAAAACATATTTAAAACACTTAAAATGTTATAAAAAGTATAAAAAATCATTAAAAAATTATAAAAAATTGTAAAAAAATATTAAAAAAATAATAAAAACTTGAACTGGATCAGGTTAGTCTATCAGACCGACCAGACTAAAGTCAACAAGGGTACTGGTCCAAAAAAAGCCACTAGACCAATTAACCTGGGGACCTGACGATTGAACTAATTTTTTTCTTCTTTAACCAAACTAAAATTTCATTATCCAAGTGTTAAAATATATCAAAATGAAATATTCTAACCATATTTTTCGAAACCGGATTGGTGCTCAAACTGACCAAGCCACCAGTTTGCCAATTCAACTGGTCTGTCCACTTCAATTAAATACTTTAGAAAATCAAAAGTAATTATTTAAAAAAATTAAAAAAATCGGTTTAACCACTCGGTTCTTAGGTTAACGGTCTAATGACTTTCTCTGAATTGTACCCTTGCTGATTACAGTCTAAGTGGTCCGATTGACTGATCTAGTCCAGTTCAAGTTTTTATAATTTTTAAAAGTTTATTTCAATTTTAATATTTTTAATATTCTTTTATAAAATTTTAAATATTTTAAATATGTTTATTAATTTTATAATTTTTTGATTTTTATAATATTTATAATTTATTTTTATTTTTATAAGTTTTAAAATTTTCTTTTGAGAACTTAATTGTTCTGTATCTGAAGTTTCACCTCATGTTCGAACAATTGCTTGAATTGCATGCTTTGACACCATGTTCTATCCCATTTTGTTCTCACTTTTACCCCGATGAAACTTGTACTTATTATAATATCTGACTTTGAATATTTGTTTCCTTGTCAACACACTTTCTAGATTTTTGAATAAATCAACCTCTAGTAGAGATGAGGATAAATACAGAAGAGAGATGTATCATTTTTCTAGCTAATGATTTAATCTTTATTTCAAATATGATGATAAAGTACAATGATCAAGTATGAGAATTTCAATGTTTAATCAGATCAACATATATACACTATGGAGATATGCCTCGTATTTTTTGATTTTTCTTTTTTCTGTAAAGCTTTATTTTTAGTTTCTCACTTAAACTCTAATTAGTGTTTGTTATTTTAATATTATTTGACATACAAATTTAGCCTATAAATAGGCTCCTTTTCCACCCTAGAAAGATAACCCATTACATATTTAGGTATTAGCTTTTACAAGCTTTCAAAGAATTTTATGTTTACGTTTTGAGGGTTCTTATTTCAGGTTTCAGGGTTTAGTTTAACCTCTGTAACGCCCCAAAACCTGGCCTAGAAGTTTAGACCGAATCTCGGAGGTTACATTGATCATCGAAGTGATTGGAAACAAAAGCTTTACTTTAAACCAAGAAAACCTTTTTGTTCATTATGTTTGAAACAATATTAAACCAGCGTCAAACATTTAGAAATAAATCTACAGTTTCTAAAGTTCAGTCCACAGTTTGTATAATCGTCTTACAAACCGACTTAAAGTTTACCGTATAAAACTTATGAGATTTTACTTAAACTGAATCAAACCATATTTGTCTGAGACCTCCTGTATGCCAAATCCAGCTCCAAAACACAGAAAAAACCTGAAAGGAAATACACTACAGAGATGAGCTACACGAGCTCAGAGTGAGTTCGAAACATGAACAGACAGCAAAAGACGACAAAAGACAGAGTGACACAATAAATACTTCAGACAAGCATGTGCATAAAAATATCACTTACGATAGTCTTAATCGGTATGTCAAATACAATATCAAACCACAAAATGATTTTCCAGTTATACGCAATAATCAGATCATGTTACATGACATTAATTATATTGTCAGTAACCAGAAGTTCACACAAACAGACAAAATGTTCTGACAAATAGATGTATATTCAGATGCGAACAAATGCACAAGTCAAATTCCCAACCCGCCAACCAAACTTCACTTCGTCCATCCAGCACACCACATAAGGGCTATGGTAGGCCCGTCCACCCTGCACACCACATAGAACCATAATAGGTTCCTCCACCTAACACACCACAACGTGGAACTATGCCACTTGAGTAACTGTATAAAGCTGAGCTGATATACATATAGGATAGTACGGTAAATTGTTGTACAAAAGTATCGTAGTTAACACTGCTAAGTCTATCTTCCTTCTCTTCATAACTAGATCCCAAAATTTTCATGCTATGCAACAAGGCACACATTACGCAGACAACATACAGAAACGGACATTAACATTTCCAGTTGAACAGATTCAGATTTGATTTCACTTGTATACTAATATTCAGTTACAACAATAATAATCAACTCATACTTATTCATCACATAAACAAGCAATAAAATTAAAGCCCATAAACGCACATATATACACAAACCAAACTAAACGAGTCCCAAACACACTTACCGAGGCTTGACCGAGGGTCGGATTACATAGAAACATAAAACAGAAAATTTATGGCTTAAAACAAAAATTCTATGAAATAGGGCCACAAGGCCGTATGCCCCGGCCGTGTGGGGTCTACACGCCTATGTGAAGCAGTCTGTGTAACTCATTGTCCAAAAATGCCAAAAATAAAGAGCAGAGGAGACACAGTCGTGTGGAGATCTCACACGCCCATGTGGGACACATGCCCGTGTAGCACCAAAACTCGCCCAAAAACCCTAATTCCCAATTTCACACGGCCGTGTGAGCCACCCGTGTGGGGCACACACCTGTGTAGTCACGAAACTACACCAAAATAGCCTAAAATCCTCATTTTTGATATCGAGACAATTGCCAACACCTGGTAACCCAAAATTATGCCAAAACATACAAAATCCCATGCAATTTAGTAACAATATGATACTTAAAATAATCAATTTCATAAACACATAAGACATTATCAAATTTAACCGTAATTTGATACTGAAGTTAAACAGTTTCAGAACGCACACCTTAGAACACGATATCAAGCAGCACCTATGATAAACAAAACGTACAAGAACGATCTCCTTTGACAGAATGATAAATAACTTGCGTAAAACAGAAGAATCAAAAACAAACACAATTAAAATTGGCAAGAACAAAAAAAAAAAAAAAAGAAGCAAAGGAAGAAAAAAATAACAATCATAATGAAGAACGTGAACTTATTTCTACTTTAAAGTTAACTTCCCTTTTTTAAAAAATAAAATAAAACAACATAAAAAAAATAAATATCAAAAACCCTCACAAGGATTTGAACACGAGACCCAGAGACACACTAACACACAACTAACCACTAGACCAGCAGGCCCATTCTGACATTAAAACGCAAAACTGAACCAAAACATTCAACCCACTCACTAACCTTAACCATAAACCTTAAAACTTCTAACCCTAGATTTCGGGATGTTACAACTTACCCCTCATTAAGAAATTTTATCCCCGAAATTTTTCACTAACAGAACAACTGTCTAACACAAAACTCACCACTACGCTCCCGCTGTGCACTCTAACCTCGAAACAGTACCATATCATACTAAACCTTAAACTTTCACATGCATACCTAGAACACTTAACCATTAAACTAGATAAATTCACTTTTCTATTACACACACAAACACAATGCCATATTCAAAAAGTCAAATCATTCACAAACAATAGCACACAAAGTCAACAATGTCACACAACCTTATCTGACTCAATGTCGCCTAGGGCAGTCCCTAATCCGATGCCCCGTGGATTCGCATCTGAGACACCCTCCTAACTTTTTCTAATAATCGCCCGGATGACGCTTCTTACAATGCCCACAAACTGACACACTCGCGCCACTACTAGAACCTCCTACATTACTCTTACTAACATTCCGTTGAGACCTAACATGCTTTGTAAATCGAGGCTCCAACCTTGAAGGAATACAATCTCTTTTCTTCTCACAATCCGCACACCTACCTTGAACCATTTCTCTAGTTCCCTCTAAACTAGCCTCGAAAACCTTCTCTAGAACTTTTCTCACTACGAGAGTCAACGCCTCAGTACCAACCTTTAGGTTATCGCTACCTGTAGCTGACTGAACTGCATTGACTTTCGACTCCTAAACGGACACAAGTCAAGGAGAAGCCGACGACTCCTCGAGAGTCTCACTAGACTGACCCTCACGATGTTGCATATCACCAGAATCCATATCAAACTTTGAACTAACCTCAAGAATCTACAATACAAAAATTAAAGACAATAGAATTATTAAACGTTATAGTTCTAATCTTACAATACTAATCTTTACAATCCAAAAGTTTCACACGGACCAGCACCAGAGTCTTCGACATTCCACTTTCTGAAATACTTTTTCAAAACACTGTGGTACAACTTTTTAAATTTTTTTTACAAACACGCACGCACACGTATACGTAAAAACACAGGATGAGTTTTTGTAAACCTAGCTTTTATACCACTAAACGTAATGCCCCAAAACCTAGCCTAGAAGTTTAAACCAAATCTCAGAGGTTACATTAATCACTGAAGTGATCAAAAACAAAAACTTTAATTTAAACCAAGAAAACTTTTTTGTTCATTATGTTTGAAACAATATTAAACCGACGTCAAACAATAAGAAATAAATCCACAGTTTCTAAAGTTCAGTCCACAGTTTGTATAATCGTCTTACAAATTGACTTAAAGTTTACCATATAAAACTAATGAGATTTTACTTAAACTGATCCAAACCATATCTGTCTGAGACCTCGGGTGTGCAGAGTCCAACTCCAAAACACGAAAAGTACCTGAAAAGAAAGACACTACAAAGATGAGCTACGCGAGCTCAGTGTGAGTCCGAAACATGAATAGACGACAAAAGTTGGAGTGACACAATAAATACTTCAAACAAACATGTGCATAAAAATATCACTTACGAAAGTCTCAATTGGTATATCAAATACAATATCAAACCACAGGAATGATTTACCAGTCATACGCAATAATCAGATCATGTTACATGACATTAAATATATTGTTAATAACCAGAACTTCACACAAACAAACAAGATGTTCTGACAAATAGACGTATATTCAGATGTGAACAGATGCACAAGTCAAAATCCCAACCCGCCAACCAAACTCCACTTCGTCCATCCAGCACACCACATAAGGGCTATGGTAGGCCCGTCCACCCCACACACCACATAGAATCATAATAGGTTCCTCCAACCAATACACCACAACGTGGAACTATGCCACTTGAGTAACTGTATACAGCTAAGCTGATATATGTATATGATAGTGTGGTGAACCGTTGTACAAAAGTATCGTAGTTAAAACTGCTAAGTCTGTCTTCCTTCTCTTCATAACCAGATCCCAAAATTTTCGTGCTATGCAACAAGGCACACATTACGCAGACAACATATAGAAACGGACATTAACATTTCCAGTTGAACGGATTCAAATTTGATTACACTTGTATTCTAATATTTAGTTACGACAATAATAATGAACTCATACTTATTCATCACATAAACGAGCAATAAAATTAAAGCCCACAAACACACATATATACACGAACCAAACGAAACTGAGTCCCAAACACACTTACCGAGGCTTGACCGAGGGTCGGATTACACAGAAACTTAAAACATACAATTTATAACTCAAAAAAAAATTTTACGAAATAGAGCCACAAGGTTGTGTCCCCCGGCCGTGTGGAAATGCCTAGGCCATGTGGGGGTCTACATGCCCGTGTAGAGGGCGCACACGCCTGTGTAACTCACTATCCAAAAATGCCAAAAATAAAGACCAGTGGAGACACAGCCGTGTGGAGATCTCATACTTCTGTATTGGACACATGCTCGTGTGGACAGGCCGTGTGGCACCAAAACTCACCCAAAAACCCTAATTCCCAATTGCATACGCCATGTGAGCCACTTATGTGGGGCACACGCCCGTGTGGTCACGAAACCACACCAAAATAGCCTAAAATTCCCGTTTTTGATGTCGAGACAATTCCCAACACTTGGTAACCAAGAATTATGTCAAAACATACAGAATCCCATGCAATTCAGTAACAATATGATACTTAAAATAATCAATTTCATAAACACATAAGACATTATCAAATTTAACCGCAAGTTGATACTGAAGTTAAACCGTTTCAGAACACACACCTTAGAATGCGATATCAAGCAGCACCTCTGATAAACGAAACGTATAAGGACGATCTCCTTTGACAGAATGATAAATAATTTGCGTAAGATAGAAGAAGCAAAAACAAACACAATTAAAATTGGAAAGAACAGAAAAAAAAAAGAGAAGCAAAGGAAGAAAAATAATAACAATCATAGTGAAGAACGTGAACTTATTTCTACTTTAAAGTTAACTTCCCTTTTAAAAAAAAATAAAACAACATAAAACAAATAAATATCAAAAACCCTCACAGGGATTTGAACACGAGACCCAGAGACACACTAACACACAACTAACCACCAAACCAATAGGCCCATTCTGACATTAAAACCCAAAATTGAACCTAAATATTCAACCCACTCACTGACCTTAACCACAAACCTTAAAACTTCTAAACCCAGATTCCGAGATGTTACTATCTCCATATTTTGTACTCTTCATTTTTTGTTGTTTTAGTGAAATTATCTTTACCAGTTGTTTTTTATCCTCTTTAGAGGTCTTTCCACGTAAAATATTTGTGTTCGATCTTTTCATTTTCTTCGTTATTTTACTTATTCCTTGTTTAACAAGGTTTATCCCCAATAAATTGGTATCAAAGCTAGTTCAATTTTTAAAATCAATCTGTTCAGATATGACAACAACAAGGTTTGATATTGATAAATTTGATGGTATCACAAATTTCAATCTGTGGCAAGTTCAGATGATAGCAATTCTAATTTAGGGTGATCTTGAGAAGGTTCTTATAAAGAAAAAACCTGCAGACATGGATAAATCAGAATGAGATAGGTTAGATAAAAATGCTCATCGATGATTCAATTATGTCTAACAAATATTGTGTTGCAGGAGGTTTTGATGGAGAAAATGACATTCACCTTATGAAAAATGTTAGAAACCCTATACGCGACTAAGTCACTGGCTAACCAATTAATGCTGAAACAACGATTGTACGCATTCCGCATGAACAAAAGTGACCACCTTAGATATCACATTAGTTAATTTATTACTCTTTTGAATTATTTAAAGAACGTTGAGGTTCAGATTGATGATGATGATCAGACTATCCTATTATTATGCTTTTTACCTCTTTCATACAAGTCTTTCAAGGAGAGCCTGATTTTCGACAGAGATAATCTCTCATTCGAGGATGTGAATGATCATTTTTTGAGCAAAGACAAACTTGACAATGAGTTTGGTTTGGATAACAAGTCAGATAGGCAAGTTTTGGTTTTGGTAGCATCAAGGAAGCGAGAGAAGTGATGTCGTTATTGTAAGAAGTTAGGTCACGTCAAGGTAGATTGTTACAAACTGCGAAATAAAAGGGCTACTGAGAGCAACGAGGAACATTTTGTTGGTGCTAATTTGGCCAATGACAATGGTGATGATTTCTTGTTGGTGTCAACTAGTGAAAGCTCCGAGCTTACATCTGAGTGGATTTTGGATTCAGGGTGTTCTTTCCACATATGTCCCAACATGGATTGGTTCACATACAATTCAGTTGAGGGTAGGGTTGTGTACATGGGGAATGACTCACCTAGTAAAGTAATCGGTGTTAGTACTGTTCAGATCAAGATGCACGACGGGACAATCAGGACACTGTCAGATGTCAGGCATATACCTAACTTAAAGAAAAATCTCATCTCCTTTGGAATTTGGACTCGAAGGGTTGAAAAATGAACATCGAGTCAAGCGTCATTAAAGTATCTTGTGGGGCTTTCATTTTGATGAAAGGTAAAAAAAAATTGATAGTCTTTATGTTCTAGTAGGATCAACGATGACTCGTGAAATAGGATGTCCATCGTCTGTTAAGGAGTCGAAGTTGACTCATTTGAAGCGGAGACAACTTGGTCATAGGAGGGAAAAAAGTATAACTGTTTCGTTTAAGAAAAGGTTCCTTTTTGGGTGCAGGTTTTGAAAAGGTAGGGCACTGTGTTCGTGGAAATCAGACTCGTGTCAATTTTGATTTGGCAATGCACAAATCAAAGACTAGAAGTCTTCCAGCTTCTAAGCACAAATTCTACTTAGTTAATATCTTGCATAGTTCGAGATAAGCCCGTGGAGGGCATTGTCAAAGAAGGCATTGTGGAAATACGAGTCAAGATGGAGATTTGTGGAGTTATGCCTCATATTTTTCTACTTTTCTTCTCCTAATTAAACTCTATTTTTAGTTTCTCACTTAAACGTTGATTAGTGTAGGTTATTTTAATAATAGTTTTCCACTTAAGCTCTAATTAGTATTGGTTATTTTAATATTATTTAACCTACAAAATTAGCCTATAAATAGGCTCTTTTTCACCCTAGAAAGGTAACCCATGACACATTTAGGTATTAGTTTTTACAAGTTTTCAGAGAATTTTGTATTTACATTTTGAGGATTCTTATTTCGAATTTTGGACTTTAGTTTTATATCCATATTTTGTACTCTTCGTTTTTGTTGTTTTAGTGAAATTATCTTTGCAAGTGGTTTTTTATCCTATTCAAAAGAGGTTTTTCATGTAAAATATTTGTGTTCAATCTTTTCAAATTTTTCGTTATTTCACTTATTCGTTGCTTAATTGGGTTTATCCCAATATATATATATATTTATATTCTCATACTCTTATTCTAATCAAGGTGAGTAGAATCGAATGGCTCTTTCACAACCCAAAAGAATTGAGTTTGTAAATAACATTTTAGTGATGAATTACAATCACATTAAATTCAATAATGACAATGGCAGCATTTATAAGAGAAGGATTAAGTAGTGCAAACCCTGTTGCCGTCCTGAATCGTCCTCTTCCTCCAACCACCGCAAGCTTAGGATGTGTTCTTGAAAACATGCTTATAGTGCTGCCTTTATGCTTACGAGTTGTAAACCCAAAATCATAGTACGTCATCGAGGTTCTTGGATTTATTCTGGCTAGAAGTGTAAGCCCTATGTATTTCCAACTTCTTTGTTTTTTTTTTTTTTTTTTTTTTTTCAACTTTTTCAACTATTTTAATGTTTATTAACCCATAACATCCAATTTAATAAAAAATGAAATAATAATATACATCAGTTTCAAATTTTTATTCAATTATAACATAGAATATACGTTTTTCAATATTACTCAGAATTTTTTTTATTTAATTCACATGTTTCCATTACAAAATAAAAATCTAAAAAAAAAACTTATTATTTTGTTAAAATTAAAATAAAATCTTTATTATACTTTATATTATTAAAATAAAATCACATATTTTTACAAACCTAATAATAGTCTTTCATGATTATTTCTTTTTATCTCAAGAAATTTCAATAACTTAAATTTTCTCAGAAAAATATTTGTCCAAACAAAAAGATTTTTAGTTTTAAAAGAGTTAATTACATCACACATCCAAACTATTACTTTCATTCATAATTAGACTCCAAACTTTAAAATATTCTAATTACATTACTGTTGGAAAAATGTAATTTTTGGAAACTTTGAGGCATATTCTCGATTGATAAATGCGGAGAGTTATATCATAAAATTATGATTTTATATTCTACTCCATGAGACCTTTACAACGATATATCATATGCTCTAAATAGTTGAGTGATGAATAAGAAATTGATGCTCAAAGTAAGCCACTTGTGAATATTTGTTGTGAAAAAGAAAAACTTAGATCCCACATTGGTTAAATACCAAGTGTGAAATATATATATATGAGAACCCACTTAAGGGTTATTGAATGACTAAGCTTGAAACATTGTCTTGTGCGAACCCAATTCCATTGGGGTTAGGGGGTGCACCCGTACAACGTGGATATTTTAACCCAATATGTATTTTATTTTTCTTAGCAGATATTATACAGAATTTGTATTAAAAGGAAAAATATCTCATTTGATTTTATTTCAATCAGATTGATTTTCAATTTGATTTGATTTTATTAAAATTGATTTCAAGGCTCCTTTAATGGAAAGATTTGTATCTTTATTCATGGAAATTTTCAAAATTCCTCCATATTAAATGCCTATAAAAGCCTAAAGAATACTGCAGAATACTTCACACAGAGACACATAACGAATTTTTCACTCTCAAAATTTATTTTATTTTTCCTTTCCAAATTTTCAAGCGTTTCAATGTACAACCCAGATTTTGCCCGGGCCCATAGAAACCAAAAGCCCAAATATCAAATAAAAGCAGCAACCCAATTACCAAACAAAAAGACCCAAATCAAGAAAAGCCTAGCCCAAAATACAAAGACCAAAACCTAAACTTTTTTAGAAAAAAAAAAAACCCTAGCCTCTAACAGCCACTTGCCACTGCCACCGCCCTAATCCCTGCCACCGCCTCTATTCCACCGCTCAACCACCACGTGCAGCAGAAAAGACGTTAGACAGTAGCAAAATATAATATTGTATTAAATTGGCTATAAAGCCAAAGGACTCAATGTAATTTTTTTATGGATTTTCAATACAAAAAAAAAAAAAACACAAGATTGAATCCAAAAAAAAAAAGACAATCGAATCGAAACAAAAAAACAGAGAAAGCAAGAGCCAAAAATACAAAGCAAACGAATCGATTATTAAGGTGTTTTTTTGTTCTTTCATTTCTTTTTATTTTATTTTTCCTCGAATCCTTTTTTTCCTTCATACATACACATATATATATACACAAAATATAATAATAAAAAAGGGAGGAAAAAAACTTACTTTTTTAGATCGCCGAAAAAAATTGACTTTTGGCCTTCCGACCGTCGTACACAGTGGCGCCGTCGCTGGTGATCGGCGGCCGGCGCGGAGGCCAATGGCCGGACCCCTAGCTGACCAAGAAGCTAAGAGAGACGGAGGCGGAGAGCATTTTTCTACTTTTTTTTTAAAGAAGGTAAAAAATGAAAGTTTTTTCTCAAAAAAAATGACTTTTATAGCAAAACGACGTCGTTTTGGAACTGGGCTTAAATGCCCAAAACGGCGTCGTTTTGCCCCTAGGATCCCCGTGTTGACCCGACCTGCCAGGAAGGATCCGCGTGTTTTTGCTTTTGGGGTAATTACACCTTTAGCCCTTTCACTTTTTTATGTTTTTGGAATTAAATTCTTTTTATTTTTAATTTTTGCCTTATAATTTATTTCGGCTTACAAATGGGTCCACCTTGAAGCTGCGCATTTTCAAGGGTGGGGATTATTTCCCATTTTGGTCCCTCCTTGTTATTCGCGTGTTCAGATTGGTCCTTTTCCTTTTTATTTATTTATGATTTGCCTCAAATTTTTGTTTTAAAATTCAAATTAGTCTTCTTTTTGTTATTTTTGTCATTTTATTATTAAATTAATTAATTTAGCATTATTATTACTATTAGTATTATAATTCATTTTTTTGTATTTATTTACTTATTATTATTTTTTAAATACACTTATTATATTTTATTCATTTTATTATTTATTTATAACCTTTTATATAATTTCAAACTTTAGGTATTCTATTAGTTACTATCATTATTATTAATATTATTATTATCATTATTATTATTATTTTAAATTGTTTATATAATATTTATTTATTTGTTTACTATTAGGTTTTTTTAAAATTATTTTTATTTAGTTTTTACTTACTAATTTTCTTTTATAATTAGCTCGTTTGTTTTTTTTTTAAATTTTCGTCCTTATTATTGTCATTCATATTAACGCATTTATTATTATACTGTTATGCATATTAGTACCGTAATTTATTTTTATACTTTTTATTACAAATTTATGTTACATTAATCTTTACCCGATGCATAAAATTGATTTTTTTTTAAATAAGCAACATTTCATATTTTGAGATTCGAAAAGTCGTTCTCTAACTTACGGGGTTTTGATTTTCTCGATAAATCTAAATAAACGAACGTTTTTTAATTTTTTTATAATCTCAGGAATTAAGAGAAGGTCGTGTTCTAACTCATGGAATATGATTTTCTTTCTAAAACTGAGATAGTCGAACATCTTTTAAAATAATTTTTTCGGTGTTTATTTGCGTATCGGGAATTTAAGACATTATGTCCTAACTTACGGGACGTAATTCTTTTTCTTAATTAACGTGAAATATGCCCTTTTTAGAAAATTTTCAATTAAATAATATTTTAACCAAGGATTGTATTTTTAAAATCTTTTCAAATTCTCAATTTTTGACACTACAACATTAATTAATTAACTAGGTACCAATTTTGGGCGCTACGAGGGTGCTAATCCTTCCTCGTACGTAACCGACTCCCGAACCCATTTTTCTGAATTTCGTAGACCAAAATCATATTTTTAATGAATCAAACTTCTTTTCAAAATGATCAAATTGTGAGGTGATCCGGTCACACCTCATAAAAAATGATTGGTGGCGACTCCTATTTTTCATTTTCGTTTTCAAAATAAAAAGTCAACCCCTTTTACAAAAAAAATGATTTCAACAACTTGGCGACTCTACTGGGGACTAAAATAAGAGAGTCAAGCCACGAGTTGATTATTTCTTGTCTTTTGTTGAAAATTGATAATTTGGTTTAAATTTACGATCATTTCGTTGCATTTCATTTTTATGGTCTACATCACTTTGATATATTTGCTTTATTGGTTCAAGTCTTTGGATATTTTCGCATATTGCATTTCACAACCGGTTGATTATTTCCTTTTTAAGTGGGAGTGAGAAACTATTCCTTCGTGAGGTCTTCACCTCCGTATAGGATAGTGGATTGCTTTCGGGATACATTCATACCTATGTCTTCGTGAGATTTTCATCTTTGTATAGCCATAGGGAAATGTATTCCCTTGAACTGAAATCGGTCCGTATGAGCTTATAATGGGTGAAGATCGAGGAATCTGTAGGTTCAGGTACCCTTACTTTAGAACCGAACAGCATATAATGAGTCTTAAAAGCCTACCCTAGGTAGAACTACACCAAACCCTAGTGGTCACCTGAATAGGTGCTCTATTTATTATTTCTTGCTTGCTTTGAATTCTAGCTTGGTATGAAATATACTGACTTGCTTTATTTTGGCTATGATTGCATTGCATTTTCATCATAGAAAAAGATGTTGATTCACATTCAGTTGCTAAATAGAGAGCTAGTCATGGAAAATGGGTTTCTTGATAAAGTGGAAGACAACATGGCTGTGCAAATATGGTCTAAGAAAAGACAACAAGAGAAATGTGACAGCATGTGAGAGAGGCATGTCAGAGATAAGGACAGAATACGAGAAGTGGCTAACCACTTGTAGACCCAAGTCGTTCAAAGCCTCAAATATGAATCAGAATCGGATCAGGGCCGAGAATTAGCTTTGTTTCTTGGGAAATTTAAGGTTTTAAGTGTGAAGGCAAGGCCGTATATGTATCCGCTTTATGTAAAGAAACTTGTTTTCTAGTAAAGTTGTTCTAATGGAATTAAACTAGAATCAGCACCTTTTTGCATGCCTCTTTTCCATTCATTAATTTACATTTCATTGCATACAATAAAATTCATAAAATCTAAAAATGTGTCGAGTTCAGAACTCTAGTACAAAACCTGATGGATAATAAAGAGTAGGAATTCTTTGAAGATATCGAAGGCAAAGATGTTTGTGTCTATGAAGAAGGAACTAAAAAAACCTATCAGGAATTTTGTTCCTACATCCCTAGAAAGATTCTGAACAACTGGATTGCGGAGGAGATTCCTTTAGTTTTTAGGACCATTTCAGAGTAATATTCAAAATACACTTGCTGTTCTAAGCCTGGGAGCAATAGGAATCCTTTTGTGAAAAAGGCACATGTCCATTATTTTTATTTCAATAAAATGCATTTTTGTGTCTCATTTTGGAAAACAATTTTCTGTTCTTTCCATTTCATTCATGACTCATACCACGCTAATAACTATTCTTAGATTCATTTATTCTTTGGGTCTTCCTTCATTCCTATAACAAGTCTCCAGACATCAATGATATGAGCGACACTGTTACTGACTCAGAATCTCCTTTTAAGCAAGATATGTGTCTAGAGGAACCTCAGGACTTTAAAGATGATTGAGATTGTAACCTATCTCTTGATTTGTTAAGGATGGTAAAACAAGATGAGAAACAAATCCTGCTTTACAAAGAATTAGTAGAAATTGTGAGAGGTGAAGATTAGAGCTTGTATCACCGTAGGGACAAAGCGAGACCTCATTGAGTTACTCCAAGAATTCAAAGATGTCCTCGCATAGTCAGATCAAGACATGTCCGGGTTAAGTACTGATATCGTGGTATACTGGCTCGCCATAAAGGAAGAGTGTAAGCCAGTTCAACAGAAGCTCTAGAGGATGAGGCCCGAGGTTTTGCTGAAAATAAAAGAGAAGGTTAGAAAGCAATTACAAGTAGTTAAATACTCAGAATGGGTAGCCAATATCATCCCCGTCCTTGAAAAAGATGAGAAAGTACGAATGTGCATAGACTATAGGAACTTGAACAAAGCCAGCCCGAAAAAAAATTTCCCATTGCCTCACATTGACACTTTAGTGGACAACATGGCATGTTACTCACTGTTCTCCTTCATGGATGGCTTCTCAGGATACAACCAGATAAAGATGCATCCTGAAGACATGGATAAGATCACATTTGTAACCATATGGGGGACATTTTGCTATAAGGTGATGCCATTTGGACTGAAAAACGCGATAGCGACATATTAGAGAGCCATGGTAACCCTGCTCCATGATATGATGCACAAAGAAATTAAAGTTTATGTCGACGATATGATCGTCAAATCCCGAACAGAAGAGGAGCATGTGCAAGTCTTGAGGAAATTATTCTTGAGGTTAAAGAAATTTCAGCTAAAGCTCAATCCAGCAAAATGTACCTTCAGGGCCAGGTCAAGGAAACTGCTAGGATTCGTAGTCAATGAAAAGGGGATTGAGATTGACTTAGATAAAGTCAAGGCTATACAGGAGCTACCTCCAGCGCGTACTCAAAGAAAAGTTCAATGTTTCTTAGGAAGTTTAAATTACATTGCCCTGTTCATTCCACAACTAACCGAGAAATGCGACCCCATATTCCGTTTTTTCAAGAAACACAATCCAAGTGTATGGATGATGAATGCTAGAAAACTTTTGACAAGGTTAAACAATACCTGTCCAATACCCCAGTGCTGACGCCACCTAATCCAGATAAGCCACTGATACTATATTTGGTAGTATTTGAGAATTTTATGAGATGTGTGCTTGCCCAACACGATTAGTCAGGAAGGAAAGAAATGGCGATACACTACCTCAGTAAGAAGTTCACTGAGTGTAAGATGAGATACTCGCCAATGGAGAAGTTGTGTTGCGCCTTGATCTGGACAAACCGAAGATTGAGACATTACATATTGTACCACACAACTTGGCTTATCTCGAAACTAGACCCTCTAAAGTACATGATGGAATCGACTGCTTTGAATAGAAGGATGGCCCGATGGCAAATTTTACTTTTCAAATTTGATATAGTCTATGTGAATCAGAAAGCTGTAAAAGGAAGTGCAATAGCAGATTTTCTAGCCAGTAGAGCTCTAAAGGATTATAAGCCTTTGAACTTTGATTTCCCAAACGAAGATCTAATGTATGTTGCCACCATTAAAGAAGACTCTTAAGAAAGCCATCTTTAGAAACTAAACTTCAATGGAGCATCAAACGCTGTGGGTAACAGAATCGGGACAGTTCTGGTATCCTCAAAGGGAGATCATTATCCATTTACTAGTAAATTGGATTTTGGTTGCACGAATAATATGGCGGAATACGAAGCATGCATCATGGGTATCTGTGCAGCCATAGAACGCAAAAATAAAGTGCTAGAGGTATATGGGGATTCTGTGCTAGTGATCTATCAACTCAAAAGTGAATGGAAGATGAGAGATTCTAAGTTGATCGATTATCGAAGGTTGGTCCTTGAATTAATTAAAGAGTTTGATGATATCACCTTCTACTACCTCCCGCGAGAAGAAAATCAGATGGCTAACGCCTTAGCAACTTTAACTTCCATGGTCAATGTGAACAAACAAGAGGATGTGAAACCGATCCAGATGAGTATTTATAAGGCTCTGACTCATTGTTACAACATCAAAAAAGAAGAAGAAAAGGATGACCACCCTTGGTACCACGATATAATATGATACGTGAAGAATCGTGAATACCCTGACCAGGCAATTGAGAATGACAAAAGGACGCTAAGAAGACTGGCTAGTGGCTATGTCTTAGATGGGGAGATCCTATATAAAAGGAGAAAAGATCAAGTGCTACTTAGATGTCTAGACGCTGTCGAGGCTAAAAAAATCTTGGAAGAAGCCCACGAGGGTGTCTGCGGAACACATGCTAATGGTTTCATAATGGCCAGGCAAATTATGAGGTTCGGGTATTACTGGTCCACTATGGAAGGAGATTGTATCAGTTATGCCAAAAAATTCCATAAGTGCCAAATTTATGGAGATAAAATTCATGTACCTCCTTCACCTTTGCATGTTATGACTTCTCCATGGCCTTTCTCTATGTGGGGCATGGATGTCATTGGGCAAATTTTGCCAAAAGCTTCAAATGGGCATCAATTCATCTTTATGTTCATCGGCTACTTCACCAAGTGGGTAGAGGCCGCTTTATATGCCAATGTTACAAGGTCGACAGTTAGCAAATTCCTGAAGAAGGAAATCATTTGTCGATATGGAATACCAGAAAGGATCATATCTGACAATGCATTGAATTTGAACAACAGCATGATATCTGAAGTCTGCAGTCAGTTCAAGATCAGACACCACAATTCGTCACCGTATTACCCGAAAATGAACGGTGCAGTCGAGGCAGCCAATAAAAATATTAAGAAGATTGTGGGGAAAATGACTGAGACTTATAAAGATTGGCATGAGAAGTTAACATTTGCCCTTTTTGCTTATCGAACGTCTGTCAGGACCTCCACTAGGGCAACGCCTTTCTCATTGGTTTATAGAATGGAGGCAGTTTTTCCCATTGAAGTCGAGATTCCTTTTCTTTGGGTTTTTTCAAAATTGAAGTTGGATGAAGTAGAATGGATCCAATCCCACTATGATCAGCTAAACTTGATTGAAGAGAAAAGGATGAAAGCCATCTATCATGGTCAGATGTACCAAAAGCAAATAATGCGAGCTTACAACAAAAAGGTTTGTCCTAGAGAATTCTATGAGGGGGACCTAGTATTGAAAAAAATCCTGCCTATACAAAAGGACTTCAAAGGAAAATGGATGCCAAATTGGGAAGGACCTTATGTGGTAAAGAAGGTATTTTCTGAAAGAGCATTGATATTGACCGAGATGGACGGTAAGAACCTACTGAATCCAGTGAATTTAGATTTGGTCAAGAAATACTTCACCTAAAAAAAGGAAAAATGGACAGGCCAAGGCGAAAACCTACAAAGGGCGCCTTGAGACTAAAGGGGTTTTGAGTTGAAAACCCAGAAAAGGGCAACTCAAATTTTGATTGAAGATGGGACATGTGGTAATCTTGTCCTCCCAGAAATAACATTGAGGAGAAACTTTACATCTTGGAGCATCAAAAAAGTACTCTGGATCTCCTAGACACATATCAACCTCAAAAGGGTCCTCGAAAAGTTTGTGCAAAGAAGCTCATACTGCGATATCTAGGGCACCAACTTTTATCTTACCTGCTTTGTACTTTAGCAAAATTTGCTATTTTGATTAATTCCATTCATTTCAAGCTTCGCTTCCGATAAATTCCAGTCTTGTCCATTTTTACAATCTTTTTCAAACATTTTGTTGAAATAATGATTTATAGACTCATAATATTCACGTAAAAGGAGTTTTGCATATTGCTCTGAAAAGCTTCTAAATAGTATAGGGACCTGAAACAAGACCACTAGTTAGAACTAACCAAACCTAAAGGTTGGAAACATTTGAGAAAAAATAGTCTAAATTGTGACTATTTCTTCGGATTTTCTGCCAAAGATACCAGCTGAACAAGAATGCATGGTAACACATCAGTGACAGAACTTTGATGAGCAACAAGCGATAACAACCTAGGCACTACAAGGGGATCATTCTCAAAAATGACATTCTGCATTCATGCAAATATCATTCATACACATCTAGTTAGGAGCATTTGGTTCTTTTTTATCATGACATCCTAATCACTTGGCATAAATAGGCCTATGAAATGGTTTCTACAGGTCATGTTCCCCAGAAAATGGTGTAACAGATCAGAGAAGTCATAAATCCCATACCCTTGAAGTTCCAGTGGAGCAGATTGAAGTTATATATCTTATCTCCCTGAAGTTGCAATGGAGCAGATCAAAGATAGCAAATCTTATCTTCCTGAAGTTGCAGTTGAGTAGATCGAAGATAGCAAATCTTATCTGTCTGAAGTTGCAGTAGAGCAGATTAAAGCTATAAACCTTATCTCTCTGAAGTTGTAGTGGAGCAAGTTAAAGATAGCAAATCTTATTTCCCTAAGGCTAAAGTGGAACGGATTAAAGTTATCAAGTTACAAATCTTATCTCCCTAAAGTTGCAGTGGAGCAGATTACAGTACACTAACCTTATCTCCCTAAAGTTGCAGTGGAGCAGGTTGAAGTTACAAGTCTTATCTCTCTGAAGTGGCAGTGGAATGGATCAAAGCAACAAGATGCAGTGGACTGGAATTAAGCTATTTGAAAAGAGAAGCACCAAAAGAAGTTGAGACTCGGCACAATTGGCCAAAATTGGTTTTTCTTAAAACTCTTTGCTCTGTTCTCGTTACACGACAATGAGTAAAGAGGGGCAGCTGTACAACCCAAATTTTGCCCAGGCCTATAAAAACCAAAAGCCCAAATATCAAATAAAAGCAGCAACCCAATTACCAAACAAAAAGACCCAAATCAAGAAAACCCTAGCCCAAAATACAAAGCCCAAAACCTAAACTTTTTCAGAAAAAACAAAAAAACCCTAGCCTCTGACAGCCACTTGCCACTGTCGCCGCCCTAATCCCTGCCACCGCCTCTGCTCTACCGCTTAACCACCACTTGCAGCAGAAAAGATGTTAGACAGTAGCAAAATATAATATTGTATTAAATCGGCCACAGGACTCAATGTAATTTTTTTTTACGGATTTTGAATACCAAAAAAAAAAAAGATTGAATCCAAAAAAAAAAAAGACAATCGAATCGATTACTAAGGTGTTTTTTTGTTCTTTCGTTTCTTTTTATTTTATTTTTCCTCGAATCCTTTTTTTCCCTTCATACATAAACTTATATATATATATATATATATATATATATGTATATATATACAAAATATAATAATAAAAAGGGGAGGAGAAAAACTTACTTTTTTAAATCGATGAAAAAAAATGACATTTGGCCTTCCGGCCGTAGTCGACGACTGGCGGCCAGCGCGGCGACCGATGGCGGACCCCTGGCCGACCAAGAAGCTAAGAGAGGGAGGGAGGGAGAGAGCATCTTTTAGTTACTATCATTATTATTTTTAAACTGTTTTATATAATATTTATTTGTTTATTTGTTTACTATTAGGTTTTTTTTAATTATTTTTATTTAGTTTTTACTTACTAATTTCCTTTTATAATTAGCACGTTTTTTTTTTCCTTATTATTGTCATTAATATTAATGCATTTATTATTATTTTGTTATGCATATTAGTACCGTGATTTATTTTTACATTTTTTATTACAAATTTGTGTTACATTAATTTTTACCCGATGCATAAAAAAGATTTTTTTTTAAATAAGCAACATTTTGTATTTTGAGATTCAAAAAGTCGTTCCCTAACTTACGGGGTTTCGATTTTCTCAATAAATCTAAACAAACGAAAGTTTTGTAATTTTTTTACAATCTCGGGAATTAAGAGAAGGTCATGTTATAACTCACGAAATATGATTTTCTTTCTAAAACCGAGATAGTCGAACATCTTTTAAAATAAAATTTTCGGCGTTTATTTGCGTATCGGGAATTTAAGACATTGTGTCCTAACTTACGGGACGTAATTCTTTTTCTCAATTAAGTAAAATATGCCCTTTTCTCGAAATTTTCAATTAAATAATATTTTAACAAAGGATCGTATTTTTAAAATCTTTTCAAATTCTAAATTCTTGACACTAAGACATTAATTAATCAAATAGATACCAATTTTGGGCATTACGAGGGTGCTAATCTTTCCTCGTACGTATTCGACTCCCGAACCCATTTTTCTAAATTTCGTAGACCAAAATCATTGTTTTAATGAATCGAACCTCTTATTAAAATGATCAAATTGCGAGGTGATCCGATCACACCTCATAAAAAATGATTAGTGTCGACCCCTTTTACAAAAAAAATGGTTTTGACATCAATGATAGAAGAAGGCAAGGTTTGTAACACCACTAATGGAAACAGTGGTTTGAGACCACCAAATTCGACGAGTAAGTTCATAAATTTTATCATTTAGTAATTACGAGTTAAATGTGATTTTAGAAAGATTTTTGAATTGGTAATTTAAGTTTATAATGAATTATTAGGTTCGGGTAATAAAATATTAGGTCAAGTGGTTTTAGAAAATGAGGTATCGAGATCTCGGTTCTATAAACCAAGCTGTAAAAATTTTTCTAAATATTTATGAAGTGTCATTAAGGTAGTATTAAAGTTTCGTTAGAAAATTTAACGTTTTGATAGTTAATTAATTAAAAAGGACTAAATTGAAAAAAGTGCAAAGCTTGGTAATTATAGAAAATAAGTGATTAAATAGCTTGAAAAGTAAAAAAGGGAGGACTAAAGAAGCAATTAAGCCTAAAATAAAGTGATGAGGCAGCATAAGTAAGGAAATTAATAAAATATAGCCATTTAATGACAAAAATAGTAAATAAAGCAAAATTGAAATTTACAAATTGAAATTTTGAAGATTTCTAGACATTTCACCTTCAATTGCTCTGCCAAAAACGCCATAGGAGAGTCCCCTTGAGCTGGTTCTTATATTTTTGCTTCAAGTGATTTCAATTCTTGCTCTTTTCTTGAAATTTTTATATTTTTAAGACTTTTACAATTACGTCCAACTAGCTATTTTATTGGAAATTTTGAAAGTTATCATTGATGATATTTTTAATGAAATAATATGGATTTAGAGCTTTAATTTTGTTGTATGATGATTTTACATAGTAATTTTGATAGATATTGATTTTAGGACCAAATTGTGAAAAAGTTAAATATTAGGGTTTGGTATTAAATTTATGTTTATCAAGGGTTGTATGATAGCCTAGAATATTTAGATAAATTTTCAATTGAGAAAAATTAGTTCATTTAATAGACTAATTAATAAAGGATTAAATTGTAAAAGTTGGGGTAATTGTGTAATTTCAAAAATTGATGGGTATTAAGTGTGAAGAGAATTAGAACTGAAATATATGATAATGAATAAATACTTTTATATTTTAGATCAAGAGCCCGTAGATACTCGTGAAAAAGGAAATTTAGCAGAATAGTCCTAGAACTTCTACAAATCTTACAATTTAACCCAGGTAAGTTCATACGGTTAAACTTTAATATTTATACTGAGTTGATGAATGATATTATATATTTATTTTATTGTTGAAAATAAAATATTGTTAAAGTTATAAATTTGAATTGAATATCTGGGATAAATAGAACGCTAGATTTGAGTACAATCATTGTGTGGCGTAAGACGGCATTGGAGGAATTGATGGCAAAATTACCCTAGTAAACCGAGGTTCAGTATTTGTTGCGAACCTCTGTGTTTACTTTTCGTTTAGCTCTCATGAGCTTCTGTTCAACTCATATGAGTTTTCGTTCAGCTGTTTTGAGCTTCTGTTTAATTCTTATGGGTTTTCGTTCAGCTCTCATGAGCTTTCGTTCAACCCTTGTGGGTTTCTACTTAGCACTTATGTGCTTCTGTTCAGCCTTCAGGCTTCTAAAAATGATGTTCTCTTATCCCTAAGTCGTTCTCCTATTTGGTAAGATTGGGTAAGTGACCTACATAATTGAAATTTGAAGATTGGTTATTTATCGTTAGAATTGATCTGAAATGAGTGTATTCAACAAGTAAAGTTGTGATTGGCAAGAAGTGTATATTGAATGATTTATTTAATTGATTGATTATAGTAGGTTCAGTAAGATTTATGTTTAACCTATCGAACTTACTAAGCTTTATAAAGCTTACTTGTGTTGTTTAATGTTCTTGTAGATTTTCGTGAGGTCGGAAGATTGGATCAACACATCCAGTCGCACTATCTAGCTCATCCCAGTAGTCTTTGAAACGTACACTATGGTTTATATGGCATGTATAGGGATTGATGTGGATTGGATCAAAGTTGGCTTGTCTACATGTTTTGAATGATGTTTTGTTGCGTAATCAACCTATATATATATATTAGTTTGGAAATGAAGTAAATTGTGATATGGTAATGCATGATATATACATACTATTAGGTACTTAATTAGCAGTAAACCTTAGTAAAATTTGTTTAATGAAGTAGATAGGTAAGTTTGAACATTTAGGGTACATGTGATGATATATTATAGATAATTCATGACTTTGGCTTGTTTTGATTTCTTTGTTGTGGTATATGGATGTGTTAAAACGTTGTGTTTAGGTTGATACTTGATTGGGTAAGAAATATGACCTTGAAATGGTCTATTTTCGTCCACACGGGTAGAGACATGGGCGTGTGTCCCTTGCACCTAAAGAAAATTTTGAAATTTTGCAAAAAATTCTTTGAGTTTCCAGTTTAGTCCCGATTTATTTCTAACTGTATTTTGGGCCTCGATGGCTCATATAAGGGACAATATGAATGATTATGATTAGTTTCTGATATGTATGTTAAACGATATGAAATATTTGTATTTGATCAAAAAAATTTGGCAATACTCCATAACCCTGTTCCGGTGACGGATAAGGGATAGGGGTGTTACAAGGTTTGTTTGTTGATCAATGCAAAGGTACTACTGCCGCAATCATTTGATTGTTGTATCTTGGGAGACAGACGACCAACGTTTCCCCAAATACCATAGAAGGGGTCGAATCTATCTTAAAGAAACTATGAAAACAGGCTTCAACATCTAGTAAAACTCTCTTATTCGATTTTGGTTTTCCAAAATCTTGTTTATTTAATTGTTTTCAAATATTTTGTTTTAAATAAATATAAATATATTTATTTAACATTTTTTATTTAAAATGGTATTTTACATAAATATTAATATTTGTTTATATAATATTAATTTCTTTTATTTGTATATATAATTTTAATTTTGAGGGTTTCAAAGCTTTTACAAAAACTTTATGGTTCACTCTTTCTTTTTCAATTTACTTTATTTTTAATTTTACTTTTAGAAATCATGCGCTAATGTTCTACTTTTCTTTAAAATTTTCTTTTGCTCCTCATATTTGAACAGTTTTTTGAATTGCATGTTTTGTTACCATATTTTATCCCTTGTTCAAAGTGATATTTTTTTGTTGTCACTTTAATAACCTAGAAAACTTGTAACTTCATTGTAATATTTGACTTTCAGACCGTATGATTTTTGTTTGGTTGTCAACAAACTTCCCCAATTTTTGCATAAACCAACCTGTATTAGTGATGAATATAAATACGGAATAGAGATGTTTCATTTTTCTAGCCAAGGATTTAAACTTTATTTCAAATATGATGATAAAGTACAATGATCAAGTATGAGAATTTCAATGTTTAATCAGATCAACATATCTATATATTTCTCATACTCTTTTTCTAATCAAGGTGAGCAGAATCGAATGACTCTTTCACAACCCAAGAGAATTGAGTCTGTAAATAACATCTTAGTGATGAAATAGAGTCACATTAAATTCAATAATGACAGTGGTGGCATTTATAAGGTAAGGATTAAGTAGTGCAAACCCTGTTGCCATCCTGAATCGTCCTCTTCCTCCAACCACCGCAAGCTCAAGATCTGTCCTTGAAAACATGCTTATAGAGCTGCCGTTATACTTACCGGTAGCAAATCCAAAATCAAAGTATGTCGTCGAGGTTCTTGGATTTATTCCGGCCAGAAGTGAAAGTCCCTGAGCATTTCCAATCACCTCGGAGTCTGGCTCAGGACCTATCCTGAGGGGATCATCAACGGCAAATAGGGTGCCAAATGGCACCGATGAATTATTGTCGTTGCTTGTGATGTTAGATTGGGCTACGATGACTGCTGATGCGTTTGTACCGCCCATATTTTCGTGCATAAAGAAGTGAAGCTTGGTGACCTTAATTGGCCTGGGAATATGAGGTCGGGTCTCCGAGTAGTATTGCCTTTGGCTCTGCACTGCTACTTGGGAGAGGCAGATGATCAGAATCCAAGTCAACATCAATGTTCCTCTCATTGTTTCTGCTTTGCTTTACTATAATTTCTGGGGGCGAAATGTAGATGAAGCTAGTAGTATTGTTGCTTCATTTTTATTAACAAAACACAAACTTTATACTCGGAAAAGGAAAACCCAGAGACATGAAAATAATTTATTGTGCAAAACATTTTAAATACCTGCTTGATTTCTCCGGTAGTATTACTAAACCGAAATGAAATCAATGATCCACGTTGTAAACACCATAAATAAGAACTTCTCCAATTCATAATTAGAATGATCAACGTTGCAAACACCATTCTGTCCTTAAATAAACTGACGCATTGCCTTCTTTGACTTTAATTTATTTTATATATTTCATCTGATTCATGTGTTGGTTTTATAAATTAATTTAACCTTGTCTGCTGCTAACAAGTTTCTTTTATCCTCTTCTTACTAAATTAACAGCGTATTAATAAATTTATTACAAACATGAATACAAAGAAGAAGCAATAAATAAATACAAGATATGATAAATCAGTTGATGCAAGACAAAGGAAACCATATCATGAGCATACAAAACAGAGCTCACATCCTAAAAATAGAAATTACTCAATATTTTTTATTCAATTCACATTTTCTCACTACAAAATAAAAACTTATTATTTTATTAAGGAGAGAGATCCAATTACACTCGTATAAAATTTAAATGGTTTTATATCAGCCAATAATTTTTATATAATTAATATTTTAACAATCCAACTGTTGAATTTATCAATATATTTGTACTTATCATACATGTAAAATTTTGAATCGATCCGATAACTTTATCATATCGATCTAAAATATTGTGTATATTAATATATATTTAACAGTTGAAAGTTTTCTTCTTCTTCTTTTTTTTTTTTTACATAAAACAAATAGTTAAAAAATTTTAATTTATGCCAAACTTAATATGTATGACCGACATGAATGGAGAATAAAGTATGGTGGTTGGATTATTAAAATGTTAATCATATAAAAAATTATGAAAGAATATAAAACCATTTAACTTTTACACTGATTTAAGTGGATCCCTCTCCTTTTATTAAAATTAAAATATATTTTTTATGTTTTATATTATTAAAATAATACGATAAAATTTTACGAACCTAATGATAGTCTTTCTGCATCAATGTATTTGCTTCTTTCTTTAAGGCGTGTGGTGCCACCAGCAGCAGTTATAGTGGGTCAAGTCCACCCATCTTCAATAGCTTCCCAAGCTGCTTCATTGATAGATATAATGAAAGCCCTCATGTGAGCCTTCCAATAAACATAGTTTGTTGAACCAAGTAGCAACGACGGTCGAGTGATCGAACTACCTTCATGGATCCCATGATCATAAACAAAACAAAGGATCACCTTCAAATAACTTTTGAAGATTGATCTGATACCAATTGAAACAAATTAGACGAAAACATACAACGGAAAAAAAATAAGGCTAGAAAAGAATTGACATAGTCGATCTTTGTTAACGCAGTTCAGACATCCTTGAATAAATCTAATATTTATCTCTAAACAGTAGATTTTTAACCGTCAATATATTATAAGACTTCCATGTTGATCAAAGCACCTCAAGTAAGTCGATTGAGAGTCTTAGCACCCTAGTCGACTTATGCTTCTAGTTTTGTCAAATATGTCACATTCAAGTGGACCAAACTTAGCACAAACAAAACCTATTCAAGGCCCAAATTAATGGTTCAATCGATAGTGAAATTTCGAGACATAACATAAGTGTTATAAGCATGAAATGTTTTTTTTAGGATGAAAAATTTATTATTTACAAGTAAATTTAGGATGATATCAAATATTCTTCTGTTTTTTTTATAAATAATAAAATTAAATAAAACATTTAACAACATTTTGTTATTATAAGAATCTTCTAAAACGTGAATTAGCTTTTGTGAATGATCGAGAAGGTTGAAAAATTGCATGAAATCAAAGTGGCATAGAAAATCCTCCAAACAAATCCATTGATATTGCCTCATAATGGCTTCCACTCTATTATTTAGGAATAGAGGAATGACTTATGTCATAAACCAACAAAAAAAGATAAACAATGTGTCAAGAATTTAAAGCCATTCTTCTACTGTTCCAACATGTATTTCACTTTTAAATATGCTACTTTATTAAATAATAATATTCAATTCTTTTTATTAATTACAAAAATTAAATTTATTATAGCTACTTAAACTTAGATGTTGATTTTAAATTCATCTCCGAGTTAGCTCGTGAGTTAATTATTTTAAATATATTAATTTTAAACTTAAAAAAAAAAATCAAATGGATCGACTATGGATGCTCAATCAACTTGTAGGTGAACATATGATTTTTTTTAGATACATTTAAAACTAAATAAAAGTATTTTGAAAGTGGATTGGTACAAATATTTAATCAATGTGTAAGTAACTTAATGTGCAGATCCAACTATCTAAATACATTATTTAAAATAAATATAAATAAATCCAACTATCTAAATACATTATTTAAAATAAATATAAATAAGTTTTCTTTTGAATTTTTGTTTTCTATTTATTCAGATATCAACTATGAAATAGCCCGAGAGTCAAAATTTATGTAAAATAATTTTTTTCGAAAGTATGTAAAATAAATTATGAAAACATAAAAACTCATATAAATATGAAGAAAAAAAAATACTAAACTGAAAATATGGGTAGTGTAACAATCTATTTTTCAGTGGTGTTAGAAACAGTGGTTTTGGAAATCCATTTTCGATGTTCAAGTCCGGAAGTATTATAGGTTAGTATTAAAGTCTATTAAAGTTTGGTCCCTTAATTTTGTCAATTCGCTAGTTAATTAAGATATAAGGAGTAAATTGTAAAAGTTTATCGCTATGAATTTTTAATTAATCGAAGGACCAAATGAGCAATTGGACCATTTTTATAAGGCCAAATGGATACCAATTAGCATCCACCAAATTTGTTAATTATGCTTAAAAGATTGATTAATTAAGCTTTTGTTAATTAATTAAGATTTAATTAATTAAGATTAATTAATTTAATTAATGGTATAAAAGCCAAATTAAAAGAAAAATAAAACATTTGTCCATCTTCTTCTTCTTCTTCAATCGAAACAAAAAAAGAATCAAAGGGTTTCAAAGCTTCAAACTTTCGGCCTTGATTATGTTCAATCAAGTCCTTTTTTTTTTTTTTGTAATTTTTATGTTTTTGAAGTCATAAAAGCTTGATTTAGCTAGCCTATGTATCAATTTGTAAAACTGTTAAAGTTTTTTGAATGTTGTCATCAATGATTTCTTGAAGAAATATGTGTTAAATTGTTATATTTTAAGCTTAGATATGAAAAAGGACTAGATTGTAAAGTGTAAATTATTAGTTTTATAAAAAAGGACCAAAGTGTAAAAATTGAATGTTTGATGCAAAACTTCTATGATTATAGATATTAGAGAGTCTTAAAAGGATGTAATTGAGATTAGTTTTGAAATTGACAATTCTCTCCTCCTTAAAAGATTTTCGTCCTCGAAATTCCCACTGTCACACCAATCATTTAACCACAAAATCTGGAACTCCACACCCATACTAACCATCATGCTATCGCTGCTCAACTTTGATTTCAATGCAATCCAAACAATATTTCACTCCCAATCCAGACAATATTTCTAATAAACTTTCTATTTACTATCTTGGATTGTCTCAAGAAACTTTTTACAAAAATATCACTAACGATTCCTTTACCTAGATTCTTAGATACACAATTGACAACAAACACTTTAGTACAACCAATCATTAATCAATGTAAGATACAATTGAAATGAATCGCAAAAGTACCTGTATCATTGCCAGATGCATCTCGATCCATTCGACACCTAGTTGCATAACCCAATCTCTAATTTTGTTTCTGAGTCGATGCTTGCATCCGACTAAGAGAGTGTCATGAACAATCCCTGGCTTAGTGCTCAACGTACCCACATCTAAGACACGCTCCCGTTTTCATCCAACAGACGCCCAGATGACACCTACCACAGAGAGCATAAATCATATCTCAATTCACACCCACAACTACCTCCACTTGGGAAAGAGGAGTCGGCACAAGCCACTTAACTATGTTCACCGCGCCCTCACGTACTATGTCCACGTATACCACAAGCACTCATAATATTCACCTACAATTCAAAAAACTAATATTTAGCTCAAGTTATTGAAAATTCTAAGTCTAATTGTTTTAGAGAAAGTTTTATTTATGTAGTCTCTAAGGTCGAACAGTTTTACTAAAGTGACTAAATTAAAAATAACTAACGTAACAAGTAAAAAATATCTTACTTTGATCGACGATGGAGACTCAAATTCTCTTTTTACAAGTTCAGTTATCAAAATCAATCAAAAATTCAGATTATTTAAAACAATTTTCACAAAAATTTTGAACCTAAAAGTCACAGCCCGAGTTTTGAACCTAGGCTCTGATACCACTAAATGTAACACCTCAAACCTGACCTAAACATTAAGGCTGAATCTGGAGAAATTACATTTGCTTGTTTAAAAACCCAAAAATTGAAAACTTAACTTTAGAAAAATACACTTACATAACTTTTTTATTTTATGAAAATGCATTTAAATTGATACTTAATTTTGCACTGAAAATTTTAGAGTTTTAGTTGAAAATTGAATTTCAATTTGTTAACTCGTATGATTTTGCAGTTTTACGTTAAAAATACCAAAAACAACGAACAAAAAAAAAGTCTAAAAACATATTTACAGTCCAAAAAGTCTAGAAAACTTAATAACATAAACCACCATATTTAATTAACCGAGGAAACAATCAGAGCTCCCGTACACCTTCCTGTCTTAAACTTGTTGATTACCTAAAAAGCTAGAAAATTTGGGTGAGCTTACAAGCTCAGTGTGTAACACAAACCAAACAACCATAAGAGATACAAATGCCAATTCAAATGATGTTTATGGATATAATCACAGATGTAGTTCTAGAGACAGATACAAATGCAGATACAAATTCAGATATAGATGCATACATAGATGCGAATATAGACGTAGACACATACGTGGATATAGATGCAGACATAGATTCAGATACAGATGCAGACACAGATTCTATCCCCATCCGCTACACACTATCTCCATCCGACCAATACACACCAATAGGACTACAAGAGCCCATCCAACCTCACACACCTATAAGAGTGCGTATGTCACTTTTCAGAATAGCACAGTCAAGCTGTCAGAAATAAAGCGGTAAACCGCCAGAATCAAATAAATGTGGTCAAGCCTTCAGATCAAATATGTGGTTAATACGAAAAAATAAGTTATTCCGAGTTGCCCAGCAATGATGAACCACCACCCCAAATTGCCAACAACTATGGTGTACTAATATCAGTATGCAGTTAAACTGCAAGAACACTTCCTCCATCATATCATTATCCCACCCCTAATGCACATGTTAAAACATATTACATACTAACCAATAACAAATGCACATATGCCTTACATACTTTTGACATCATATATACATACGTACATACTTTGCACATCATATCATGCTAATAGAATTATCAAATTACTGATCACATATGAAGGTCTCATTTTTATCATGCTAACAATTGATTCACATACATAGTTCATATTACATACAGTAGCAAAATATCAAATTTCATGTTTGAGAGTCTTATTTATATAATACGAACCCTAAGGAGTGGATAAATTCGAATCTCTTATCAAATACGACTGTACAGCCCAAATTTTGCCCGGCCCACTAAACCATAAACAAAACAAATAATAAACCCATTAAAAGCCCAATCCAAACCCATTACATCAACCCCAAACTAAACCCCAACTAAACCATCAGCCCAATACAACCCAATACCTAAAATCTAACCCAAACCTAAGGCCCAAATTTTGTAGGCCCGAAACTAAAAACCCTAGCCCAGGAATTTAACATTTTCGGAGGAACCTTAGGGTTCCCCCTTTTGCGCCGCACCGCTCACCCATGTGCACCCTCTGACAACCACCTGTTCCACCTGCTCTGCCATCAACCACCAACCTGCAGAAAAGAGAAGAGTAAACACGCAAATTGTATGAACAAATAGTAGAATAAAATAATGTATTTTGGCTATAAATCCATGAAAAAACGATTGTAAAGGGGGACTTTTTTTTTTAATACAAAAAGAAACAAGAAAAGATTTAGACAATAGAGATAGACATTCGAGTGTAAAAGTCGAATACAAAGGAGTTTTGATCAGAGTCTAAAAGGTTCAGAGATCTTTATCATTTTTTTCTTTTCTTTTCTATTTATTTTCCCTTTATTTCTCTCATTCGAAACATATATTTATACCTATATATTTTCTTTTTTTTCTTTTTTTTTAAAAAAATAGTTTATATATACGAATATATAAATATAAAAAAATAAAAAATATATAATTTTTTGGGCCGGTGATGGCGGCGGGCCACGGTGGCTACCGGTCGGAAATTTTGCAGGACCCTCAGCCCTGCAGAGAAAAGAAAAGGAGAGGAGAGGATTTTTTTTTAAACAAATGAAAATGAGCTTTTAAAAAAAAAAATTGATTTATATAGGCCACCAAAACGACGTCGTTCTGGGACTGGCCTTAAACGCCCAAAACGACGTCGTTTTGCCTCATGACCCGCGCACTGACCCGATCCGCTTCCAAAATCCACGTGTTTTCCGCAAAGGGGATATTTATGCATTTAGCCCTTCCGCTTTTTCACAATTTTATAATTAAATCTTTCGTTATTTTTAATTTTGCCCTGTAATTTTGTTTTCATTTCATTTTGGTCCCACATAAAACGCTGCGTTTAAGAGGGCGGGGATATTTTCTTCTTTAGTCCCCATTGTTATTCGCGTGTTCAAAATCGGTCCTTTTTTTCTTATTTTACTTCCAGATTCGCCCTAAACTTTCGTTTTAAATTCGATTTAATCCTTTCCCATTATTTGCTATATTATTTTCAAATTAATTATTTTTATTATTACTTTCTATTATTATATTTATCATTATCATTGTTTCATTGCTATTACTACTAACACGGTATATTTATTTCTATTATTTTCTATCATTGTCATTATTAATATATTATTATTATTATTATTATTAATATAATGTTATTATTATTATTACTAATATCACTATTATCATTTTTTATTACTGTTATTATTATTATTTTTTACTATCTAATATATTATTATTACCTTTTTATTATTATTACTATTATTATTATTATATTTTCTTTTTTTTTTTTGTATTTACTTATACGTTATTATTTTTATATTAACTAATTTAATATATCTATATTTTTAGCACACTTATTTTATTTATATATCATTACTCTTATTTTTATCATTTCATCATTTATTTTTTTTGTATCTTTCTAAATAATTTCATACTTTAGATTATTTATTATTTGTATTATTGTTATTATTACTATTTATTATTACCATTATTATTACTATTATTTGTATTATCATTATTTATTTATTTATTATTGTTATTATTATTGTCATGTTATTATATGTTTTATTACAAATTATGCTTTAAATATTATTTATTTTAATTTGGTTCTTTACTTCCAATATTTTTAAACCTTTTCCCTTATATTTATTTATTCATTACTTTATTATTACTGTCCTCACTATTATTTATTTATTTCAGCTTTACTTATTCATATTCATATGTATTATTATTATTGTAATTTGTTTGTTAATATTACTATGACCATTATAACATATTAGTATTATCATAACATTCATTTGTTTATCATATACTCGACGTGTATAGTTGTTTCATATTATTGCATTATTATTCTCCCATGCTATGTTTAAATATAACCTGTTATCTTTGAATCACATT